>CAMZMU010000048.1:59632196-59838642 GCA_947311845.1 Poa pratensis | reverse complement strand
TTATTTGCATCATATAAGGGTTATATTCATGATTTATATTGAGTTTTGGGGATAATTAACAATTCCCCATTTTTCTGGAATTAACCCTGCGCTGTCAGAAAACCCCTTTTTCTATATTTTGATGTTTCAGGGACCCAAACGACGTCCAAATGACCTGAAACTTTACGGGGATCACTTTTTTTGGAAGGAACGAAACGTAGGCGCAAAGGAATCGAAGAAACGGAGACCAGAAGGCAGAAAGGGGTGGGCCCACGCGGCCAGATTCCCTGACCACAGGGGCCCTCATCCTGGCCCTCGGGCCTCCGCTGCCGTCGATCTTTCTTCCCGAAGCTTCGTCTTGACCTAAAAACGACTATATATAGACCCCCCAGGGCTTTCGCGAAAGGGAGCGCCGCCGAAACACAGAAACCACGAACAGAGACCTGGAGCTGCAGATTGGAGGGGGGAAAACTCCGGCGGGGCGCTGCCGGGGTGGTCTCCATCTTCTCCAACGACTTCTCCACCGTCTCCATGATGAAGGGGAGTAGTCCACCCCTGGACTTGGGTTTGTGGTGGTAATTTATGTATCTCTCCTCTCTTTGAGCTTCACTAATTAGTACCGTATGAGCTGCTGAACATGATTACGGTCATCTATGTAATTCCTATGGTGGATATTGTGTATGAGATGATTTGTTATACATTTACCGTTGTGTTGGAGCTTTTATGATTTGTCATACTTTGGAGATATTCTATGATGCATGTGATGGTTTGATTTATGCATAATGCCTTGTTTATCCTTGTCATGAGGTGATTGACACCACCAAGTGTGGATAGATGAGAGAGATGTGGTCATGCACACGAATTATGAATCATTGCACTAGTGTTTAGAATATTGTCCATTATGAAGTATGATGTATGTAGGTACGGGATGGCCGATGTGACACGGCATATGTATTGAGTGACATGTGAAATACAGCCCAACATCCTTTATCTGGGGGTAAAAAGAAAGAGTATGATGTGGAGTGACACAGCCATGCTAGCCTTGCGGGGGTGACATAGCACACAAATGAGTATTTCTTTCAACTATGTTTTTAGGACATATAGCCGTCATTAAAAGCTACCATTAAAACATGACAATTGTGTGTACTTTATCTATAACATGATAATCACCGTAGATGAGAGAGAGATTAAGTGAACCCATGAACCCATGTCCATTGTTCCTATAAGAGAAAACCTTTGTCTTGTCCTCTTGCATTGAAGAGGATTGGGACACTTTTACATTCTTGTTTTGTTACATAAACTTCCATCCATTAAATCAACCACCTTGTTCTTTAAACTTGTTTAGTGCATAATCAACTAAAACTTGTGACACTTTAGTTGTAGGGAATAGATAACTTTTCCTTCTTGCTCCTGCGGATCGATACCTTACTTCCACATTGAGAGGTGCTACAGTGATCCCCTGCTCTTGGGGGTTATCAAGTACTTTTCTGGCGCCGTTGCCGGGGAGCGTAGCGCTTAAGTTTCTATTCTTGTGTGCACTAGACTTTAGATTTATTTTATCTTTTTTATATCTTGCAATCATCTAAGCTTGGGGAGGTTCCTTTAAACTTGTTTGGTTGTGAGTTTCTCATTAGTTTTACTTTCAGTTTTATATATCAAAAACCCAAAAAAAAATTAAAAAAATGGAGAAAGGTTATGTCAAAACTATGGGAGCTTACTATGAATATCGATCAACCAAAGAAGGAAATAGAATGCTTGAATTGCTTGAACATCTTAATGATATGGCCACTGAGTTTTGTGAATTACATAATATAACTTGCTGCTTTAGAAAAGACTATAAACACTCTCTCTATCAATGTAAGTATAATAGTGATCCTATTATTGCTTCTTATCAAGAGTGTAAATTTGCATGCCATGATATAGAACAAGTTGAGAAATATATTGCTTATGTTGCAGCTCATGAGATAGACTTTCTTATTGATAAATTTGTTGCAACTAGTCATGAAGCTCGTGTAATGAAAGGACACATTTCTATTCTTCTCCAACTTTGCAAAAAGGAATTTAGTGATAATGTTTATGTTAAAGAAAGAATTCTTGCTTCCATGGAAAGTACTAATATTTTGCAGGAAGAGGAGGATAAGAACTAAGCTTGGGGATGCCCGTGCAACCCCAAGAGGATGATGAAAACATAAGCTTGGAAGAGAAGTATGTGAAGAGGAGATTGAAATGGATGTGCTCCAACCTAAGCTTGGGGAAGAGTTGGATCTCCCAGCTTCACCATCAACAAATGATAGTAACACTCAAACTCAAAAATCTTTTGTTATTTATGAGAATCCATGTTATGATGAGGGTGAAACTGAAAATGCTATGGTCCTATATGATAACCCATGCTATTATGATGAAACTAAAAATGCTCCTTTACTTTCTATTAATGCTACTAGTGAACTTATTGATGATAATGAGGAGTATTGCTTAAATATGCTATATGATAATGCTTTAGATGATGGTCCTATGCTTATTGATAAACCTCCATGTTTAGTTGTTACTAAATTAAGTGAGGATAAAAATGATATACTTGCTGTTTGTGATGGTACTCTTACTCATGAGAGTCCTACTTTGTTCTTAAATTCTCCTAATTACACCATAGAGGAGAAATTTGCTTATGTTGAGAAATACTTATGTGGTTTGCAATTCTTTAGTTCCAAATCTTTGTTGCAACCATGATATTAAACTTAATATTGATCTTATTAACTATTTTGAAAGAGGGAAGCATGCTAATGAATTCCATAATAAATTTAATAATCCTCTTTATGTGCCTAAATTATCTAAGTTGAATGATTCTTGTGGTTATATGGTTGAATTTATTTCTACTACTTGCAACTATTATGAAAGAGGAGGTGATAAGAACCCTCTTTATGCTAATAATTATATGCTGCAAGTAATATTGTTAATATGCATTGGGAAACTTCTATTTATGGTGATTCATTCATATACAAAATGCCAATGCATAGAAAGAAAGTTAGACTTCGTTGTTATTACTTTTGTGTTTTGTTTTTCTCTCAACTAGGGTTCAACTTGACTATTATTTTGATTGGTTTGAGAACACCATGGGATCCTGGTATTATGCATGAACACTTTCCAAGGAAGAGGGACACATCAAAGTATAAGTTCCCTCATGAGCTTCAACCTTCATGAACATCAAGTAAGAAGCCTAGCTATATGGCTATAAAGAAAGCGCTTTACGGGAGGCAACCCGGTTGTTTTTTTTTTGAGATTTTCTTTGAGTCCTCTTGCTGTAACAAGAGAGTAGTTTGTTAGTTTTGTTTCTGGATTTTTAATAAAGAACCAAGTTTTACCTATTTTGGGTTTGAAAAGTTGCTATTCATTTTCGGAGAGTTTTCTGCCTGCACGAAGTCTGTGCACGGTTTGATTTTTCATTTTTTATCTGTAACTCCGATTGAGCTGTAATTTGAACGTAGCTTCAACTTTTCATCCTCTGCACACGTGATTTTTTGCAGATTTTTCTGACGAGTTTAAGTAGGGTAGAAAAATGCGTTTTGCTGCTGCTGTTTTTCTGGACAGATTCTGTCTTGATATTGTTTGATGCATTCTTTGAGCTTTTTGCTTGAATCTTTTTGATTCAATTGAGTTTATGAGTAGGCATACAACATTATATACTCTCTGGACATTCATATGAATTTTTGCCTAAGGATTTTATGCAGCAAGGAACCTATTTGTTTATCACTACTAATATCACCCCACAGAAAAGAAATGGGAGAAACGGTGTTTTGAAGTTTTTTCACAGGGATTAGAGGAGCTGCACCAAGAGCTATCCAAGGATGGTGAAGACCATAAGCTTGGGGATGTCAAGACAACCCCACTGGACCAACACACTCTCGGTTTGCACACGTCTAACTTCTGTTTTTCGATCAAAGCACTTTATCGTATAAACTTGGAGCGTCTGTTTTTTTGCTTTTGTTATTTCGGTTTGTTAATAAGACCACCACTATCATTTATATATGAGAGAGCTACTGGAAGTTTGGGTTGAATTATGTTGGATGCTATTAAATATATTGGGATAGGGATGTTTGAGTTGATTTTAAAAGATACATATAGTTGCATAATTCATGTGCTTTGAATGAATGTTAATTTGCAAGTGTGTTGTCAAGAGCTATCTTTTACCATGTTTAGATGTTGAATTTTAACTTTACTTGGTTTAACATGGATTGATTAGTTCTATGGACACTTATGCATGCATTTAGATGGTCAACTTTCTCCCTATTGCTAGCCCAAAAATTACAACAAGTAAAAAGCTTGTTTCCCAACACCTTCAACCAAAGTTTTTCCAGTGAGTCCACCATATCTACCTATTAGCTTTATGCTATTCCAAGTATGTTTATCATGTTATATTGTGTTATCTACATTTCTGAATTTAAATGCTTATGTTATTGATTGTCATGGGAAAAATTGGTTAAAAGCTCTCACGAACTTGATGCACAATTTACTTTTATTGCATTTAATAAGCATGAACCATTGTGATTAAAATTATGAAGTTGTGGGCTTGACAATTGTTTTGGTTGGGAGTTAGCCCATATGTGCTGTCACATGGCAAGCTTTCAACATTGCACTTATTTATATTTAGTTGATGTCATGTACTTTTGTTTATGGATGCCTATCATGGGTGAAATGAATGTGGATACTTAGTAAGTTCAAAGAGTTTGTATAAATGGTTAGAGAAATGCCTGGGCCGCTAATCTAAGCCATGCATCATTCATGGTGGAAATTTACAGCATAACCATAATGTTCATTCAGTGATGCACCTCATAATAAAAAGCTATACCCATAGTAAATAAAAGAGTGCTGAGATTGTTCATTGTCTGTTTGTCTTGTTGTTTTGACATGGGCTTGTTCATGTCAAGGGGCAAGAGGTACCCCAGTGCAGTTCTTGATGATACTATTATTACTTGCAATGACCTTTATTTGAATTTACTTTGTGGACCAAAGTGAGTAACACATGGTGTAGGTACTTGTATTCAAGGGACATGAGACATTCAACCAATACATTGTCAAGCACACCACTCATATTTGCTTTCACTTTAAACATTAATCATTCAAGATGCTATGATAGGGGTAATGAGAGCTCCACACCAATGACTACCACATTGCAAGCATTAACTTAAGTAGAAGTGTTTGGAAGTTAGATGAAACTTATTCATGCTTTACCTCTACTTATTTATCTATCCAAAGTGTCCACCTTTTATATTCAGTTTTCATAAGAAGTACTCTATGACCACCATAGGATGTTTTTACTTTTCATTATGCATACATTTGGTCCATAGTACTTTCTTCTATGTTACACTTTGTGAATTTATCATTGAACATCTTTACATTGAGTATTTGATATCACTTCATAATTTATCTTGCATATTGTTATTCCTTTGAAGAATGAATCATTTGACTTATGTAGCAATAGTAATCACCTTTGATATCCATTGATAGTATTAAAATGCAAAGTCCATGTTAGTTTTATCACCTTCATACTCGGGACGAGCATGGGTTAAGCTTGGGGATGTTGATGCATGTAAAATGCATACATGAACTTTACATTTTATTACATGTTATTCCATGTTATTTGCATCATATAAGGGTTATATTCATGATTTATATTGAGTTTTGGGGATAATTAACAACTTCCCCATTTTTCTGGAATTAACCCTGCGCTGTCAGAAAACCCCTTTTTCTATATTTTGATGTTTCAGGGACCCAAACGACGTCCAAATGACCTGAAACTTTACGGGGATCACTTTTTTGGAAGGAACGAAACGTAGGCGCAAAGGAATCGAAGAAACGGAGACCAGAAGGCAGAAAGGGGTGGGCCCACGCGGCCAGATTCCCTGACCGCGTGGGGCCCCCATCCTGGCCCTCGGGCCTCCGCTGCCGTCGATCTTTCTTCCCGAAGCTTCGTCTTGACCTAAAAACGACTATATATAGACCCCCCAGGGCTTTCGCGAAAGGGAGCGCCGCCGAAACACAGAAACCACGAAACAGAGACCTGGAGCTGCAGATTGGAGGGGGAAAACTCCGGCGGGGCGCTGCCGGGGTGGTCTCCATCTTCTCCAACGACTTCTCCACCGTCTCCATGATGAAGGGGGAGTAGTCCACCCCTGGACTTGGGTTTGTGGTGGTAACTTATGTATCTCTCCTCTCTTTGAGCTTCACTAATTAGTACCGTATGAGCTGCTGAACATGATTACGGTCATCTATGTAATTCCTATGGTGGATATTGTGGTATGAGATGATTTGTTATGCATTTACCGTTGTGTTGGAGCTTTTATGATTTGTCATACTTTGGAGATATTCTATGATGCATGTGATGGTTTGATTTATGCATAATGCCTTGTTTATCCTTGTCATGAGGTGATTGACACCACCAAGTGTGGATAGATGAGAGAGATGTGGTCATGCACACGAATTATGAATCATTGCACTAGTGTTTAGAATATTGTCCATTATGAAGTATGATGTATGTAGGTACGGGATGGCCGATGTGACACGGCATATGTATTGAGTGACATGTGAAATACAGCCCAACATCCTTTATCTGGGGGTAAAAAGAAAGAGTATGATGTGGGAGTGACAGCCATGCTAGCCTTGCGGGGGTGACATAGCACACAAATGAGTATTTCTTTCAACTATGTGTTTTAGGACATATAGCCGTCATTAAAAGCTACCATTAAAACATGACAATTGTGTGTACTTTATCTATAACATGATAATCACCGTAGATGAGAGAGAGAGATTAAGTGAACCCATGAACCCATGTCCATTGTTCCTATAAGAGAAAACCTTTGTCTTGTCCTCTTGCATTGAAGAGGATTGGGACACTTTTACATTCTTGTTTTGTTACATCAAACTTCCATCCATTAAATCAACCACCTTGTTCTTAAACTTGTTTAGTGCATAATCAACTAAAACTTGTGACACTTTAGTTGTAGGGAATAGATAACTTTTCCTTCTTGCTCCTGCGGATCGATACCTTACTTCCACATTGAGAGGTGCTACAGTGATCCCTGCTCTTGGGGGTTATCAGCATTCCAGTTCTACCATAAGAATTAGATAACCATTGCCACTATTAGAAGGATAGGGCTTTAAATTGTTATTACCAAAATTATCCTATAAGCATTGTTGTTGAAGTTATTATTTTTAATGAAGTTCACATCAACATGCTCTTACTGGAGCAACCAAAAGCTAAAGGAACATATTTGGATCAACATGCATTTTTCCGTTTATAAGCATAGACATAATAGTATCAATCTTATCACTCAAGGAAGAGATTTCTTCAACAGAATTTACTTCATACCTTGTGGACCTCTTTTGGTGTGCCATTCAGAATAATTTATCATCATATCATCAAGAGCTTTGTTCAGCACCCAAAGTGAGGACATAAGGTACCTCCAGAGGCCGAATCCAATAGGTTTCTTGAAGAAAAATTTGTCCTGCATAAAAGGTTTGGATGATCATCCAAGCAGTCAGTCCATGGGTGGGACAATTCTTTACCAATGATTTCATCTCTCCCAAGCTTGACCAACATGCTCATTATCAAATTGTTTGAAATTAATAAGCTACTTCTCAAAGATATGATCTTAGCAGGAGGATAATATTTTCCTATGAAAGCATCTTTGCATTTAGTCCATGAATCAATACTATTTTCTAGTCAAAGATAGCAACCATTCTTTAGCAGTCCACTCAAAGAGAAAGGAAAAAGTTTCAGTTTAAAAAATATCACCATCTACATCCTTATACTTTTGCATCTCACAAAGTTCAACAAAATTATTAAGGTGAGCAGCAGCATCATCAGTACTAACACCAGAGAATTGCTCTTTCATAACAGATTTAAAAACTGCAGGTTTAATTTCATAGATTCTGAGTTAGAAGCTGGGAGCAATAGGTTGTACTAATGAAATCATTGTTGTTCGTGCTAGTGAAATCACACAACTTAGTGTTCTCAGGGGTACTCATTTTAGCAAAATTAAAATAAAACAGAAAGATAACAACTTGAAAATAAAAGAACTAATTTTTGTGTGTTTTGATAAAATAAAGCTTACAAGACTAGATAAAAATAAACTAAGCAAGACAATAAAACAAAGTAAAGAGATTGGAAGCGTGAAACTCCTTTGCAGAAATCCTCTTGCTCCCCGGCAACGGCGCCAGAAAAAGAGCATGATGAAGTGGATCACACGTTCGTTGGGAGACCCCAAGAGGAAGGTATGAAGCAGTGTAGCAGCAGTTTCCCTCAGTATGAAACCAAGGTTTAATCGAACCAGTAGGAGCAAGAAATCACTTCTGAGGTTGTGAGTGGCGCGCTGACGTGGAACCTGCACACAATCAAACTAGTTTGCCCCAACGAAACAGTGAGGTTGTCAATCTCACGGCTTGTTGTAAAACAAAGGATTAAACGTATGGTGTGGAAAACAGTAAATTGCAGAGAATGAAAAGGAACAATGTTTGTAGTTGGTTGTATTATCAGTAAAAAAGAATGGACCGGGGTCCACAGTTCACTAGTGGTGTCTCTCCATAAACATAACTAACATGCTGGGGTGAACAAATTATAGCTGGGCAATTGACAAAATATTGAGCGCATGACAATGCATATATATGACATGATGATTACTATGATATTCATGTGGGCATTACGACAAAATACATAGACCGTTATCCAACAGCGTCTATGACTAATAATCCACCGCCAGGTTGTCGTCCGAGTTCCCCGTTGGTATTAAGTTGCAAGCAACGGATAATTACATTAAGTAATGTGCGTAATATAAACAAATGTATTAGACCTAACGGCGCACCCTTAAGCTAAGCGTCGGTTATTTTATCCCTAGTGGCAACAGCACATCCAATCTTAGAAGTTATTGTCACTCTCCCAGATTACCGGAGGCATGAACCCACTATCTAGCATAAATACTCACTCTTGGAGTTACAAGCATCTACTTGGCCAAAGCATCTACTAGTAACGGAAAGCATGCAAGATCATAAATAACATATAAGATAGATTGATAATCAACTTGCCCATAGTATTCAATATTCAGGGATCCTAGCAACACAACATGTAGCATTTACAATAGGTGATCTTGATCATGATAGGCAGCTCACAAGATCTAAACATGATAGCATAAAGTGGAGACAACATCTAGCTACTGCCATGGACCGTTAGTCCAAGGATGAACTACTCACATCACTCCGGAGGCAGGCATGGTGATGTAGAGCCCTCGGTGATGATTCCCTCTCCAGCAGGGTGCCGGGAAGAGCTTCTGAACCCTCCCGAGCTAGGGTTGACGGCGCGGCGTCTCTGAAACTTTTCATGGATAATGGCTCGGGTATTTGGGTTTTCACGTCGGGAGGAATAAATAGGTGAAAGGGCGGCGGCTGGAGAGGCACGTGGGGCCCACACCACCCCACGGCGCGGCAGGGGGGCCGCGCGGCCTGGTGTGGCTGCCTCGTGGCCCCTCCGTCTCTCCTTTGGACTCCGTGTACGTGTTGGAAAATAGGAGGTTCTGTCCAAGTTTCATCCAATTCCGAGAATATTTCCAAACTAGCTTTTCCTGGAATACAAAAACAGCAGAAAACAGGAACTGGCACTGAGCTCTTGTTAATAGGTTAGTCCCAGAAAATGCATAAAAATGCTATGAAGTGTATATATAATATGTAACAATTGGTATAATTCAACATGGAACATCAGAAATTATAGATACGTTTGAGACGTATCATCAATCTTCCCGGCTTGCTGTAACAAAGGATTAAACGTATGGTGTGGAAAATAGTATTTAATTGCAGGAAGTAAAAGAGAACAATTGTTTGCAGTTGGTGGTTTTATCAGTGTAAAAGAATGGACCGGGGTCACAGTTCAGTAGTGGTGTCTCTCATAAAGATAAATAACATGTGGGTAAACAAATTTACAGCTGGGCAATTGATAAAATAGTGTGAGCGCATGACAATGCCTATAAATGACAAGATGACTACCATGATATTTAATTGGACATTACGACAAGATACATAGACCGTTATCCAACCACATCCATGACTAATAATCCACGTCAGGTTTAACATTCGTTCCCCCGTTGGTATTGAGTTGCAAGCAACGGATAATCGCATTAAGTAATGTGCGTAATGTAAAACAATACATATGACCGTGGACATAGCATTGTATGTTATCCCTTGTGGCAACAGCACATCACAACTTAGACGTTGCTGTCACTCGCCCAGATTACTGGAGGCATGAACCCACTATCTAGCATAAATACCCCCTCTTGGAGTTACAAACATCTACTTGGCCAAAGCATCTACTAGTAACGGAGAGCATGCAAGATCATAAATAACATGTAAGATAGATTAATAATCAACTTGATCATATATTCAATATTCATCGGATCCCAGCAAACACAACATGTAGCATTACAATAAGATGATCTTGATCATGTTAGGCAGCTCACGAGATCTAAACATGATAGCATAAAGTGGAGAGTCAACCATCTAGCTACTGCTATGGACCCGTAGTCTTAGGATGAACTACTCACGCATCACTCCGAGGCAGGGCATGGCGATGTAGAGCCCTCCGGTGATGATTCCCCTCTCGGCAGGGTGACGGGAAGATGCTTCAGAACCTCCGAGCTAGGGTTGACGACGGCGGCGCCTCTGGAACTTTTCATGGAATATGACTCGGGTATTAGGGTTTTCCAGACGGGAGGAATAAATAGGCGAAAGGGCTGCGTCGGAGGCCACCCGAGGGCCCAGACCACCCTCGTGCGGCAGGAGGTGGGGCCGCGCCGAGCCCAGGTGTGGCCGCCTCCTGGCGCTTCTCCGTCTCTCCTTTGGACTCCGTGGACGTGTCGGTGAAATAGGACCTCCGTTGATTTTCGTCAATTCCGAGAATATTTCCTTAACAGCTTTTCTGAAATACAAAAACAGCAGAAAACAGGAACTGGCACTGTGGCATCTTGTTAATAGGTTAGTCCAGAAAATGTTAAAATGATATGAAGTGTATGTAAAACATGTAACAATTTGTATAATATCAACATGGAACATCAAAAATTATAGATACGTTTGAGACGTATCAGCATCCCCAAGCTTAGTTCCTAATGGTCATCGAGTAGGTAACGATAAACATAATAATTTTTGAAGTTACATGCTACCATCATAATCTTGATCAAATAGTATTGTGAGACACATGTAAATGAATGAAGTGATCCAAGTCAATGGTCTATAGTTTGCAACCAAATAGATAATGAGTAAACAACTGAATCATACAAGCAAAACTTTCATGAATAATACTTTGGAGACATTGCATCCACAGGTTTACGTAAGAGTTAACTCAAAAAACAATAGATTCTAGTAAAAGGTATTTAACCAACTTATGGCGTGAATCACACGCTCGTTGGGAGACCCCAAGAGGAAGGTATGATGCAGTTCAGCAGCAAGTTTTCCCTCAGAAAGAAACCAAGGTTATCGAACCAGTAGGAGCAGCAACTCTTCAGAAGGTTGTTGGTGGCCGCACGGCGCAACACGATCACCAACGTGGAATCTGCACACAACACAATCAAACTACTTTGCCCCAACGAAACAGTGAGGTTGTCAATCTCACTGGCTTGCTGAAAACAAAGGATTAAACGTATGGTGTGGAAAATGAGTATTAAATTGCAGAGAATGAAAAAGGAACAGTTTGCAGTTTGTGGTTGTTTAATCAGTGTAAAAGAATGGACCGGGGTCCACAGTTCACTAGTGGTGTCTCTCCATAAAAGATAACTAACATGTTGGGTGAACAAATTACAGCTGGGCAATTGACGAATAGTGAGCGCATGACAATGCATATACATGACATGTTGACTACTATGATATTTAATTGGGCATTACGACATAATACATAGACCGTTATCCAACAGCATCTATGACTAATAATCCACCGCCGGGTTGTCATCCGAGTCCCCCGTTGGTATTAAGTTGCAAGCAACGGATAATTGCATTAAGTAAAGTGCGTAATGTAAACAAACACATATGCCCGTGGACATAGCATCGTTAGGTTATCCCTAGTGGCAACAGCACATCCACAACCTTAGAACTTTCTGTCACTGTCCCAGGTTAAACGGAGACATGAACCCACTATCTAGCATAAATACTCTCTCTTGGAGTTACAAGCATCTACTTGGCCAAAGCATCTACGAGTAACGGAAAGCATGCAAGATCTTAAATAACATATAAGATAGATTGATAATCAACTTGACATAATATTCAATATTCATCGGATCCCAGCAAACACAACATGTAGCATTACAATAATATGATCTTGATCATGTAGGGCAGCTCACAAGATCTAAACATGATGGCACAAAGTGGAGAGACAACCATCTAGCTACTGCTATGGACCCGTAGTCCAAGGATGAACTACTCACGCATCACTCCGGAGGCAGGCATGGCGATGTAGAAGCCTCCGGTGACGATTCCCCTCTCCGGCAGGGTGCCGGGAAGAGGTTCTGAACCCTCCCGAGCTAGGGTTGACGGGCGGCGTCTCTGGAACTTTTCGTGGATATTTGCTCAGGTACTTAGGGTTTTCGCGTCGGGGGGAATAAGTAGGCGAAAGGGCGGCGGCTGGGACCCCCGAGGGGCCCACACCACCCTAGGGCGCGGCAGAGGGGGGCCCGCGCCCTAGGTGCGTGTGGCCCCTGGTGGCCCTCCTCTGCTGCTCCTTCGCTCCGTCAGGCGTGTTCTGGAAAAATAGGGACCCCCGTGTAGTTTCGTCCAATTCCGAGAATATTTCCAGACTAGCTTTTCTGGAATACAAAAACAGCAGAAAACAGGAACTGGCACTTCGGCATCTTGTTAATAGGTTAGTCCCAAAAAATGTATAAAAGTGATATAAAGTAGATGCAAAACATGTAGCAATTGGTATAAAACAAGCATGGAACATCAAAAATTATAGATACGTTTGAGACGTATCAGCATCCCCAAGCTTAGTTCCTACTCGTCCTCGAGTAGGTAAACGATAAAAACAAAATAATTTTTGAGGTGACATGCTACATCATAATCTTGATCATATAATATTGCAAGGCACATGTAAATGAATGAAGTGATCCAAGTCAATGGTCTATAATTTGCTACCAAATAGATAATGAGTAAACAATGAATCACACAAGCTAAACGTTTTCATGAATAGTACTTTCGAGACAAGCATCAAACAGTTTTGCATAAGTGTTAACTCATAAAGCAATAGTTTCTAATAAAAGGTATTTAATCAACACAAAGGAAGAATTTAGTTTCAGCATTTGCTTCAACTTTCAACATATTTATCTCATGGATATTGTCAACACAAAGTAGTATAACAAGTCCAATACATTGCATATAACGCATGTTGTAACAAAGTTGACACTAGTGTTTGCTTGTGGAAGACAGAAAGAATAGGAAAACTGACTCAACATAAAAGTAAAAGAAAGGCCCTTCGCAGAGGGAAGCAGGGATTAAATCATGTGCTAGAGCTTTTAGGTTTTTGAAAGCATATAGAGATTGCATAAAATATTTGATACTCCTCCCAACCTTGCTAACACAAGCCATGGCTAACCGAATCCTCGGGTGCCTTCCATCAATCACATACCATGGAGGAGTATCTATTTTTGAGAGGTGTTTGTTAATTGTCAACGAATGGTAGCGGGTGAGAACAGTATTCTACCTGTCGAACGGACTTTTAAGAGCGGCTCCCATGAAGGACGTTATTTCTACCAGCAAGGCAGATCATCCCTCTTTCTCTTTGGTTTACACACATTCAGGTATTTCACTGTTTGTCATTGCTTACTGATGAATCAGGGCAAAAGTGTGAAGAGAATTAATTGGTTAAAGTTGTAATTAATTGGGACTGGGCACCCCGTTGCCAGCTCTTTTTGCAAGTTATTGGATAAGCGGATGTATATGCCACTAGTCCAGGTGTAAAAGTCCATTCAACAAATAGAATAAAGAATAACCACACTAATTCCTCATGAGCTAGTAAACATTGACACAAAAAGGGAATAATAACATTTTGAATAATTTAAAGGTAGCACATGAAAAATTTACTTGGAGTGGCAAGGAAATACCACATATAGGTAGTTATGGTGGACACAAATGGCATGGATTTTGGCTCAAGGATTTGGATGCACGAGAAGCATTCCCTCTCAGTACAGAGTTTAGGCTAGCAAGGTTATGTAAGCAAACAAGAATATCAACCCGTACACCAAGTTTTATATGACAAACATATTGCAAACGTTATAAGACTTCATACCGTCTTCCTTGTTAACCAAACCCTGTTATTAGAAAATATCTAGACCTTAGAGATACCACCGATGCAAACCAAATTTTCAACAAGCTTTACGGTAGTTCTTCACTAATAGGCTTAACTCATGTGATGCACAATTTAATCATGATCTACTTGTTAACTCAAAACAATTGACAAGCATCAAGTTATCCATTTTAGTGATCTACAAGATTAAGCAAGTTTTTCCTTATACCAATTACCACATGCAACATTTTCTGAACCAACCAAACACCAATCAATTTATTTCATCAACTCTCCAAACAAATATAAGTGAAGCAAGAGAGTACTTTCTACAAAAGAAAGCTAATAGCTCTGACAAGAGATACATGAAAACAAGAGCTAAAAGCTGAACAGCGCTAGATATGAATACTCAACAAATATAAGTGAAGAATAGGAGTATTCTCATGAAAAAGCGGAGCGTGTCTCTCTCCCAATCAAGAATGCTAGGGTCCAGTCAAGCTTTATTGAAAATAAAAGTGCAATACTGAAAATAAAAGCACACAGACGCTCCAAGAAAAGCACATATGATGTGAAAGAATTAAAATATAGTTTCACTAGAGATGACCTGATAATTTTGACGATGAAGAAGGGGATGCCTTGGGCATCCCCAAGCTTAGACGCTTGAGTCTTCTTGAAATATGCTGGGGAGATCCATGGGAGCCTCCCCAAGCTTAAGCTCTTCACTCTTCTTGATCCTATTATATCATCCTTCTCTCTTGACCCTTGAAAACTTCCGTCACACCAAACTCAAAGTAGATCTCATTAGAGGGTTAGTGCATAATCAAAAATTCACATGTTCTATAAGACGCAATATGATTTGTTACTTTAAACATTAGCTACAGCCACTGATGTTATGTGAAGCTCTTCCACCCAAAAAAGAATTTCACTCAACACTAGTAAAAGAGAGAATGCAAAATAAAAAGGCATAATCTGTCTAAAACAGAACAGTCCGCAAAGACGAATTTTTTCAAGGCACTTACGACGCTCAGATCGAAAAACTCTGAACTAATGAAAGTTTCAGACATTCATAAAGATTACGCACAAAAATTTCAGATTTAATTAACAATCTGGTGATTTTAGGAATTTCGTACAGTGAACAGCAAAAATCTGTTTCTGCGCAGCAATCAAAATTAAGCATCATCTTAACATTAGAGGCTACTCTTGGCACAACAATGCGAGAAAATAAAGATACAAAGGAGTTGCTACAGAAGTAAACACTCCTTGACTCAATAAAAGAAAAATTGCAGAAAAAAAAATGGGTTGCCTCCCATAAGCGCTTTTCTTTAACGCCTTTTAGCTAGGCACAAAGCATGCATCAAGTATTACCAAGTGAAGAAGCATCAACAATCTTACGCTTAGCTCTCTTACCTTTACCTTATCTTTAGGAAATACTTGGTTACACATAGGTGAAGAGGCGAAATTCATAGTGCCTTGGCCCACATCTATTATTGCTCCAAAGCGTTTCAACAGAGATCTTCCAAGCGTAATTTGTCCTACTCCTGCACATTCAATGACAAGATAATCAATAGATATTGTTATCCCTAAGAGTTTTGTAAATACTCCTTCGGCTACTCCCTTGGTAATTTAATAGTATTATCACCCAAAGTTATACAATCTTCGCATTTGGAAAGCTCCCAAAGATTTAAGGAATCAAAATATCTTGGGCATTAAACAGAATTCAGACATAATATCACAGCGAGAATGAAAAGTTTCACCATTTATAACAACTTTTACTGAGGGAATCCATCCCGATGGTTCAAAATTTACTGGCACATTATCATAATGTTCACGAATCTGATTATACCCTTCTTTTAGACCAGATATGTTGTTTCAAGAGTGTTAAGTCTATCACTTATGCTTGTCAAAGCCAAATCAATTTTAGTGATTGGAGGGCTAGAAATTGTAATCAATTTTTTTATAGCATTAAAAGCTTGATCCCCATCATAACGAAGGAAATCTCCTCCTACCACAGCATCTAAAGCATATCTGTAGCAAAGAACAAGACCAAAATAAAAGCTACTAAGAAGCAGGCTTAAAGTCATTTTAGGTTCAGTTTTAGCATAGACTCAAAATTCTAGACCAAGCATCTTTAAAACTCTCCTCACTCCCTTGCTTGAAAGTGAAGATCTCTTCTTCAGGTGACATTACTACTGGAACAGGGCTAGACATGATAACTAACAGAAAACAAAACTGAAAATAAACTAAATGCAAGTAACTAATTTTTTTGTGTTTTTGATAATTGAAAGCAAACAAGATAAAATAAAATAAACTAAGCAAGACAAAAACAAAGTAAAGAGATTGGAAGCGTGAAACTCCCCTTGCAGAAGACTGCTGTCTCCCCGGCAACGGCGCCAGAAAAAGAGCTTGATGACGTGAAACACACGTTCGTTGGGAGACCCCAAGAGGAAGGTATGATGTAGTCAGCAGCAAGTTTTCCCTCAGAAAGAAACCAAGGTTATCGAACCAGTAGGAGCAGCAACTCTTCAGAAGGTTGTTGGTGGCGCACGGCGCAACACGATCACCAACGTGGAATCTGCACACAACACAATCAAACTACTTTGCCCCAACGAAACAGTGAGGTTGTCAATCTCACTGGCTTGCTGAAAACAAAGGATTAAACGTATGGTGTGGAAAATGAGTATTAAATTGCAGAGAATGAAAAAGGAACAGTTTGCAGTTTGTGGTTGTTTAATCAGTGTAAAAGAATGGACCGGGGTCCACAGTTCACTAGTGGTGTCTCTCCATAAAAGATAACTAACATGTTGGGTGAACAAATTACAGCTGGGCAATTGACGAATAGTGAGCGCATGACAATGCATATACATGACATGTTGACTACTATGATATTTAATTGGGCATTACGACATAATACATAGACCGTTATCCAACAGCATCTATGACTAATAATCCACCGCCGGGTTGTCATCCGAGTCCCCCGTTGGTATTAAGTTGCAAGCAACGGATAATTGCATTAAGTAAAGTGCGTAATGTAAACAAACACATATGCCCGTGGACATAGCATCGTTAGGTTATCCCTAGTGGCAACAGCACATCCACAACCTTAGAACTTTCTGTCACTGTCCCAGGTTAAACGGAGACATGAACCCACTATCTAGCATAAATACTCTCTCTTGGAGTTACAAGCATCTACTTGGCCAAAGCATCTACGAGTAACGGAAAGCATGCAAGATCTTAAATAACATATAAGATAGATTGATAATCAACTTGACATAATATTCAATATTCATCGGATCCCAGCAAACACAACATGTAGCATTACAATAATATGATCTTGATCATGTAGGGCAGCTCACAAGATCTAAACATGATGGCACAAAGTGGAGAGACAACCATCTAGCTACTGCTATGGACCCGTAGTCCAAGGATGAACTACTCACGCATCACTCCGGAGGCAGGCATGGCGATGTAGAAGCCTCCGGTGACGATTCCCCTCTCCGGCAGGGTGCCGGGAAGAGGTTCTGAACCCTCCCGAGCTAGGGTTGACGGCGGCGGCGTCTCTGGACTTTTCGTGGATATTTGCTCAGGTACTTAGGGTTTTCGCGTCGGGGGGAATAAGTAGGCGAAAGGGCGGCGGCTGGGACCCCCGAGGGGCCCACACCACCCTAGGGCGCGGCAGAAGGGGGCCCGCGCCCTAGGTGCGTGTGGCCCCTGGTGGCCCTCCTCTGCTGCTCCTTCGCTCCGTCAGGCGTGTTCTGGAAAAATAGGACCCCCGTGTAGTTTCGTCCAATTCCGAGAATATTTCCAGACTAGCTTTTCTGGAATACAAAAACAGCAGAAAACAGGAACTGGCACTTCGGCATCTTGTTAATAGGTTAGTCCCAAAAAATATATAAAAGTGATATAAAATAGATGCAGAACATGTAGCAATTGGTATAAAACAAGCATGGAACATCAAAAATTATAGATACGTTTGAGACGTATCACCAACACAAAGGAAGATTTAAGTTTCAGCGTTTGCTTCAACTTTTAACATATTTATCTCATGGATATTGTCAACACAAAGCAATATAATAAATTCAATATGTAGCATATAACAATTGTTGTACCAAAGTTGACACTTGTGTTTGCTTGTGGAAGATAGAAAGAAGTAGGAAAACTGACTCAACATAAAAATAAAGAAAGGCTCTTCGCAGAAGGAAGCAGGGATTAAATCATATGCTAGAGCTTTTTAGTTTTTGAAATCATATAGAGAGTAAAAATTAAGTTTTGAGAGGTGTGATGACGTGGATCGCACGTTCGTTGGGAGACCCCAAGAGGAAGGTATGAAGCGGTGTAGCAGCAGTTTCCCTTAGTATGAAACCAAGGTTTAATCGACCAGTAGGAGCAAGAAATCACTTCTGAAGGTTGTTGGTGGTGCCGTTTACTCGATCACCAACGTGGAATCTGCACACAACACAATCAAACTATTTTGCCCCAACGAAACAGTGAGGTTGTCAATCTCACCGGCTTGCTGAAAACAAAGGATTAAACGTATGGTGTGGAAAACAGTAGTAAATTGCAGAGAATGAAAAGGAACAATGTTTGCAGTTGGTTGTATTATCAGTGTAAAAGAATGGACCGGGGTCCACAGTTCACTAGTGGTGTCTCTCCATAAAAGAAAACTAACATGCTGGGTGAACAAATTACAGCTGGGCAATTGACAAAATATTGAGCGCATGACAATGCATAAATATGACATGATGATTACTATGATATTCATGTGGGCATTACGACAAAATACATAGACCGTTATCCAACAGCGTCTATGACTAATAATCCACCTCCAGGTTGTCATCCGAGTTCCCCGTTGGTATTAAGTTGCAAGCAACGGATAATCGCATTAAGTAATGTGCGTAATGTAAACAAATGGATTAGACCTAACGGCGCACCTTAAGCTAAGCATCGGTTATTTTATCCCTAGTGGCAACAACACATCCACAATCTTAGAAGTTATTGTCACTCTCCCAGATTACCGGAGGCATGAACCCACTATCTATCATAAATACTCACTCTTGGAGTTACAAGCATCTACTAGTAACAGAAAGCATGCAAGATCATAAATAACATATAAGATAGATTGATAATCAACTTGACATAGTATTCAATATTCATCGGATCCCAGCAAACACAACATGTAGCATTACAATAAGATGATCTTGATCATGATAGGCAGCTCACAAGATCTAAACATGATAGCATAAAGTGGAGAGACAACCATCTAGCTACTGCTATGGACCCGTAGTCCAAGGATGAACTACTCACGCATCACTCCGGAGGCAGGCATGGTGATGTAGAGCCCTCCGGTGATGATTCCCCTCTCCGGCAGGGTGCCGGGAAGAGCTTCTGAACCCTCCCGAGCTAGGGTTGACGGCGGCGGCGTCTTTGGAACTTTTCGTGGATAATGGCTCGGGTATTTAGGGTTTTCGCGTCGGGAAGATTATATAGGCGAAAGGGCGGCGGCTGGAGACGCCTGTGGGGCCCACACCAGCCGACGGCGCGGCAGGGGGGCCCGCGCGGCCCCATGGTGTGGCTGCCTCATGGCTCCCCTCCGTCTCTCCTTTGGACTCCGTGTACGTGTTGCAAAAATAGGAGGTTCTGTCCAAGTTTCCTCCAATTCCGAGAATATTTCCAGACTAGCTTTTCTGGAATACAAAAACAGCAGAAAACTGGAACTGGCACTGTGGCATCTTGTTAACAGGTTAGTCCCAGAAAATGCATAAAAATGCTATGAAGTGTATATAAAACATGTAACAATTGGTATAATATCAACATGGAACATTAGAAATTATAGATACGTTTGAGAGTACAATATGAGTGGTGTCAAGTTGACACTAGTGTTTGCTTGTGGAAGATAGAAAGAAGTAGGAAAGCTGACTCAACATAAAAGTAAAAGAAAGGCCCTTCGCAGAGTGAAGCAGGGATTAAATCATGTTCATGGAGCTTTTTAGTTTTTGAAATCA
Organism: Poa pratensis; assembly: GCA_947311845.1. Taxonomy (NCBI): domain Eukaryota; kingdom Viridiplantae; phylum Streptophyta; class Magnoliopsida; order Poales; family Poaceae; genus Poa; species Poa pratensis. The sequence goes on along the minus strand of CAMZMU010000048.1, from coordinate 59,818,368 downwards.
TATAGAGAGAAAAAATTACGTTTTGGGAGGTGTATGTTAATTGGTTAACGAATCAGTAGTGGAAAGTACAATATGACCCCGGCCAAACAGAATTTTAAGAGCGGCTCCCATGAAGGACGTTATTTCTACCAGCAAGACAGATCATCCCTCTTTTCTCATTTGTTTACACATGCAAATATTTCACTCGTATTATTGCTTGACTGATAAGTCAGGGCAAAAATGTGAAGAGAATTAAGTGGTTAAAGTTGTAATTAATTGGGACTGGGCACCCTGTTGCCAGCTCTTTTTGCAAAATTAATAGATAAGCGGATGTATATGCCGCTAGTCTGATGGTAAAGTCTGCTTGACAAGTGCCATAAAGACATCCACCACGTTCTCATGAGCTTGGTAAACATTGACACAAAAAAGAGTAGTAACAATTTTAAATAGTTTAAAGGTAGCACATGAAAAATTTACTTGGAGTGGCAAGGAAATACCACATATATGTAGTTATGGTGGACACAAATGACATGGATTTTGCCTCAAGGATTTGGATGCACGAGAAGTATTCTCTCTCAGTACAGAGTTTAGGCTAGCAAGGTTATGTAAGCAAACAAGAATATCAACCGGTACACCAAGTTTTATATGACCAACATATTGCAAGCATTATAAGACTTCATACCGTCTTCCTTGTTAACCAAACCCTTTTATTAGAAAATATCTAGACCTTAGAGATAATACCCATGCAAACCAAATTTCACAAGCTTTACGGTAGTTCTTCACTAATGGGCTTAACTTACATGCTGCAAAAATTTAATCATGACCTACTTGTTAACTCAAAACAATTGACAAGTATCAAATTATCCATATTAGTGATCAACAAGAGTATGCAAGTCTTTTCCATTATACCATTTACCACATGCAACATTTTCTGTTCCAACCAAACACCAATCAACTTATTTCAATAACGCTCCAAACAAGTATAAGTGAAGTAAGAGAGTACTTTCTTTAAAAGAACTAATAGCTCTGACAAAAGATACAAGAAAACAAGAGCTAAAAGCTTGAACAACGCTAGATATGAATACTCAACAAATATAAGTGAAGAATAGGAGTATTCTCATGAAAAAGCGGAGCGTGTCTCTCTCCCAATCAAGAATGCTAGGATCCAATCAAGTTGATCACAAAATAAAAATAACATACTGAAAATAAAAGCACACAGACACTCCAAGAATAGCACATATGATGTGAAAGAATTAAAATATAGTTTCACTAGACATGACCTGATAATTGTGACGATGAAGAAGGGGATGCCTTGGGCATCCCCAAGCTTAGACGCTTGAGTCTTCTTGAAATATGCTGGGGAGATCCATGAGAGCCTCCCCAAGCTTGAGTTCTTCACTCTTCTCCATCCTATTATATCACTCTTCCCTCTTACCCTTTAAAACTTCCGCCACACCAAACTCAAAGTAAATCTCATTAGAGGGTTAGTGCACAATCAAAAACTCACATGTTCTGTAAAGACGCAATATGACCGTTACTTTAAACATTAGCTACTGCCACTGATGTTATGTGAAGATCTTCCACCCAAAAAAGAATTCCACCCAACACTAGTAAAAGAGAGAATGCAAAATAAAAGACATAATCTGTCTAAAACAGAACAGTCCGCAAAGACGATTTTTTTCGAGACACTGACGATGCTCAGATTGAAAAACTTTGAACTAATGAAAGATGCGTACATACATAGGATTACGCAAAATGTTTTGCAGATTTAAATCACATTCTGTTGATTTTAGATAATTAATACGGTGAACAGCAGAAATCTGTTCCTGTGCAGCAATCAAAATCTAGCATCATCTTATCATTAGAGACTACTCTTGGCACAACAATGCGAAAAAGTAAAGATACAAAGGAGTTGCTACAGAAGTAAACAACCTCCTTGACTCAATAAAAGAAAAATTGCAGAAATAAAATAATGGGTTGCCTCCGATAAGCGTTTTTCTTAACGCCTTTTAGCTAGGCACAAAGCATGCATCAAGTATTACCAAGTGTAGAAGCATCAACATTATAGTTTGTTCGAACAATAGAATCATAAGGTGGTTTTATCTTCTTCCTAGGAAGTGTTCCATACCTTTCTTGAGAGGGAATTGATATTTAATATTCCCTTCTCTCATATCAATAATAGCACCAACAGTTCTAAGAAAAGGTCTTCCAAGCACAATAGGACAAGATGGATTGCATTCAATATCCAAAACAACAAAATCAACAGGGACAAAGTTGTTATTAACCATAATAAGAACATCATCAATTCTATCCAAAGGTTTCTTTATAGTAGTATCTGCAAGGTGAACATCCAAATAACAATTTTCCAAAGGTGCTAAATCAAGCATATCATAAAGTCTTTTAGGCATAACAGAAACACTAGCACCAAGGTCACACAAAGCATTGCAATCAAAGTTATTCAACTTCATTTTAATGATGGTCTCCCAACCATCATCTAACTTCCTAGGATGGATACTTCACGTTTCAATTTTTCTTCCCTAACTTGTATGAGAGCATTAGTAATATGTTTAGTAAAAGCCATGTTTATTTCACTTGCTTTAGGACTTCTAGCTAGCTTTTGCAAGAACATAATTACTTCAGAGAGATTACAACCATCAAAATCATTATCATCAAAGGTAATGGAGCTATTATCTTCATCATTACTAGAAATTTCAGCATTTTTATCAAGAACAGTTTCAGAGTTATCAGGCATTTTGAAACATTTTGCAATAGTAGAAACATTGCCAACACCAATTATCTTGCCATTAATAGTAGGAAGTTTACTAACACTTGAAGTTAAAGCATTTTCAGTAGTAGAAATAGTACAAACTCTAGCAATATTATTCTTTCTAGCAATTTCATCCTCTCTTTCCCATCTAGCATGCAATTCGGCTAGCATCCTCACATTATTATCAATTTTAATTTGTATAGCATTGAGAGTTTTGCTCTTTTTAACATCATGAGGCGTGTTCTTTATTTTCATAAATTCAACATCAAGAGCAAGACTATCAACCTTAGAGGCAAGAACATCAATTTTCCCTAGTTTTTCCTCAACAGTTTTATTGAAAGCAGTTTGTGTACTAATAAAATCCTTAAGCATAACTTCAAGATCAGAGGGTACACTTTTATTATTGTTGTAGGAACTACCATAGGAATTACCATAACCATTGCCACCATTAGAAGGATAAGGCTTATAATTACCATTACCAAAATTATTCCTATAAGCATTGTTGTTGAAGTTATTATTTTTAATGAAGTTCACATCAACATGCTCTTCTTGAGCAACCAAAGAAGCTAAAGGAACATTATTTGGATCAAGATGCACTTGACCATTTGCAAGCATAGACATAATAGTATCAATTTTAGCACTCAAGGAAGAGGTTTCTTCAACAGAATTTACCTTTTTACCTGTTGGAGCTCTCTCGGTGTGCCACTCAGAATAATTTATCATCATATCATCTAGAAGCTTTGTTGCAGCACCCAAAGTGATGGACATGAAGGTACCTCCAGAGGCCGAATCCAACAAATTCCTCGAAGAAAAATTTAATCCTGCATAGAAGGTTTGGATGATCATCCAAGTAGTGAGTCCATGAGTGGAACAATTCTTAACCAATGATTTCATTCTCCCCCATGCTTGAGCAACATGTTCATTATCAAATTGCTTAAAATTCATTATGCTACTTCTCAAAGATATAATCTTATCAGGAGGATAATATTTTCCAATGAAAGCATCTTTGCATTTAGTCCATGAATCAATACTATTTCTAGGCAAAGATAGCAACCACTCTTTAGCACGTCCTCTCAAGGAGAAAGGAAAAAGTTTCAATTTAATAATATCACCATCTACTTCCTTATGCTTTTGCATTTCACAAAGTTCAACAAAGTTATTAAGGTGAGCAGCAGCATCATCAGTACTAACACCAGAAAATTGCTCTCTCATAACAAGATTTAAAAGAGCAGGTTTAATTTCATAAAACTCTGCTTTAGAAGCAGGTGGAGCAATAGGTGTGCATATGAAATCATTATTTTTTGTGCTAGTGAAATCGCACAACTTAGTGTTCTCAGTGGTACTCATTTTAGCAAATTTAAAACAAGACAGAAAATAATAACTCGAAAATAAAAGTAACTAATTTTTTTGTGTTTTTGATAATTAAAAGCAAACAAGATAAAATAAAAGTAAACTAAGCAAGACAAAAACAAAGTAAAGAGATTGGAAGCGTGAGACTCCCCATGCAGAAGTCTGCTATCTCCCCGGCAACGACACTAGAAAATTATGGCGTGTTGAAGGGGAAGTTAGGAGACTGCTTTACTGAAGTACTTCCACTCCCCGGCAACGGCGCCAAAAAATTATGCTTGATGATGTGAAATCACACGTTCGTTGGGAGACCCCAAGAGGAAGGTATGAAGCAGTGCAGCAGCAAGTTTTCCCTCAGTATGAAACCAAGATTATCGAACCAGTAGGAGTAGGAGCACTTCAGAAGGTTTTTGGTGGCGGAATATGGCACGGCGCAACACCAGGGAATCCGGCGACCGACGTGGAACCTGCACACAACACAATCAAACTACTTTGCCCCAACGAAACAGAAAGATTGCCGGCTAGCTGTAACAAAGGATTAAACGTATGGTGTGGAAAATAATGTTTAATTGTAGAAAGTAAAAGAGAACAATTGTTTGCAGTTGGTAGTTTTATCAGTGTAAAACAATGGACCGGGGTCCACATTTCACTAGTGGTGTCTCTCCATAAAGATAAACGACATGTTGGGTAAACAAAATTACAGCTGGGCAATTGATAAAATATTGAGCGCATGACAATGCATATATATGACAAGATGACTACCATGATATTTAATTGGGCATTACGACAAGATACATAGACCGTTGTCCAACCGCATCTATGACTAATAATCCACCTTCAGGTTGACATCCGTGTTCCCCGTTGGTATTAAGTTGCAAGCAACGGATAATCGCATTAAGTAATGTGCGTAATGTAGACAAGTACATATGACCGTGGACATAGCATTGTTAGGTTATCCCTAGTGGCAACAACACATCCACAACCTTAGACGTTGTTGTCACTCGCCCAGATTACTGGAGACTGAACCCACTATCTAGCATAAATACTCACTCTTGGAGTTACAAGCATCTACTTGGCCAAAGCATCTACTAGTAACGGAAAGCATGCAAGATCATAAATAGCATGTAACATAGATTAATAATCAACTTGATCATAGTATTCAATATTCATCGGATCCCAACAAAACACAACATGTAGCATTACAATAAGATGATCTTGATCATGTTAGACAGCTCACAAGATCTAAACATGATAGCATAAAGTGGAGAGACAACCATCTAGCTACTGCTATGGACCCGTAGTCCAAGGATGAACTACTCACACATCACTCCGGAGGCAGGCATGGCAATGTAGAGCCCTCCGGTGATGATTCCCCTCTCCGGCAGGGTGTCGGGAAGAGATTCAGAACCCTCCCGAGCTAGGGTTGACGACGGCGGCGCCTCTGGAACTTTTCGTGGAATATGACTCGGGTATTTAGGATTTTCGCGTCGGGGGGAATAAATAGGCGAAAGGGCGGCGGCTAAGTGCACCCGTGGGGCCCACACGCACCCTCGGCGCGGCAGGAGGTGGGGCCGCGCCGAGCCCTTATGTGGCCGGCTCCTGGCGCTCCTCCGTCTCCCCTTTGGACTCCGTGTACGTGTCGGTGAAATAAGGACCTCCGTTGATTTTCGTCCAATTCCGAGAATATTTTCAGAACAGTTTTTCTGGAATACAAAAATAGCAGAAAACAGGAACTGGCAATGTGGCATCTTGTTAATAGGTTAGTCCCAAAAAATGTATAAAAATGATATGAAGTGGATGCAAAACATGTAACAATTGGTATAATATCAACATGGAACATCAAAAATTATAGATACGTTTGAGATGTATCACCCACCCCCCCTCCCCCCGAGCTAGGGTTGACGACGGCGGCGCCTCTGGAACTTTTCGTGGAATATGACTCGGGTATTTAGGGTTTTCCAGACGGGAGGAATAAATAGGCGAAAGGGCGGCGTCGAAGGCCACCCGAGGGGCCCACACCCCCCCCTCGGCGTGACAGGAGGTGGGGCCGCGCCGAGCCCAGGTGTGGCCGCCTCCTGGCGCTTCTCCGTCTCTCCTTTGGACTCCGTGGATGTGTCGGTGAAATAGGGACCTCCGTTGATTTTCGTCCAATTCCGAGAATATTTCCTTAACAGCTTTTCTAAAATATAAAAACAACAGAAAACAGGAACTGGCACTGTGGCATCTTGTTAATAGATTAGTCCCAGAAAATGTATAAAAATGATATGAAGTGTATGTAAAACATGTAACAATTGGTATAATATCAACATGGAACATCAAAAATTATAGATACGTTTGAGACGTATCAATCTTCCCCCTTGCCGGCCGGTGGTCGGTTATTAATTCTCATTATGTTTTTTAGTTTAGTTTTAGGTTTAATGCCGGGAGGCAGTCCACCGGCGTTCACATCTGGCCGACGGTACGGCTGCTCCAAATCCGCGTGCGGGCCTCCTATAAAATCCCTCGCCGCGCCATTGTTCGCCACTCATCCCATCGATGGCCAACCGAGAAGAGAAGGAGGTGCCTGGGCCGTAAGAGCACCTTGCCGTGCCGGAGGGGCCGGTGCCCGCGCCGAAGGAGGATGTGCCCGCGACGGAGGAGGATGTGCCCGCATTCGAGGAGCCAGCGACTCCTCCACGAGCCCTGGCATACTCACCGTGGGAGCCCTGATCTACGTGGGAACGGCGAGACACGGATCCAAGATGGTTTGCGCCACCGTGGGCTCCTGCCGCCGAGCCAGCTTCGGCCGAGGCACCGGCGAACGAGCCTGGATCTCCACCGGCCCCATCGGCCAGCGATGAGCCGGCTAATCCACCACCACCACCGGAGGAGGAGGAGGACGACGAGAAGCCCTAGATTTACTAGGTCTTTTATTATTATGTATTTTCAGTTTCCAAAAAGGTAGTCCTTATTATTAAGAAAAATGTTAGGGAAAAAAAGGTCAGTCAGACTCAATGCGTCGGCCCCGTTGGGTGCAGTGACCAGAAAGAGGCGGACATGGGTCAGACGCGTCCGTTTATCGACCCAAACGGACAAAACACGGACCAAACGCGCGTCCATTTGCGTCGCCCCGTTGGAGTCATCCTAAGTACTGATGTGTGGATGATTATTTGGTGTTGGGCGCATGGATAACGTAGTAGTACTTGATTCTTTATTTTCAAAACTTCTATTCTTGGTTATTTGGCAGGGTGATTGTTGACTGCATCATGGGCGTTGCATTGGGTGCCTAGAATGATGGGAGATTCAGCCTACCAAAAGAATTCCGACGAGGCGTGAAGGAAATAAGGGTAAACCTTTTGAGATTGCAATAAGTCAGAAATAAACCTTGAACTCGTAGAGGGTGTCGGGATTAAACCCCGAACTTCTAATACCGAAAATCACCACCTCAAACTTAACAATCCCGGTCTAAGATGATGTTTAGGTCCTTCCCAAACAGGGGATTGCCTTACGTGGCTACGTTCCTCTCGTCTCTATGACACAGACATCAATGACCCACATGTAATATCTATCGTCTTCATCCCGTTCATCTTAAATCTTCCGTCTCTCGATCTGTCTGCTCTCGCTCTCTTAATCCCGAGCAAAGCAGCGCTGCGTACTGTCTGCCCTCCTCCCCCTCTCTCTGCCACCACGAGAACTCACTCCAGGAGGGCAGGGCCGCCTGATTCCGAGCTGCAACATGGCGTCCCATGTACTGAGCAACGGCGGCGCTTCCCATCCAAGCAGCAGTTGGGCCGGAGCTTTCCGTCCAGAGCAGCGCGGGCGCCTCGCCTCTGTGCTTCCTCTGAACGCCGCGATGGTGAGTTCGCTGGTGCCGCGTGCTCGACACCGAGAAGCCCGGTCGTGTGGTTGCTATGTGCTTGTTTCTCTGAATTTTTCCATAAGTCGCTGCCGCATTCGTAGATTTCATGGTGTACCCGTGGGCCAAGGTGTTCGGCAACAAGAACAACATGCCGTTCGAGCAGTGACGGCGTGCCCCGTCCTGCATAGCCGTGAGCCTGTGGTGGCGCCTCCCGTCCCGAGCACCAGCGGCGATGCATGTCAACGTTCCGAGCAGCACCAGTGGCGGCGTATCCCCCCGTCCCGAGGAGCACCAGCGCGCCACTTCTGTTCCAGGTGCCATCGGTCAATGGCGAGTGTTTGTGTTAATTACTTTAATCAACAGAACTAGTACTACTCCATGGAACTCAGAAACATCAGCAAAGATTGGTGAATAATTCGTGGGTTGACTGAGAAACATCAGCAATCCTGGTCCAGAAACAAGCGTACATCAAGTACCGACCGGGAACACTAAGTTGAGGTGCTAATTCCAGGGATTAGAAGTTCAGGGTTTGATCCTGACACCCTCTCTGAGTTAAAGGTTTAATTCAGACTTTATTCTTTGAGATTTATGTAGGCACGTAGTGTCGGTTCAACAGGGTCTATTTTGATTAGAAAATATAGACCTGATCTCATAAGATTATTTGCCGGGTAAAGCAAATAGCTACGTACCTTGGTCATGTTGTCAACGCTTAAACGCCTTATATGGCCATAATGGAGGTAGATCTTTGTCCATTTTTTCCAGGAGGAATTTGAGATCAGGAGTGACAGGACTCACCTTCAGTGACTTGTAGTGCACAAGTCACCGAGCGATTAAGTGAATCTTGTCTCTCCGTTTTAGATCTAACGGACAAGATTCATCCAAATCTGAAACTAAAAAATAAACTTTTCAGAAAAAATCGAAAAACTTCTAGCAAATCATAAATGTTTCGTTTTATATTTTCTGAAAGTTTCATCCAGTTTCGATTAATGGTTTGCGAATAACTAGCGTTTTATGTTTTAATCTATAAAAGCTACGTATTCACAAACCGTTCGTCCAATCAGATAAAAAATTCACAGAATAATTAGCGAAGCATTTATGTTTTACTGGAATATTTCGATTTTTTTTGAAAAGTTTTAATTTTGAATTTCAGATCTGGGTGAATCTTTTCCGTCAGATAGACTCACCCAAGTCGCTCGGTGACTTGTGCATTACAAGTCACTGAAACTGAGTCCGTGCACATACTAGTGAAGAAGTTGGATGTGTCATGTTTTCTTTTTTTGAAAGTGGTCTGTCGTGAGTACTATGCGTATTTTGAAAGTATTTTTTGTATTTCTGGCCAAAGCACAAAGATAAATCAACAAACAGACGGTCAAGAGAAATAGACGTGCTCCCGCGTCCGTCTGTTCTTGCTCTTCTTCTAGAATGCTCACAGCCAATGACCCGATCAATTGTTTCGTGAGCACGGAATGTCTGGGTTCTTCGGTCTGGATTTTGTTTCCTAGAGAGAAATACACGTTTGGATTTGGTGCAACACTTTTCCAGAGTAGGAAACTGTATTTTATATTTTTTTGCGGGCAGTTATGCTGCTCGGTAAGCTGTAAAACTCTTCCTAAATCTTAATGTCATGACATGCAAGTCTTGCATGTTTTTGAAAAAAAAAAAATAGTAGGAAACTCTACCAAGGCAGCCACCGTTTGATGACTAAACCATGTCCAGCCTGGATGGCTGCCAACCGTATTTTCTATCATAAATGCCCCTTTGACAAACTTTTAGCAACTAATGACTATTTATACCTTTTTAAGCAATATGGCCACTCCCGAAAAACGCTATGTTAAAAGCGTTTTCAACAGATAGTCATGCCACTTTGTCTTACTTAAGTCTAGAAATGAAAAACCGTGAAGTCATTTAAAAAACTACAGTTGGTTTGGCGTTTTTTACATGCCCAAATAATCTGAGATGGTAAAAAATGTCAAAACAAATGGCGTATTCTATGTCTACGGAGAATCGCAGAGAGAGTCTGAGATTGCAAAAGCGCTAAGGAAGATGGGGTGTTTCAAATGACCTGTCTACTCGGTGAAACACACCATTGTCATTGGGCCATATATAATTGAAAGTTTCTTGAGAAACCATTAATGAATGGTAATTTTTTTTTGCGAAACACAATACAACGCAGACGCTCACATACACATGCACACACTCACCCCTATGAACGCACGTACGCACACCCTACCCCTATGAGCACCTCCGAAAGACTGAGCCGGCGGTCGGGTCTTGAGATTGACGAAGTCACCACAGGCGGCTCGCTGTCGACGGGAACATCGCCTCCCACTGAAGAATATTCCGCCTAAATGAGAAACACCAATGTCAAATCTAGGATTTGAACCCTGGTGGGCTGGGGTAAAACCACCCTCCTAACCATCTTGACACAGGCAAGTTCTCAATGTGCCACTTCAGATAAAAGAAAACTGCCAAATATTCTTCTTCCTAGCGTGCGTGTTGGTTACAAGCTGGAAACGACAGCTCGATTTGCTTCTTCAACCCTCATGGTTTCCCTTTGTAAAGTTCAAGAACACTCGATCCAATCGGTAAAAAGGGACTCTCAAGAGCGCAATGTAACTCCTTGAAAAATGTTTAATGCTTCTTAATAATGTATCACTAAAATTGGATTAGAACATCAATGGACTTCAATTTATTAATTGTTTGTGAGTTACTTTGTCCTAGTTTAGTAATGGTCGTTTTTTCGAGCAAGGGAACTATATCCATTAAAGTATTGAGCGTTCAAAATTTTGCAAAAAGGACCTCAAAAAGAAAACGCAAACATGATATGATCCTTCTCCACCGTTGTTGATCTGGAAGAGCATGCCGCCAAGGATAACACCACTTGTGTCAAGTTGGTGTGCGACGCCACACCTAGGTTGAGGAAGATGTCCCTGATAGCACGCCCGCTAGGAGGACGAATATTCTCCAGTGCACAAAGAACCGGAGTGTGGAGTGGCCTTCTCTTCGGCCGAGGGTACCTCCAGTTTGAACATGGCTTCGCTGAAGAACTTCGTCATTCGTAGTTTCACCGTCAACCCCAAGAACTCCAGATCTCAGAGGCTGACCATCCCGCCTTCCACCTTGACGGCCAAATCTGGCAAGATACCCCAACACCCAAGGCTCGAACGCGCTTATTGACGAAGGTCTCGTCACCCCCCCACCCCCTCCCCGGCCCCGGCCCATGGGAGGCCAGCACCATGGTGACTCACCGACCACCGGGAACCTCTCTAGCGATCTCCCAGCACCCCGTGATGGCTCCGGCAAGAAAAACTTTCACGACATTAAGGCCAACGCAGTAATGTTCGTACGGTTTAGAGATTTAACTTTCACTAATAATTGTAGTATAACAGAATGTGGGATTTATAACATACAGACTATATCATTTAAACCACTTTTTAATTCAGTGGTATGGATTATGTAAAATATAGTAGAAAACATATTATTTGACATTTTTCTGTCAAATAATGGGGCTCGACTAAAGTATAGAAAGAAGGAAGTACTACTCCAAGGAGACAAAGCTGACCTCCGAGTGTTTCCTTAATCTCGTGGACGTGTTTCACACGCAACCAAGTCCGCCGACGTGTAAACTGAAACGGATCCCAGTCCCCGTCAAACTGTTTCGCAGTTTCACGAAACAACCCCTCATCATAATAAAAATCCTATTTTTCCTCCTACTTTCCCGTCCTCTTCCTTTCTTCACCCGTCTCCGTCTAGGTGCTTGCAGAGAGAGAAAGAAAGAGACCTCGGCGATGGCGCCGCTGAAGCGGGCGGCGAGCGACGCGGCGATGCTGCTGGCTCTCATGGGTCTTCTTCTACTGGCGCTCTCTCCAGCGGAGGCAGCAGCATCGGCGGCGGAGGGAGGAGGTGATGATCTCTTTGACTTTCCCCCCAGTCTCATCCACCGATTCTTGCTTCCTTAGATGAAACGCTTCGTCGCTACGCGTGCCTGGTGCTCGCGGTTCCATCGCGTGTTTGGTGCTGGTTCCGTCCGATTCGTGGTTGGGGTTGAGGAAAAATCGAGCGAGTACTGTAGTTGGTCTACCTGCAAACTGCAGACCTGATGTGCTGGGAACAATGCGAGAACGGGAGAAGAGACAATCGATTTAGGGAAATTTGAAATTAGTTAGAACCGAATTTCTGAAGGGTGTGCTATGGAAAAGTGGACTTTAGTGTAGTGACTGCTAGGCCAGCATGTAGTCCGTGGAAATTTGGTTGGGGGCAGTAAAGTAGGGACTTTCAGAGTAATGCTTAATGCGTTTCAAGTTCAGATTTACAGTGCAACTGCTAGGACCGTGTGTGTGTGTGGAATATTTCACTTGCTTGCAGTTGTGCCACCCAAACGATACTGTAATATTGGAAGGGGTGTGTTACTTGACATAATGCTAACCAGATGTGCGTGGAGAGAACGACACCTGAAAACAGTGGACAACCTTCTTGCTGTTGCCAGGATAGGATAATGTTGCTGGATATCAGAATCCCAAACACTAATATGTAGATCCTTTTAACTGACATCGCGAAAATGAGCTTAATGTCCTTGATTGGTTTTTACATTGCAATATAAAGTTGGTTACACTTTTTTTATTGCACAATGCAGAGCTCAGGATGAAGCACTCTGATGGTGGTTCTGCTTACAATAGTACTCTTGCTCATATTCTTGTTGAATATGCATCTGCTGTAAGTTCTCGTTGAAATATGTATGCTAGTATGTTATTTGCTTTGTTAAGAACTTCTTATATTAGTTTCTCCGGTGGAAATATCTTTGTGTCTGTTTTTAAAAAAAGCTGTGTATGACTTGGCTTGCCTCAATGAATTTTAGGTGTATACATCCGACCTAACCGCACTTTTGACATGGACTTGTCCAAGATGTGAAGGTAACACAAAGGTACAACTCATGACACGAACACTATATTTGGCTGCTCCCACTTCTTTTACAAACTTTCCCTAACTACTTTTATTATTAATGTAGGGATTTGAGATGATAGAGATAATTGTAGACGTCGAGAAGTGTTTACAGGTTTGTATTTTGTGTTCTCGGTCTGTTGATCTTGAATGCTTCTCATATTAAAAAGGTAATTTTGAGCAGGCTTTTGTTGGAGTTGCCCCTAATCCACGATCCATAATCATAGCTTTTAGAGGCACCCAGGAACACAGGTATGAATAACTGCTGATTATGTTAAATAAAACTTATTGCTGACTTATGTCATGTGGGCACACTTTTCACTTGGCCTAGTTCTAACAAATAGTTTCTGGACATAATAGTGTTTAATTAATTTTTGAAAATTTATGATACATTACATGCTCATAACCATCCATTCCTACATCAAATTTTACTTGTGAAGCGCCTCAAATTGGATTGAAGATCTCTTCTGGAAGCAGCTGGATGTTACTTATCCAGGCATGCCAGATGCAATGGTACCCCGCTGGTTGATTTTCTACTGTTTTGTTACAAAATATCATTCAATTTGAAACCATCTTATTCAACACCTGTTTTCTATCTCATGTTGTAGGTCCACCATGGATTTTATTCTGCATATTATAATACAACTGTGCGGCATGAGATCCTGAAATCTGTTCAGTGGGCATGGAAGACGTATGGAAAACTACCCATAAATGTTGTTGGTCACTCTATGGGAGGGGCTTTGGCTTCATTCTGTGCCCTTGATCTCTCTGTAAGTCGCTATGCTCAATCTGCATCTTTGCATGTTAACTGGACGTGTACCCTCAACTTTGGGCACTTTCTGTTGGATGTTATGGAAGTACATGCAGGATTGGTGTTAAGTTTAAATTTTCAAACCCCACCATAAAATAGTTGAATTTCTATTTTGTTCCAATTTATTTCATATGTCCAATTTAGACTTCATGTTCATATAAAATAAAAACGTTTGTTCTACACAGCAAGTTCAGTGTTATGTTTTGCATTATAAAACTTTTTCTATCATGTTATATGTAGGTATATTCAATTCAGTTAACTGATTTCTCGTCTTTTTTCCAGGTTAAATATGGGTCAAATGAAATTCAGCTCATAACTTTTGGACAGCCTCGTGTAGGCAATCCTGCTTTTGCTGCATACTTCAATGAGCAGGTTCCAAGAACAATCCGTGTGACCCATGAGAATGACATTGTTCCACACTTGCCACCATATTTCTCTTACCTAGGCGAATGGACATATCACCACTTCGCAAGAGAGGTTAACTGGAAATAATTTTAAAATGCATACAGTAAATTGAAGGTCTTCTGGATAGTCTGTTAAGTTATAGTTTCTAAGTCACATCTTTGTTCTACATTTATCTGTCTTCAGGTTTGGCTTCAGGAGACCATAGTAGGAAATGTAGTTACTAGGAATGAGACAGTCTGTGATTGTTCAGGCGAGGACCCTACCTGCAGCAGGTTTCTAGACGCCTCTCTCATTTCTTGTAAAAGTATGTACCTCCTGTTTTGCTTATTCTTTGCCCTTGATTGAATAGATCGGTCTACGGCAGAAGTGTGTCAGACCATCTTGAGTACTACGGTGTTAACCTACATGCTGATTCAAGGGGAACCTGTCAATTTGTCATTGGCACATCCAACTCAGCTTACAGTGACATTCGTCAGGTTGATGGAACTATTGTCATATCGAGATATCCACAAGAACGACATCCCGTCGAATTTATCTAACCCTTTAGGAGAGGGTAAACTGTACAGTATATTATTTTGTGTATATACTTTTATGTACTGTAGAAACACTGGGTGCTCTAGGAGCTCTCCTGAGGATAAGGAAGGTTTCACCCTTTAGAATGTGCCCCCTTTACTCAAGTGAGAAGTTTATATGAAGCTCCATGGACATTGTAGACATGCCATAACCGATGTACAGAACAATATCACGGGGTGAAATAAAGCAATTGATGGTATCCTGGCTTTTCACAATCTTGCATATATAGTGTGATTCTTCCTTCCTATTGACAGATATTTCCAGATTTTCTCTCTGCATTTTGCCTCCCCTATACAGGTGTCTTTGTGTCAGATATGCAGTCGATGTTAAAAGAATGTTGATCTTTGAAGAACTGAGGAGCCAAGAACTGATCAAAGAATCCCCAGATGTAAAGCTCTGCATATATGGTCGGCCCTGCCAGCTCAAGAAATTGACGATAAGGATATATGCCAAATATTCTCCATTGTGATCTGCTTGCCCTGTAGGGTTGCGCCATAGGTGAGAAGATGCATTGCAACATATCAACTGCTATTGTTCTACAGCATCATTTACACAGCAAGTGCCGAAGATACGCTGAGCAAGATTGCGCCGTGGATCATGGCACGTCGAATGCTTGCATATCTTGATAAGGACATAAAATAGGCTGACGAGATTCTAGGTAGCGGATAAGGTCAGAAGAGAGAGTGATGGACTGAATGAGACTGGAAGGCCTCTCTGCTGGAAGATGCTATTCTGAACCTGAAGGGGAGCTGCTCCCTCCTGTACAAAGCACCTCTTCTTAGCCGGTGGAATCAGATCCCTGCCGTACTGTCACGTGACAGGGTGTGTTGGTGTCGATGTTAGCGCCATTTGCGTTTGTTCCGAGCTTCTGTATCTACAGATGTAAATCTCTGAAGTTACAAGCCGTGTGCAGGGAATGTTGCGAAGTTGGAACTTTCAGACAAAATGATGCAGTACCAGAGGAAACGGCATGCATATTGCACCAGAGGTTTGCCCTGACAGCTACTAGCCTCAGACAAGTTTTGAGCTTGGTATTTTTCAACACTCACTTAAGTCCAAAGAATATGTTGAAGTTCAGACATGCATGTACATATGTGTACTTTATGCTTTTGAAACATAACCTAGGCATGCTTTTCTATGACTAAGAAATTCCTCAAAACTAATTTTACATGTCTAATTTCCCATGTGCACCATGTGGTAGGATTAGATATATAAGATTTTGCATGAGGTCGGCTGAGATGAGGAAAGAGATTCCAAATTTCCAATATGTTCCATGGGACCGCATGAATACCATCTTTTTTTAACCGAAACCATCAAACATTTAGCTTATGCTAGATTATAAATGTGTTCTTTTTGTCATGGAGCCAATCTAGATTCCATCGTAACAAGTTGAGCACATGATACCAATTTCTAATTATCCATGCATATATGGCAAAATCACCACAACCCTTTTGAGCCTATAAAAGGCAAGCCACCCGGCCGGTAGCAACAAACCACAGGTCCACAGCCACCACATCTAAGCATAGACAGCGAGTAAGAACTCCTTCTGGAACTTCTCATCTAAGCATAGACAGCGAGAGATAGAGCACCAGAAACCTCTAGACACCCCCGATCTCCAGCGATCTTGAAATCGATGGATCAGGTGACGAAGTTGGCGTCGGAGCGGGCGGTGGTGGTGTTCACCTCGAGCAGATGCAGCATGTGCCACTCTGTGACGTCCCTCTTCGGCAACCTCGGCGTCAATGCCGCCGTGTACGAGCTGGACAAGGAACCGCGGGGGACGGAGATGGAGAGAGAGCTCGCCAGGAGGCTCGGCCGAGGCCCGCCCGTGGTGCCAGCGGTGTTCATCGGCGGGAACCTCGTCGGCGGCACCAACAGGGTCATGGCGCTGCACCTTGCCGGCGAGCTCGTCCCCATGCTCAAGACCGCTGGCGCGCTCTGGCTCTAGTGAAAGAAGACGACGTGCATGATCAGTATGCCATGCTAGCTTTTTGACAGTATGAAATAAGAGATCTAACAGGGAAAATCGCCTTAGCTAGAAGGCCAGGTCTTTTATTATCCTGTGCCGGCTGCATGGCAAGACGAATAATTAAGCTAGTAGTGATGTTCTTGTTACTTAAGGTTTAGCCCGGTAATGGGTTCTTTCCTCTTTTTGTTATTTGTTACGCACGCACGCATGCAATTTGTTACATGTTCGACAATGTCCATCATCTCCCTTGCCAAATTTAACTTCTCAATAATCTTCTTCTCTTTCGGCGACAATGTTCTTGTCAATGGTGATTTTCTTTGCACCAGCGCTTTCCTTCGGCCATCCTTGTTTGTTGTTTGTCGTCGGTTGAATTTGATCTGCATAAAGTCATCGGAGCTGCTGGCAATCAACGATATGCTCGTATTGATGATGTTATTAATGATATGATTGTGCTGAAGATGTTATTGTTGCCATACTAAAAGGTGTTGGAATTTACACCCAATAGTGGGTTGGCCATTGTTTGAAGGCTCAACTTTTTTTTTCTTAATTCCAAATCTAGGGCGCAAAGTTAGCTTCATACTATTTTTTTTTACGGGAAGTTAGTTTCATACTAGGAGGTGGAGAAGATTTCATTTTGTGTTCGCAGGAAACCCACATAGCAATGCGATGTGTGTGCGAGCCTATGGATTTTCGCATGTAACAGATGTACAATGTAGTACTGTTAATTAGCTAGTATAGTTACATGGTTGTTTTTTTTTTGTTGCAAAACGCGGAAGGAGCTCTGCGTATTCACTAAGAAGAGAGAATAAGATGTTCATTACAACCCACAGCATGCGGATCACTCCCCAATTACCAAAACACTTGCCGACCCCGAGGGGTACAATACAACACACACATAACCTGGCCTAGCTCCTCGAAAGCTAAAAACCCACCTCCGGGTAAGTTTGTCGCGTCGCGCTGAAGATACGCTGGTTTCTGTCCTTCCAAACATTCCACATGACATAGATGATTCTCCCACTTCTTGCGCGAGTCCTAGCGGAGGTGGTGTTGGAGATGACCGAACACCACCAAGAGTCTCGATTGATTCGTGCGTTCCGGAGGAGGGGCCAAGCTTGTCAACATACCAAGCATCCATGGTGTTCCACACCGCCACCGTGAAAGGGCATTCCATATAGAGGTGGGTATCCGTTTCGGGATGCGACAGGCATATATTTGAAGGAGATATGCCCTAGAGGCAATTAATAAAGATGTTTTATTTGCCATATCTCATTTGTTCATAATACGTTTTATACCATGCTATAACTGTATTAAGCGGAAACATTAATGCACGTGTGGTATGTAAACAACCAGGTCCGTAGTGTCCTCTTTACTAGTCCGTTGTGTGATTGATGATCGAGGTTTCCCGATCACGTGACATATATGTCAGTTGACAATGGAGTCAAACATTAGGAGAATCATGTGATGGACACACCCAATATTTGTATGACGTAGTCATTACGCCTTCGACCGTGAGATCAACTTTAATTGTTATTCTGGAAGATACTTTGATTGCATCAAACGTCATATCTTACATAGTGTGACAATAAAGGTTTCCCTCTCGGGTATCGGAAAGAAAGTAGTTGAGGCGAGGGATCAAGAGCGGGATTTGCCAATCCTCATAGCAGGATAGATACTCTGGGCCCACTCGGTGAGATTACATCAATGAGCTTGCAAGCATGTGACTAGGTCACGGGGATGTAATATCACAGACGAGTAAAGATAGTATTGCCAAGTAACGAGATCAAGCTCGGTATCGTGATGCCGGAGATCGAGTCTCGGACAAACTAAGTATCGTCTGGCAAAAGGTTTAAGACTTGACGTCTAAGGTTCGAACGACAAAGTTATTCGTGATCTCACAGGGACTATCACGGGTATCCACGGCCCCGCTGTTAGTCATTGATCGGAGAACGGGTCTCGATCATGTATGGAGTATTCTCGAACCGCTAGGGTGACACACTTAAGGGGAGTGACGTTTATTTAGACGCAGAAAAGAAAATAGAGAGAAGATCACCGGAAGTGTTTCGAGAGCATCCGATGAAGATCGGAGGGAAACGAAATAGTTTTCGGAGCCGGAATAAATTAGATAATATGTATTTAATATTAATTAGTTGAATTAATGATTAAATATATTTTATTTATTTATTTTCAGATTTATTGGCAGCCGAACTCTAAATGGGCCTAACTTTTGGAAGAAATGCCCATGAGGAGGTGGTCGGATGGGCCACAAGGGGCCCATCCAGGGCCGGTGCACCCCCCCCCCCCCCCCCCCCCCAATGCGGCTGCACCATGTGGGTTTAGTCCCACATGGCTAAGCCAAGGGGTTTGCACACCCTCCTCCTCCTATAAATATAGGTGCCCCATGCCTTGGAAATTCACCAGAAATTCCTCCCTCTCTCTCTCACCTTGAGCATGACTCCACAATTGGGGTAGCGCTTGGGTTGAGGTTTTCTCCACCATACGCACACCGCCGTGCCGCTGGTCTTCGGTCCAAGTCTTCTACTTCCGCTGCTTCGCTGGATCGGAGCTCGGAGGTCGTCATCTTCTCCGTACGTGTGTAACCTCTGCGAGGCGCCACACTTGAGGCGCTTGGAGGAGTTCATCTTCACGACCTCGAGGTCGGCTACGTCGGCTTCATCAGCAACGCCTGTGCGGGGACGTAATCCCCGCTTTTCGGTCTACAAGGGTATGTACATCGATCACCTCCGTTACGGTATATCTGCATAGTAATAGATTCTGGCTAGTATTAAGGTTATCGTTGTTAGAAAAGTTTTTGTTTTCTGCCTACGATCCCCTTCAGTGGTATCAGAGCCAATCTATGCGTAGATATAGTTGTACGATTTTAGAACTCATGTTCATGAGGGCATCGTTCTTTTAGAAGCTACCCTCTAGCGTGCACTTGTTTTGCCGAAGGCATTGTGTTGATGAAGCGGCCCAGATCGACTTTACGCATACACTTACGCGAGACTGGTTATCTGGCTGGCAGGTGTCTGTCTCTCTCGTAATAGTTGGCATTGCATTTTCAATGGAGGGCCCTCAAGGGATATGAAATAGCGCCTATTTGATCGTTTTTGTAGCGTACCTGCACTTAGAAATTGGCAAGGTACCTGTGTATAGTGCAAACCCCTGGATCGTTTCATTTGCACACACAGTTTAAGACGAATATCACAACATTGTATCATTATTACACGAATGATCCAGTACTCAGGAAAATATTCATTACAAATTGCATAGCACGAAGCTAGCTTTGAAAGAGTAAACAGCGGAAATTTATTCTTCATGGAGTCTCCATCATCATCATGTGCCACAGGCGAAAACATGTTGGTTGCAGACTCGAAACCCTTAACGAAACTCACTCGTCGTCAGAACAATCTGCAACAAATAAAAATTTGCAACAGAGTGGGTCAGATACCATTAAAAATGGATCTGGCAAGTGACACTATGTGGACTCTTAATGGAATAACTCTATAGCCTATATGCATATTTGGCTGGTGGAGTTCAAGGCTGTTTTGCATAAAAGCCAATTTTCCTAACACTTTGTAAAACCTTTTCTTCAAATGTTTGAGACGATATGGCATGAAATCCATAGTCTCGTCTACCCTTATTCACCCATCAAAATTATACTTGAGAAATAAGATGTTGGGAGCCTCCGTTGCCATCCTTAATCAGCTGCTTCAATTGTCCATAACAGGGGACACGGCTAAGTACTTAGTTTTAACTCTGCAGAGGTTGTGCACTTTCACCATTAGACCCAACAAACCCAAACTATCCTCAAGCACTCAATTTGTGCTAAGGAAAAGGAGAGAGTTGAGACGAGACTTTTCAGAAGCATTTTCCCATCCCATACCGACTTGACGCACTCCCATTCTAACCATTCTACCACCACCTGTCAAGTCGGGACGAGTCCACGCAACTTAATCCATCTAGCCAGAGCCCATATGACTAATGGCTGCACGGTAAGCAACTTCACTTAGAGAAACATTGGTCCCTTTAATCCTGGGTGGCAATCCACAAGTGAATAAACACTCAACTCTGGCAGCCATGCAATCCCAAATCCACCCAGGTGATAAATTAACTTAGTAGAATTTAAGCTTTGAATAAAACAAATTTGCATAGCATCAATAATTCTACTAAGTTATCAATAGGATTCTAGACACAACTAGTGTAAGGGGGATAGTAGTTTTAGCATAGCAATACTATCCTACACATGCATATAAAGAAATACACTAAGTCATGCATAGAAAAATACTTAGGAAATTTATGAGGGGTGTGCCACTTGCCTTGGCAAACAGTAGTGTAGTAGTAGCAGTTGCAACCACTTTCGTCTCTCTCCGAAATTTCTAACAAGTCAAACAAACCACGAATAAACATACAATCATAAATGCAACACTTAGAAAAATTATGATGTGCATGTGATGCCGGATGATACAAAGAAATATGGTGTAAGACAAGCAAATAATTAAGGAAGGAGACATAAACTAACTTAATCCAAATGGCTAAGGCAAGGTCAAGCTCAAAGTAAACTTGATCAAACAACTTGACAAAAGTTGTAAGGCTATTCTAAGTCTTCACAAGTTTGGTCTTCAATTAATCTTCAACCCCTTTGTAGCTTCATTGTTCTTCAATGGTCTTCAATTAGCACTCTAGGGACTTAATCATAACACAAAGAACTTGGTCTATGTCCAGAGTGAGACAATAATAGAAGGAAAGAAGATAAAAAGAAGTGGTTGGTCTTCAAAAATTCTTCTCCTTGTTTCCTTGTAGTTTTACTTGATGCGATGACTTCATTGCACTTGTGGACTTGTTGATTCTGAAGACTTGATGATGTTGGCAGAAGATTGATCTTGGATATAACTTAGCCACCATGAAGTTTAGGAGAAGAAGTAAGAAAGAGAGAAAGGGGTGAAAGACTTAGAAAATGTAGCTGGTTGGTCTTCATGAACTTTCTCTTGATTTCTTCTAAGTCATTTCTTCTTGGAGATGCTTCTGCAGTCTTGTTTTCAAGCTAAGTCCTTCCTTGATTCCTACTAATTTCTAACTTAGTGGTTTTTGACTGGGAGACATGTATCCTCAAAATTTCTAAGGAGGAAGTCATGTAAGAAGTACCAAAAATAATACTAAGGACTTAATATGCATGCCATGCTTATGAAAATGCTCTAAGGAAATGCAAGCAATAAAGATGATCCAAAATAACTAAGGACCAAGGGTCAAACAATAAGTCACAAATAAATTCTAAGTAAAAGTTAATCAACATAAGAGAGGCTAAAATTCTCTAAGGAAAAGTGTTGTCAAAACACTTGTCAAAAAAATTTCTAAGGAAGAAATAGTTTTATTTTGAGAAAGACAAAATATTTCTAAGTACTTTAAGTGCTAAAGTCTCCAAAATACTACTAAGTTATTTTACAACTCGAAAATAAGAAGAAAATAATTTTTAATACATTTTATTAATTAACATAACACCTAAAAAGCATTTAACAATATTTACTCAAAAATCATTGAAAAATTATTTTACAAAATTAATAGAGTATTCCTACGGCCAATACTTAGGCATACAAAACTATAGCAAAAGAGTTTACTCAAAAATCTATTTTTAAACTTAAATTGTAGTCAAAATACTATTTAAACCACTTTTAAAATTTATCTAAATTAATTTCGACAAAACCTCTAAATAAGCATACCAAAAGTTTCTACAAGTTATAAGGTTTCCAAAAATATATTTTTCATAAAATTTGGATAAACGAGTAAAAACTAATAATAGTTTTAAAACGCAGGGACTAATCTGTGATGCGCAGGGGCTAAAACGTAAAGAAAACTAAAAGAATCTTCGCGCTGGCGTCCTTGGCCACGTGGCGGGCGCTGATTGGTGCACGTCTTCAATGCGGCTACGTGGCGCGGACGCGGACAAGTGGGCACAAGTGGGAAACTTGATGACGTGGCTAAGTGGATGGATCTGGAACGTTGGATCTGGATCTAATGGTCCAGATCTGCTAATACCCCTTCAATTAAAATATCTAATCTAGGTCGTTGATTGCAGATCGGACGGGCTGGGATCAAAGGTCTCACCGGGCGGCACTGGTTGCCGGAGATGGAGGTCGCGGTGGTCGGCGGCTCGGGAACTCGTGCGCGGCGCTGCTCCGGTGGTCCTACGGGCTGGGGAAGATGACGACGAGGTGCGGCACGTCGAGGGGAAGGCGATGGAGGTAACGGCGTCGACTCTTGCGTCCTGGAGAGGCGATACGACGCGGACGATGGCGCGACGACTCCGGCGAGCTCGGGTGAGCACGTGCTCGTCATTCCGGTGGTCCTCTGGTTCGGGGACGGGGTCTACGGGGTGCGGCGTGTCGTGGCGATCTCGGTGGTGTGGTCGGCGTCGATCCACGCGTCCTGAAACGGCGTCGGGGACGGCCTGCACTCGCGCGGCTCCGACGAGCTTCGGGCGACCAAGCTCAGCTCGATTCCCTGCACGAAAAAAATCAACAGAAGGGCTCAGGGGATGCGCAAGGTCTAGGTAAGAATATGGGAGGGGTCTCGTGCTCTGGGGGTTGCTCACCTCACCGGAAAGGACCTCGAAGGCCGGCGGAAATGGCGGATTCCGGCGATCGATTGCGGCAGCCTGGGGGCGTCTTAGGTGCTAGGGTTTGGGGCAAAATACTGCGGGGCTTGTGGAGTTTATATAGGGGTGAGGGCACGAGAAGATCGCGAGCAAATCGTAACAAATTTTGGAATCAAATCGGGTAGGGTTTAGGTAGACTCCGTGATGAACACGGTGGAGACGATGATGACGTCATCGCTGACGTCATTGGTGGGGCCCACATGTCTGTCAGAGGAAGGGAGGTGGGCAGCTGCCGGACTGTTGTCTGCTGCACGTGCGAGAGATAAAGATGGGTTCGGCCCAGTTAGGCCCGTTTCCCATTTTTCCTATTCCTTTTTGTTTTCTGAAAATTTCTAAAATTCATAACTTTTAAAATATGAATCCTTTTGGATTCAAACCAATTTCTATAATTTTGTAAATTCAAACTCTTTATTTTGAGACTTCCAAAAAGCATTTCCAAAATATTTTGTCAACTAAAATTTTCAAAAGTGTTAAAATGAATTTTGGACATAATAATGTTATTTGAAAACTATAGGTTTTTATAAATTCCTTTTGAAATTATATTTTAAACCAAAGCAATTTATGAGTAATAATATTATATATTTTTGTTTAAAAAGGGTTTGATGATTCAAAATAAATTCAAACTCATTTTATAAATCAAATAAATATTTTCCTTCAAAGGCAATACTATAAACTTGAAAATATAGAATGGGTAAGTAATAGAATAATTCTCCATACAAACAAACAACTCACAACCAAACACACTTTTTCAAATAGAAATCATTTTGATTTCCAAACTATGTTTTTAATAAACAATATGACACTTGATGTCAAAAATAAAATAGGTTTAAAACAAATCAAATGTGGCTTGAATAAAACTTAAATACCACAAGATAAACATTTTGCAAAAATATATTTCAACAAATACAAACAATCACAAGCAAACATTAAAAGAACAATATATAAAAGTCAAAAGAAAATTGGAGCATAATTGCTCTACTAATATATTTTCTTAAATATGTTTTCAAGTGGAATTATTATTCCCACTTTTGAAATATCCAAATGCAAACAATGCTATATGATGATGAATGTATGCATGAATTTTCTTTTCAAAGCAAAATACATAATAGTTTTCAAAAGTTTTAAAATTTTCTGATTTTTCAACTTTTTGAAAAACTTGGGATGTTACATACTACCACCCTTAAAAGGAATCTCGTCCCGAGATTCGGGAAGGCTAGCAAAATGTTGACTGGGATATCTGGGTGGCTACCACCCTTAAAAGAAATTTGTGTTGGCAGTCAAACTTCAAGATGCAAACTCGATTGAGGGCGTACCGTTCACCATAGGCTCATTGTATGCTCCTTCCATTTGGATATGGTTCACATATCCTTTATCGAAACGATTTGGCTTGGCAGTTTCTTCGGCCTTCTTTGCTGGGCACTCATTGGCATAATGGCCCTTGTTGTTGTACTTGAAGCAAAGCACTTGGCTGATATCTTTCTTGGGTTCAGGATTTGGGCGGTGTTGTCCATTGTTATGGTTATGGCCAACATGTCCATTTCCCTTGAGGTCTCCATAGCTTCCCTTGAATCCATCATGCTCAGGATGCTTGTGGTTGCTTCCACCACTATGCTTGTTTCCATGTTTATGACCATGGTTGACCTCATGAGTGAAGTGCTTCTTGAATGAAGACTCAGAATGATGTTTGTTGAAACTCAGCTTCCTCTTCTTTTTAGTCCTTTCAAGTGCTAAAAGATCTTCTAGCTCTTGTTTATCATACTCTATCTCAAAGGCTGACGATCTGGTTCGCTTGATGGGACAATCTCGAGAAAAATGACCTTCCTCTTCACATGAATAACAACATTGGGTGGTGACTTTGGAAGTGTGGGGGTGAGTTGTAAGTTTGGCTTCATCCATCTTCTTCTCGGGGCAGTTATTGGCATAGTGCCCTGTGTTCTTGCATTTGAAACACATCACTTGACTGATGTCTCTCTTGTGGGGGTGGTTCTGGAGTTTCTTCTCTGATTCTTTTGCTACCAAGGTCTTCCTGAGAGTATGTTGCATCCCCTCTTCTTCCCAATTCTGCTGCCTAACTTGCTGCACTATGGATAGAGTTGACACTGTGTGGAATGTGGTTTGTTGCTTCACACAAAAAGCAAGTAATTTGGGTTGTGGGACATCCGTCTTGGAGAGAGACACCATGGGGCCACTCATCATGACATTCCTTGGATGTGTGTCCTATTTCTCCACACGACTGGCAGGCTTGAGGTTTGCTCAAAACACTTCCTTTGAATTTCGTGTTACCTATGTCAATCTGTGGTGTTTTGGTGTTACTGTTGGCCATGTGGTGACGCATCAGCTGCACAATGTGGGTCTGATTATCCAACAGTTGTTGCATCCCTTGGGGTAACTCTTTGTTGCAGTTGTTGACTTGATTTTGGGCCATGAGTTGCATCAACTGACTCTGGCTTCTAATAGTTGTATTGCATTTGTCATCTCATCATCGTTGATACTTTGGCAAGGCATCTGTTTAGGTTTAGCATAGATGAGTAAAAGATAGACAGATCTAAGAGAAATATTCCTACCCATACAAGCAATTTGACACAAACAACCACACATGATAACAACGCACAAACTTTTGAGATAACCAAACTAGCGTTTTTGGATCGAGTACACCTAGGGTATGGGGAAACAATTTGATAGTACTGCCATACCACAATTTGATAGGTCAATACATCAACATGGTTTCTTTAATCTAATACATAAGGGGGTCTATTCTATCTCCTTCTTGAGTGTATCGAGTTTTTCCTCTATTTCCTTGAGTTCATCAAGGTATTTCTGAGTGTTGTGAAGTCTAAATTGAAGTCTTCTCCAAGGTGCTCGATGGCCTCCCATGCTGCACTTCTTGCTGAATCAAAGAATGATGTTCAATTATTGGGTTTGTGAACATGTAGAAACCTTTGGTCTTGTGGTCATCGTCTTTGTTCTTGTATAGATGGAGTTGTACCCACCAGTACTCTTGACCTTCACCCATGAAAGGAAATCCTTTGTAGACTGCTGCTCCTTCAAGTCCCATGCTCAACATGAGGTCCTTCAAAGCTTTTGGAAACTCAGTCTCACATTCCAAGGTCATGGTCATTGCTGGACCTTTCTTGAGTGATTCCAGGAGGCGGGACATCTATAAATAAGAGAAGGCATTTAGAACGCGAATAGTTAAGAAGTTACAAGAATGATATCAAAAGTTTTTAGACAAAAAGCAAATAAAGTTTTGTCCTATGGGCTTTCTTATTCCTAACCAGACTTAGGGTTTCGAACCTACAGGCAACACAGTGCTCTGATACCATCTGTAGCGTACCTGCACTTAGAAATTGGCAAGGTACCTGTGTATAGTGCAAACCCCTGGATCGTTTCATTTGCACACACAGTTTAAGACGAATATCACAACATTGTATCATTATTACACGAATGATCCAGTACTCAGGAAAATATTCATTACAAATTGCATAGCACGAAGCTAGCTTTGAAAGAGTAAACAGCGGAAATTTATTCTTCATGGAGTCTCCATCATCATCATGTGCCACAGGCGAAAACATGTTGGTTGCAGACTCGAAACCCTTAACGAAACTCACTCGTCGTCAGAACAATCTGCAACAAATAAAATTTGCAACAGAGTGGGTCAGATACCATTAAAAATGGATCTGGCAAGTGACACTATGTGGACACTTAATGGAATAACTCTATAGCCTATATGCATATTTGGCTGGTGGAGTTCAAGGCTGTTTTGCATAAAAGCCAATTTTCCTAACACTTTGTAAAACATTTTCTTCAAATGTTTGAGACGATATGGCATGAAATCCATAGTCTCGTCTACCCTTATTCACCCATCAAAATTTTACTTGAGAAATAAGATGTTGGGAGCCTCCGTTGCCATCCTTGATCAGCTGCTTCAATTGTCCGTAACCGGGGACACGGCTAAGTACTTAGTTTTAACTCTGCAGAGGTTGTGCACTTTCACCATTAGACCCAACAAACCCAAACTATCCTCAAGCACTCAATTTGTGCTAAGGAAAAGGAGAGAGTTGAGACGAGACTTTTCAGAAGCATTTTCCCATCCCATACCGACTTGACGCGCTCCCATTCTAACCATTCTACCACCACCTGTCAAGTCGGGACGAGTCCACGCAACTTAATCCATCTAGCCAGAGCCCATATGACTAATGGCTGCACGGTAAGCAACTTCACTTAGAGAAACATTGGTCCCTTTAATCCTGGGTGGCAATCCACAAGTGAATAAACACTCAACTCTGGTAGCCATGCAATCCCAAATCCACCCAGGTGATAAATTAACTTAGTAGAATTTAAGCTTTGAATAAAACAAATTTGCATAGCATCAATAATTCTACTAAGTTATCAATAGGATTCTAGACACAACTAGTGTAAGGGGATAGTAGTTTTAGCATAGCAATACTATCCTACACATGCATATAAAGAAATACACTAAGTCATGCATAGAAAAATACTTAGGAAATTTATGAGGGGTGCCACTTGCCTTGGCAAACAGTAGTGTAGTAGTAGCAGTTGCAACCACTTTCGTCTCTCTCCGAAATTTCTAACAAGTCAAACAAACCACGAATAAACATACAATCATAAATGCAACACTTAGAAAAATTATGATGTGCATGTGATGCCGGATGATACAAAGAAATATGGTGTAAGACAAGCAAATAATTAAGGAAGGAGACATAAACTAACTTAATCCAAATGGCTAAGGCAAGGTCAAGCTCAAAGTAAACTTGATCAAACAACTTGACAAAAGTTGTAAGGCTATTCTAAGTCTTCACAAGTTTGGTCTTCAATTAATCTTCAACCCCTTTGTAGCTTCATTGTTCTTCAATGGTCTTCAATTAGCACTCTAGGGACTTAATCATAACACAAAGAACTTGGTCTATGTCCAGAGTGAGACAATAATAGAAGGAAAGAAGATAAAAAGAAGTGGTTGGTCTTCAAAAATTCTTCTCCTTGTTTCCTTGTAGTTTTACTTGATGCGATGACTTCATTGCACTTGTGGACTTGTTGATTCTGAAGACTTGATGATGTTGGCAGAAGATTGATCTTGGATATAACTTAGCCACCATGAAGTTTAGGAGAAGAAGTAAGAAAGAGAGAAAGGGGTGAAAGACTTAGAAAATGTAGCTGGTTGGTCTTCATGAACTTTCTCTTGATTTCTTCTAAGTCATTTCTTCTTGGAGATGCTTCTGCAGTCTTGTTTTCAAGCTAAGTCCTTCCTTGATTTCTACTAATTTCTAACTTAGTGGTTTTTGACTGGGAGACATGTATCCTCAAAATTTCTAAGGAGGAAGTCATGTAAGAAGTACCAAAAATAATACTAAGGACTTAATATGCATGCCATGCTTATGAAAATGCTCTAAGGAAATGCAAGCAATAAAGATGATCCAAAATAACTAAGGACCAAGGGTCAAACAATAAGTCACAAATAAATTCTAAGTAAAAGTTAATCAACATAAGAGAGGCTAAAATTCTCTAAGGAAAAGTGTTGTCAAAACACTTGTCAAAAAAATTTCTAAGGAAGAAATAGTTTTATTTTGAGAAAGACAAAATATTTCTAAGTACTTTAAGTGCTAAAGTCTCCAAAATACTACTAAGTTATTTTACAACTCGAAAATAAGAAGAAAATAATTTTTAATACATTTTATTAATTAACATAACACCTAAAAAGCATTTAACAATATTTACTCAAAAATCATTGAAAAATTATTTTACAAAATTAATAGAGTATTCCTACGGCCAATACTTAGGCATACAAAACTATAGCAAAAGAGTTTACTCAAAAATCTATTTTTAAACTTAAATTGTAGTCAAAATACTATTTAAACCACTTTTAAAATTTATCTAAATTAATTTCGACAAAACCTCTAAATAAGCATACCAAAAGTTTCTACAAGTTATAAGGTTTCCAAAAATATATTTTTCATAAAATTTGGATAAACGAGTAAAAACTAATAATAGTTTTAAAACGCAGGGACTAATCTGTGATGCGCAGGGGCTAAAACGTAAAGAAAACTAAAAGAATCTTCGCGCTGGCGTCCTTGGGTACGTGGCGGGCGCTGATTGGTGCACGTCTTCAATGCGGCTACGTGGCGCGGACGCGGACAAGTGGGCACAAGTGGGAAACTTGATGACGTGGCTAAGTGGATGGATCTGGAACGTTGGATCTGGATCTAATGGTCCAGATCTGCTAATACCCCTTCAATTAAAATATCTAATCTAGGTCGTTGATTGCAGATCGGACGGGCTGGGATCAAAGGTCTCACCGGGCGGCACTGGTTGCCGGAGATGGAGGTCGCGGTGGTCGGCGGCTCGGGAACTCGTGCGCGGCGCTGCTCCGGTGGTCCTACGGGCTAGGGAAGATGACGACGAGGTGCGGCACGTCGAGGGGAAGGCGATGGAGGTAACGGCGTCGACTCTTGCGTCCTGGAGAGGCGATACGACGCGGACGATGGCGCGACGACTCCGGCGAGCTCGGGTGAGCACGTGCTCGTCATTCCGGTGGTCCTCTGGTTCGGGGACGGGGTCTACGGGGTGCGGCGTGTCGTGGCGATCTCGGTGGTGTGGTCGGCGTCGATCCGCGCGTCCTGAAACGGCGTCGGGGACGGCCTGCACTCGCGCGGCTCCGACGAGCTTCGGGCGACCAAGCTCAGCTCGATTCCCTGCACGAAAAAAATCAACAGAAGGGCTCAGGGGATGCGCAAGGTCTAGGTAAGAATATGGGAGGGGTCTCGTGCTCTGGGGGTTGCTCACCTCACCGGAAAGGACCTCGAAGGCCGGCGGAAATGGCGGATTCCGGCGATCGATTGCGGCAGCCTGGGGGCGTCTTAGGTGCTAGGGTTTGGGGCAAAATACTGCGGGGCTTGTGGAGTTTATATAGGGGTGAGGGCACGAGAAGATCGCGAGCAAATCGTAACAAATTTTGGAATCAAATCGGGTAGGGTTTAGGTAGACTCCGTGATGAACACGGTGGAGACGATGATGACGTCATCGCTGACGTCATTGGTGGGGCCCACATGTCTGTCAGAGGAAGGGAGGTGGGCAGCTGCCGGACTGTTGTCTGCTGCACGTGCGAGAGATAAAGATGGGTTCGGCCCAGTTAGGCCCGTTTCCCATTTTTCCTATTCCTTTTTGTTTTCTGAAAATTTCTAAAATTCATAACTTTTAAAATATGAATCCTTTTGGATTCAAACCAATTTCTATAATTTTGTAAATTCAAACTCTTTATTTTGAGACTTCCAAAAAGCATTTCCAAAATATTTTGTCAACTAAAATTTTCAAAAGTGTTAAAATGAATTTTGGACATAATAATGTTATTTGAAAACTATAGGTTTTTATAAATTCCTTTTGAAATTATATTTTAAACCAAAGCAATTTATGAGTAATAATATTATATATTTTTGTTTAAAAAGGGTTTGATGATTCAAAATAAATTCAAACTCATTTTATAAATCAAATAAATATTTTCCTTCAAAGGCAATACTATAAACTTGAAAATATAGAATGGGTAAGTAATAGAATAATTCTCCATACAAACAAACAACTCACAACCAAACACACTTTTTCAAATAGAAATCATTTTGATTTCCAAACTATGTTTTTAATAAACAATATGACACTTGATGTCAAAAATAAAATAGGTTTAAAACAAATCAAATGTGGCTTGAATAAAACTTAAATACCACAAGATAAACATTTTGCAAAAATATATTTCAACAAATACAAACAATCACAAGCAAACATTAAAAGAACAATATATAAAAGTCAAAAGAAAATTGGAGCATAATTGCTCTACTAATATATTTTCTTAAATATGTTTTCAAGTGGAATTATTATTCCCACTTTTGAAATATCCAAATGCAAACAATGCTATATGATGATGAATGTATGCATGAATTTTCTTTTCAAAGCAAAATACATAATAGTTTTCAAAAGTTTTAAAATTTTCTGATTTTTCAACTTTTTGAAAAACTTGGGATGTTACATACTACCACCCTTAAAAGGAATCTCGTCCCGAGATTCGGGAAGGCTAGCAAAATGTTGACTGGGATATCTGGGTGGCTACCACCCTTAAAAGAAATTTGTGTTGGCAGTCAAACTTCAAGATGCAAACTCGATTGAGGGCGTACCGTTCACCATAGGCTCATTGTATGCTCCTTCCATTTGGATATGGTTCACATATCCTTTATCGAAACGATTTGGCTTGGCAGTTTCTTCGGCCTTCTTTGCTGGGCACTCATTGGCATAATGGCCCTTGTTGTTGTACTTGAAGCAAAGCACTTGGCTGATATCTTTCTTGGGTTCAGGATTTGGGCGGTGTTGTCCATTGTTATGGTTATGGCCAACATGTCCATTTCCCTTGAGGTCTCCATAGCTTCCCTTGAATCCATCATGCTCAGGATGCTTGTGGTTGCTTCCACCACTATGCTTGTTTCCATGTTTATGACCATGGTTGACCTCATGAGTGAAGTGCTTCTTGAATGAAGACTCAGAATGATGTTTGTTGAAACTCAGCTTCCTCTTCTTTTTAGTCCTTTCAAGTGCTAAAAGATCTTCTAGCTCTTGTTTATCATACTCTATCTCAAAGGCTGACGATCTGGTTCGCTTGATGGGACAATCTCGAGAAAAATGACCTTCCTCTTCACATGAATAACAACATTGGGTGGTGACTTTGGAAGTGTGGGGGTGAGTTGTAAGTTTGGCTTCATCCATCTTCTTCTCGGGGCAGTTATTGGCATAGTGCCCTGTGTTCTTGCATTTGAAACACATCACTTGACTGATGTCTCTCTTGTGGGGGTGGTTCTGGAGTTTCTTCTCTGATTCTTTTGCTACCAAGGTCTTCCTGAGAGTATGTTGCATCCCCTCTTCTTCCATTCTGCTGCCTAACTTGCTGCACTATGGGATAGAGTTGACACTGTGTTGGAATGTGGTTTGTTGCTTCACACAAAAAGCAAGTAATTTGGGTTGTGGGACATCCGTCTTGGAGAGAGACACCATGGGGCCACTCATCATGACATTCCTTGGATGTGTGTCCTATTTCTCCACACGACTGGCAGGCTTGAGGTTTGCTCAAAACACTTCCTTTGAATTTCGTGTTACCTATGTCAATCTGTGGTGTTTTGGTGTTACTGTTGGCCATGTGGTGACGCATCAGCTGCACAATGTGGGTCTGATTATCCAACAGTTGTTGCATCCCTTGGGGTAACTCTTTGTTGCAGTTGTTGACTTGATTTTGGGCCATGAGTTGCATCAACTGACTCTGGCTTCTAATAGTTGTATTGCATTTGTCATCTCATCATCGTTGATACTTTGGCAAGGCATCTGTTTAGGTTTAGCATAGATGAGTAAAAGATAGACAGATCTAAGAGAAATATTCCTACCCATACAAGCAATTTGACACAAACAACCACACATGATAACAACGCACAAACTTTTGAGATAACCAAAGTCGTTTTTGGATCGGAGTACACCTAGGGTATGGGGAAACAATTTGATAGTACTGCCATACCACAATTTGATAGGTCAATACATCAACATGGTTTCTTTATCTAATACATAAGGGGGTCTATTCTATCTCCTTCTTGAGTGTATCGAGTTTTTCCTCTATTTCCTTGAGTTCATCAAGGTATTTCTGAGTGTTGTGAAGTCTAAATTGAAGTCTTCTCCAAGGTGCTCGATGGCCTCCCATGCTGCACTTCTTGCTGAATCAAAGAATGATGTTCGAATTATTGGGTTTGTGAACATGTAGAAACCTTTGGTCTTGTGGTCATCGTCTTTGTTCTTGTATAGATGGAGTTGTACCCACCAGTACTCTTGACCTTCACCCATGAAAGGAAATCCTTTGTAGACTGCTGCTCCTTCAAGTCCCATGCTCAACATGAGGTCCTTCAAAGCTTTTGGAAACTCAGTCTCACATTCCAAGGTCATGGTCATTGCTGGACCTTTCTTGAGTGATTCCAGGAGGCGGGACATCTATAAATAAGAGAAGGCATTTAGAACGCGAATAGTTAAGAAGTTACAAGAATGATATCAAAAGTTTTTAGACAAAAAGCAAATAAAGTTTTGTCCTATGGGCTTTCTTATTCCTAACCAGACTTAGGGTTTCGAACCTACAGGCAACACAGTGCTCTGATACCATCTGTAGCGTACCTGCACTTAGAAATTGGCAAGGTACCTGTGTATAGTGCAAACCCCTGGATCGTTTCATTTGCACACACAGTTTAAGAATATCACAACATTGTATCATTATTACACGAATGATCCAGTACTTGGAAAATATTCATTACAAATTGCATAGCACGAAGCTAGCTTGAAAGAGTAAAGCAGCGGAAATTTATTCTTCATGGAGTCTCCATCATCATCATGTGCCACAGGCGAAAACATGTTGGTTGCAGACTCGAAACCCTTAACGAAACTCACTCGTCGTCAGAACAATCTGCAACAAATAAAAATTTGCAACAGAGTGGGTCAGATACCATTAAAAATGGATCTGGCAAGTGACACTATGTGGACACTTAATGGAATAACTCTATAGCCTATATGCATATTTGGCTGGTGGAGTTCAAGGCTGTTTTGCATAAAAGCCAATTTTCCTAACACTTTGTAAAACATTTTCTTCAAATGTTTGAGACGATATGGCATGAAATCCATAGTCTCGTCTACCCTTGTTCACCCATCAAAATTTTACTTGAGAAATAAGATGTTGGGAGCCTCCGTTGCCATCCTTGATCAGCTGCTTCAATTGTCCGTAACCGGGGACACGGCTAAGTACTTAGTTTTAACTCTGCAGAGGTTGTGCACTTTCACCATTAGACCCAACAAACCCAAACTATCCTCAAGCACTCAATTTGTGCTAAGGAAAAGGAGAGAGTTGAGACGAGACTTTTCAGAAGCATTTTCCCATCCCATACCGACTTGACGCGCTCCCATTCTAACCATTCTACCACCACCTGTCAAGTCGGGACGAGTCCACGCAACTTAATCCATCTAGCCAGAGCCCATATGACTAATGGCTGCACGGTAAGCAACTTCACTTAGAGAAACATTGGTCCCTTTAATCCTGGGTGGCAATCCACAAGTGAATAAACACTCAACTCTGGCAGCCATGCAATCCCAAATCCACCCAGGTGATAAATTAACTTAGTAGAATTTAAGCTTTGAATAAAACAAATTTGCATAGCATCAATAATTCTACTAAGTTATCAATAGGATTCTAGACACAACTAGTGTAAGGGGGATAGTAGTTTTAGCATAGCAATACTATCCTACACATGCATATAAAGAAATACACTAAGTCATGCATAGAAAAATACTTAGGAAATTTACCACTTGCCTTGGCAAACAGTAGTGTAGTAGTAGCAGTTGCAACCACTTTCGTCTCTCTCCGAAATTTCTAACAAGTCAAACAAACCACGAATAAACATACAATCATAAATGCAACACTTAGAAAAATTATGATGTGCATGTGATGCCGGATGATACAAAGAAATATGGTGTAAGACAAGCAAATAATTAAGGAAGGAGACATAAACTAACTTAATCCAAATGGCTAAGGCAAGGTCAAGCTCAAAGTAAACTTGATCAAACAACTTGACAAAAGTTGTAAGGCTATTCTAAGTCTTCACAAGTTTGGTCTTCAATTAATCTTCAACCCCTTTGTAGCTTCATTGTTCTTCAATGGTCTTCAATTAGCACTCTAGGGACTTAATCATAACACAAAGAACTTGGTCTATGTCCAGAGTGAGACAATAATAGAAGGAAAGAAGATAAAAAGAAGTGGTTGGTCTTCAAAAATTCTTCTCCTTGTTTCCTTGTAGTTTTACTTGATGCGATGACTTCATTGCACTTGTGGACTTGTTGATTCTGAAGACTTGATGATGTTGGCAGAAGATTGATCTTGGATATAACTTAGCCACCATGAAGTTTAGGAGAAGAAGTAAGAAAGAGAGAAAGGGGTGAAAGACTTAGAAAATGTAGCTGGTTGGTCTTCATGAACTTTCTCTTGATTTCTTCTAAGTCATTTCTTCTTGGAGATGCTTCTGCAGTCTTGTTTTCAAGCTAAGTCCTTCCTTGATTCCTACTAATTTCTAACTTAGTGGTTTTTGACTGGGAGACATGTATCCTCAAAATTTCTAAGGAGGAAGTCATGTAAGAAGTACCAAAAATAATACTAAGGACTTAATATGCATGCCATGCTTATGAAAATGCTCTAAGGAAATGCAAGCAATAAAGATGATCCAAAATAACTAAGGACCAAGGGTCAAACAATAAGTCACAAATAAATTCTAAGTAAAAGTTAATCAACATAAGAGAGGCTAAAATTCTCTAAGGAAAAGTGTTGTCAAAACACTTGTCAAAAAAATTTCTAAGGAAGAAATAGTTTTATTTTGAGAAAGACAAAATATTTCTAAGTACTTTAAGTGCTAAAGTCTCCAAAATACTACTAAGTTATTTTACAACTCGAAAATAAGAAGAAAATAATTTTTAATACATTTTATTAATTAACATAACACCTAAAAAGCATTTAACAATATTTACTCAAAAATCATTGAAAAATTATTTTACAAAATTAATAGAGTATTCCTACGGCCAATACTTAGGCATACAAAACTATAGCAAAAGAGTTTACTCAAAAATCTATTTTTAAACTTAAATTGTAGTCAAAATACTATTTAAACCACTTTTAAAATTTATCTAAATTAATTTCGACAAAACCTCTAAATAAGCATACCAAAAGTTTCTACAAGTTATAAGGTTTCCAAAAATATATTTTTCATAAAATTTGGATAAACGAGTAAAAACTAATAATAGTTTTAAAACGCAGGGACTAATCTGTGATGCGCAGGGGCTAAAACGTAAAGAAAACTAAAAGAATCTTCGCGCTGGCGTCCTTGGCCACGTGGCGGGCGCTGATTGGTGCACGTCTTCAATGCGGCTACGTGGCGCGGACGCGGACGGACGTGGCGCGGACGCGGACAAGTGGGCACAAGTGGGAAACTTGATGACGAGGCTAAGTGGATGGATCTGGAACGTTGGATCTGGATCTAATGGTCTAGATCTACTAATACCCCTTCAATTAAAATATCTAATCTAGGCCGTTGATTGCAGATCGGACGGGCTGGGATCAAAGGTCTCACCGGGCGGCACTGGTTGCCGGAGATGGAGGTCGCGGTGGTCGGCGGCTCGGGAACTCGTGCGCGGCGCTGCTCCGGTGGTCCTACGGGCTGGGAAGATGACGACGAGGTGCGGCACGTCGAGGGGAAGGCGATGGAGGTCACGGCGTCGACTCTTGCGTCCTGGAGAGGCGATACGACGCGGACGATGGCGCGGCGACTCCGGCGAGCTCGGGTGAGCACGTGCTCGTCACTCCGGTGGTCCTCTGGTTCGGGGACGGGTCTACGGGGTGCGGCGTGTCGTGGCGATCTCGGTGGTGTGGTCGGCGTCGATCCGCGCGTCCTGAAACGGCGTCGGGACGGCCTGCACTCGCGCGGCTCCGACGAGCTTCGGGCGACCAAGCTCAGCTCGATTCCCTGCACGAAAAAAATCAACAGAAGGGCTCAGGGGATGCGCAAGGTCTAGGTAAGAATATGGGAGGGTTCTCGTGCTCTAGGGGTTGCTCACCTCACCGGAAAGGACCTCGAAGGCCGGCGGAAATGGCGGATTCCGGCGATCGATTGCGGCAGCCTGGGGGCGTCTTAGGTGCTAGGGTTTGGGGCAAAATACTGCGGGCTTGTGGAGTTTATATAGGGGTGAGGGCACGAGAAGATCGCGAGCAAATCGTAACAAATTTTGGAATCAAATCGGGTAGGGTTTCGGTAGACTCCGTGATGAACACGGTGGAGACGATGATGACGTCATCGCTGACGTCATTGGTGGGGCCCACATGTCAGTCAGAGGAAGGGAGGTGGGCTGCTGCCGGACTGTTGTCTGCTGCACGTGCGAGAGATAAAGATGGGTTCGGCCCAGTTAGGCCCGTTTCCCATTTTT
Source organism: Poa pratensis (assembly GCA_947311845.1). Lineage (NCBI taxonomy): Eukaryota > Viridiplantae > Streptophyta > Magnoliopsida > Poales > Poaceae > Poa > Poa pratensis. Next base: position 59,781,061 of record CAMZMU010000048.1, on the reverse strand, counting down.
CCTATTCCTTTTTGTTTTCTGAAAATTTCTAAAATTCATAACTTTTAAAATATGAATCCTTTTGGATTCAAACCAATTTCTATAATTTTGTAAATTCAAACTCTTTATTTTGAAACTTCCAAAAAGCATTTCCAAAATATTTTGTCAACTAAAATTTTGAAAAGTGTTAAAATGAATTTTGGACATAATAATGTTATTTGAAAACTATAGGTTTTTATAAATTCCTTTTGAAATTATATTTTAAACCAAAGCAATTTATGAGTAATAATATATATATTTTTGTTTAAAAAGGGTTTGATGATTCAAAATAAATTCAAACTCATTTTATAAATCAAATAAATATTTTCCTTCAAAGGCAATACTATAAACTTGAAAATATAGAATGGGTAAGTAATAGAATAATTCTCCATACAAACAAACAACTCACAACCAAACACACTTTTTCAAATAGAAATCATTTTGATTTCCAAACTATGTTTTTAATAAACAATATGACACTTGATGTCAAAAATAAAATAGGTTTAAAACAAATCAAATGTGGCTTGAATAAAACTTAAATACCACAAGATAAACATTTTGCAAAAATATATTTCAACAAATACAAACAATCACAAGCAAACATTAAAAGAACAATATATAAAAGTCAAAAGAAAATTGGAGCATAATTGCTCTACTAATATATTTTCTTAAATATGTTTTCAAGTGGAATTATTATTCCCACTTTTGAAATATCCAAATGCAAACAATGCTATATGATGATGAATGTATGCATGAATTTTCTTTTCAAAGCAAAATACATAATAGTTTTCAAAAGTTTTAAAATTTTCTGATTTTTCAACTTTTTGAAAAACTTGGGATGTTACAGTTTTTGTGGTCATAGGTTCGTAGGTAAGAAGGGTTCTATTTACGAAAGCCCCAAGCCACGTATAATATGCAAAAGATAAAGTAGAAAGCGTCTAACTTTATTTTGCAGGGTAAATGTGATGTGGTCAAGGTAAGTTTAGTAAATTGTTTATAAATTGTGGGCGCGAAGGAGACCATCGACGCAAGACCATATCATGTCGTATTACATTTTGATGTTATTGAGTGCATCTTATATTGTGTATATATATATGGTTATATATTAGTTACACGGCGGTAGTAATATAAGATGATCCCTCCTTAAATACCATTAGTGTTCTCCCTTTAGCGTGCACCACTAAGAAAGTTCTACGTTATGAGGCAGGCCGTGATGATCGGGTGTCAGACATATCCTCGTTCGCATACGGTGGGTGTAAAACACTAAGACATGTTTGCACAAGCATATACGCTGAAGGTTATTATGGCGAGCCTAGCATGTACAGACATGGCCTCGGAACACAGTGACCGAAAGGTTAAGCACGAGTCACACAGACATAGCGATGTCTACTTTTGAAGTTATGCTATCGACCGTGACGATCGGGGGTAGTATAATGGATGGGGGTCGTGTAATCACTAAAACGAGTTGAGGGATGCTCGTTTTGAGTGGTAGTTCTGTTAGTTTTATTTTATTAAAACTTGAACCCATATTTATTATGAACAAAAGTCTTATGTTTTTGCAAATTCCATTGTAGATGTCTCGCCCCACCTTTAACCTAGGCCTGTTCCTTGAGAAAGAAAAGCTTAAGACCAATGGGTCGAACTTCATGTCCTGTTTCCGCAACCTGAGGATCCTCCTCACTCCCCACAAGGTGGCCTACGTCCTGGAGGCCGCTGATGACGTGGATCGCACGTTCGTTGGGAGACCCCAAGAGGAAGGTATGAAGCAGTGTAGCAGCAGTTTCCCTCAGTATGAAACCAAGATTTAATAGACCAGTAGGAGCAAGAAATCACTTCTGAAGGTTGTTGGTGGCGGAATATGGCACGGCGCAACACCAGGGAATCCGGCGACCGACGTGGAACCTGCACACATCACAATCAAACTACTCTGCCCCAACGAAACAGTGAGGTTGTCAATCTCACCGGCTTGCTGAAAACAAAGGATTAAACGTATGGTGTGGAAAACAGTAGTAAATTGCACAGAATGAAAAGGAACAATGTTTGCAGTTGGTTGTATTATCAGTGTAAAAGAATGGACCGGGGTCCACAGTTCACTAGTGGTGTCTCTCCATAAAAGATAACTAACATGCTGGGTGAACAAATTACAGCTGGGCAATTGACAAAATATTGAGCGCATGACAATGCATAAATATGACATGATGATTACTATGATATTCATGTGGGCATTACGACAAAATACATAGACCGTTATCCAACAGCGTCTATGACTAATAATCCACCTCCAGGTTGTCATCCGAGTTCCCCGTTGGTATTAAGTTGCAAGCAACGGATAATCGCATTAAGTAATGTGCGTAAAGTAAACAAATGCATTAGATCTAACGACGTACCCTTAAGCTAAGCATCGGTTATTTTATCCCTAGTGGCAACAGCACATCCACAATCTTAGAAGTTATTGTCACTCTCTCAGATTACCGGAGGTATGAACCCACTATCTAGCATAAATACTCACTCTTGGAGTTACAAGCATCTACTTGGCCAAAGCATCTACTAGTAACGGAAAGCATGCAAGATCATAAATAACATATAAGATAGATTGATAATCAACTTGACATAGTATTCAATATTCATCGGATCCCAGCAAACACAACATGTAGCATTACAATATGATGATCTTGATCATGATAGGCAGCTCACAAGATCTAAACATGACAGCATAAAGTGGAGAGACAGCCATCTAGCTACTGCTATGGACCCGTAGTCCAAGGATGAACTACACACGCATCACTCCGGAGGCAGGCATGGTGATGTAGAGCCCTCCGGTGATGATTCCCCTCTCCGGTAGGGTGCCGGGAAGAGCTTCTGAACCCTCCCGAGCTAGGGTTGACGGCGGCGGCGTCTCTGGAACTTTTCATGGATAATGGCTCGAGTATCTAGGTTTTTCCCGTGAAGATGAATAAATAGGCGAAAGGGCGGCGGCTGGAGAAGCCCGTGGGGCCCACACCACCCCACGGCGCTGCAGGGGGGCCCGCGCCGCCCATGGTGTGGCTGGCTCGTGGCTCCCTCCGTCTCTCCTTTGGACTCCGTGTACGTGTTGGAAAAATAGGAGGTTCTGTCCAAGTTTCGTCCAATTCCGAGCATATTTCCAGACTAGCTTTTCTGGAATACAAAAACAGCAAAAAACAGGAACTGGCACTGTGGCATCTTGTTAATAGGTTAGTCCCAGAAAATGCATAAAAATGATATGAAGTGTATATAAAACATGTAACAATTGGTATAATATCAACATGGAATATCAGAAATTATAGATACGTTTGAGACGTATCAGCCGCCATAGGTGATCAGCCTGCAGACACCGCCTCTGAGGACGAGAAGAAAGTCTATCAGTCCAAGGCGGATGATTCCTCCTTTGTCCAGAGTGGCATGCTCTATGCCATGGAAGCTGACCTGCAGAAGCGCTTTGAGAAGATGAGCGCCTTTGAGATAATTACTGATCTCAAGGCTGTTTTTGCGCCAGAGGCCAAGGCTGAGAGGTATGAAGCTTCTGGGCTCTTCTTCTCAGCCAAGATAGAGGAGCACAGAAGTGTGAGTGAGCACGTGGTCAAAATGTCTGGCTATGTTCAATGCCTGAACGCTCTAGAATGCAAGATTCCTGATGAGCTGGCGATTGATAGGGTGTTGCAATCGTTGCCCCTAGCTTCAAAGGCTTCATCATGAACTACAACATGCAGGGCATGGCTAAGAGTCTGTCTGAGGTGTTCGTGATGTTGAAGACTGCTGAGGTAGAGATCAAGAAGGAGCACACACTGTTGATGGTCAACAAGACCGTCGATTTTAAGAAATCTGGCGGCAAGGGAAAGAAGAACTGGAAGCCGAGGAAGGATGGTAAGCCTGTTGCCAGATCCAAGGCTAACAAACCTGGTCCCAAACCTGTCGTGGAATGCTTCTACTGCAAGGGAGATGGTCACTGGAAGCGCAACTGCCCCAAGTACCTGGAAGACAAGAAGGCCGGCAAGATTGTCGCGAGAGAGAAAGGTATATGCGATATACATGTTATTGATGTTCACCTTACATGCGCCCGGAGTAATACCTGGGTATTTGATACCGGTTATGTTGCTCACATTTGTAACTCTCAGGAGGAGTTGCGGAATAAACAGCGTCTGAAAAGGACGAGGTGACGATGCGCGTCGGCAACGGATCAAGAGTTGACGTGGTGGCTGTCGGCACACTCCCTCTACATCTACCATCGGGATTAGTTTTGGTTTTAAATAAGTGTTATTTTGTACCATCGTTGAGTGTAAACATTATCAGTGGGTCTTGCTTGTTGCAAGACGGATATTCATTCAATTCAGTATCAAATGGTTACTATTTTAATGAATGATATCTTTTATGTTAATGCTCCTGAGAGTAATGGTTTATTCTTGTTGAATCTCGATCGTAGTACTCACATTCATAACATAGATGCCAAGAGGATTAGACTTAGTAATGATACCGCCATGTATATGTGGCATTGCCGTCTCGGTCATATTGGTATAAAGCGCATGAAGAAACTCCATTCTGATGGACTTTTGGAGTCACTAGATTTTGGATCTCTTGACACTTGCGAACCGTGCCTCATGGGCAAAATGACCAAGACACTGTTCACCGGATTTATGGAACGGGCGTCGGACTAGTTGGGAGTCATACATACAGATGTGTGTGGTCCAATGAGCATGTCGACACGCAATGGTTATCGTTACTTTGTAACCTTCACTGATGATTTGAGTAGATACGTGTATATCTACTTAATCAAACACAAGTCTAAAACGTTTGAAAAGTTCAAAGAATTTCAGAGTGAGGTTGAAAATCAACTCAACAAGAAAATCAAGCACATTCGATCCGATCGTGGTGGCGAGTATTTGAGTTTTGAGTTTGGCACACATCTGAAGGCCTGTGAAATTGTGCCACAGCTTACGCCTGTTGGGACACCGCAACGCAACGGTGTATCTGAGCGACGTAATCGTACTTTATTGGATAGTGTACGGTCTATGATGTATCTTACCGACTTGCCCGTATCATTTTGGGGATATGCGTTAGAAACAGCCGCATTCATTTTAAATAGGGCTCCATCCAAATCCGTAGAAACGACACCGTATGAGATATGGCATGGCAAGAAACCCAAGTTGTCGTTCTTGAAGGTCTGGGGTTGTGAGGCGTACGTTAAGAAACTACAGCCCGACAAACTCGAATCGAAATCGGAGAAGGTCGTCTTTGTAGGGTATCCACGGGAAACCATAGGATACACCTTCTACAACCAAGATGAGGGCAAAACGTTTGTCGCAAAGAACGGTACCTTTCTCAAGAAAGAGTTTCTCGCCAAAGGGATAAGTGGGAGGAAAATAGACCTCGACGAGATAGTTGATCCTGAACTCGAAATTCTGAGTGGCGCAACGGAAGCAGTTCCGGAACCGTCCTCCACAGATGGAGAAGGAGAAAATGTCGAGGAAGCTATTATACCTCGTAGGTCTAGAAGAACCCGCACCCCTCCTGAGTGGTACGGTAATCTTGTATGCACCGTCATGTTGATTGAACAAGACGAACCTACGAGCTACAAAGCGACAATGGAAGGACCCGAGTCCGAGAAATGGCTAGAAGCCATGAAATCCGAAATAGGATCCATGTATGACAACAAAGTATGGACTTTGATGGAGATTCCCAAAGGGCGCAAGGCCGTCGAGAATAAATGGATCTTTAAGAAAAAGACTGATGCTGACGGTAACGTGACCATCTATAAAGCTCGACTTGTCGCAAAAGGTTTCCGACAAGTTCATGGAATTGACTACGATGAAACGTTTTCACCGGTAGCGATGTTAAGTCTATTCGGGTTTTGCTAGCAATTGCTGCATATTACGATTATGAAATATGGCAGATGGATGTCAAAACTGTGTTCCTAAATGGTAACATTGAGGAAGAGTTGTATATGGTACAACCTGAAGGTTTTGTCGATCCAGAGAATGCTGGCAAGGTATGCAAACTTCAGAGGTCTATTTATGGACTGAAGCAAGCATCTCGGAGCTGGAATCTTCGCTTTGATGAGGTGATCAAAGGTTTTGGATTTGTCCAAAATGCAGAAGAGACCTGCATCTATAAGAAAATGAGTGGGAGCTCAGTTGCATTCCTAGTACTATATGTGGATGATATATTACTGATTGGTGATAATGTGGATCTTCTAAATAGCGTGAAGGATTATTTAAACAGTAAATTTTCGATGAAGGACTTAGGAGAAGCTGCTTACGTATTAGGCATTAAAATCTATCGTGATAGATCAAGGCGCCTATTAGTGTTAAGTCAGAGTACTTACCTCGACAAGATATTGAACAAGTTCAATATGCATCTGGCAAAGAAAGGGTCTCTGCCGGTTGTCAAGGGAAAGACATTGAGCGTGGCTCAGTGTCCGTGACGGCACATGATAAAGCCGAGATGGCTAAACAGCCCTATGCCTCAGCCATAGGATCGATCATGTATGCCATGTTAAGTACTCGACCCGATGTACCATTGGCTCTTAGTTTGACGAGCCGATTCCAAAGTAATCCTAGCAAGGAACATTGGATAGCTGTTAAGAACATTCTTAAGTATCTCAAGCAAACCAAGGAAATGTTTCTGGTTTATGGAGGTTGTGAAGAGGAACTTGGCGTAACAGGTTACGTTGATGCAAGTTTCTGCACAGATCCAGATGACTCGAAGTCTCAAACAGGATATGTGTTTATGGTGAACGGAGGCGCTGTGAGCTGGAGAAGTGGGAAGCAACCCATAGTAGCCCAATCTACAATGGAATCGGAGTACATTGCTGCTTCGGAAGCCGCGAATGAAGCTGTCTGGCTGAGGAAGTTCGTCATCAAGCTCGGAGTGTTCCCAAGCGCGCAAGACCCTGTGAACCTCTACTGCGACAACACAGGGCTATTGCTAACGCGAAGGAACCAAGGTCTCACTCAACCGCCAAACATATTCTCCGACGTTTCCATGTGATAAGACAGTATATCAAGGAAGGCGAAGTGAAGATTTGCAAAGTACGTACGGATCTGAATGTTGCAGATCCGCTGACGAAGCCTCTCCTACTAGACAAGCATGTGAGACACCAAGATGCTATGAGTTTCCGGCTATTACCAAGTTGTAATCAAGATTAAATTATACTTTAGTGCAAGTGGGAGACTGAAGGAGATATGCCCTAGAGGCAATTAATAAAGATGTTTTATTTGCCATATATCATTTGTTCATAATACGTTTTATATCATGCTATAACTGTATTAAGCGGAAACATTAATGCACGTGTGGTATGTAAACAACCAGGTCCCTAGTATCCTCTTTACTAGTCCGTTGTGCAATTGATGATCGAGGTTTCCCGATCATGTGACATTTATGTCAGTTGACAATGGAATCAATAATTAGGAGAATGATGTGATGGACACACCCAATATTTGTAGGACGTAGTCATTACGCATTCGACCGTGAGATCAACTCTAATTGTTGTTTCTGGAAGATACTTTGATTGCATCAAACGTAATATCTTACATAGTGTGACAATAAAGGTGTCCCTCTCGGGTATCTGAAGGAAGTAGTTGAGGCAAGGGATCAAGAGCGGGATTTTCCAATCCGCATAGCAGGATAGATACTCTAGGTCCACTCGGTGAGATTACATCAATGAGCTTGCAAGCATGTGACTAGATCACGGGGATGTAATATCACAGACGAGTAAAGATAGTATTGTCAAGTAACGAGATCAAGCCCGGTATCGTGATGCCGGAGATCGAGTCTCGGACAAACTAAGTATCGCCTGGCAAAAGGTTTAAGACTTGACGTCTAAGGTTCGAACGACAAAGTTATTCGTGATCTCACAGGGACTATCACGGGTATCCACGGACCCGTTGTTAGTCATTGATCAGAGAAAGGGTCTCGATCATGTCTGGAGTATTCTTGAACCGCTAGGGTGACACACTTAAGGGAGTGATGTTTATTTAGATTGGACGCAGAAAAGAAAATAGAGAGAAGATCATCGGAAGTGTTCCGGGAGCATCCGATGAAGATCGGAGGGAAACAAAATAGTTTTCGGAACCGGAATAAATTAGATAATATGTATTTAATATTAATTAGTTGAATTAATGATTAAATATATTTTATTTATTTATTTTCGGATTTATTGGCAGCCCCAACTCTTTTTTTTTTTTTGAGCACCACCATCACACTTTATTGAACAGTAATATTGTTTGGAATACAAAGACCATCAGGAGGCGCTAACAACCACACCTGACGTCCAACATAACTAGAGATAACTGAACGAGCTAATATGTGAGCTTCAAAATTCGAACCACGATTCTCATGTCTAAATGATACTGCCATCAGCGAGCTCGCTGTAGCCTTTATTTCTTCGATCACCATACTGTAGCTGCCTGCATATGGCTTCTCCATAGCATTCACAACGGCGAGGCAATCTGTCGCCACCGTGATCTTCTGCAGGTTCAGGTCTTGGGCGAGGGCCAGGGCTTCACGGCATGCCAAGGCCTCCATCTCCGAGGGATCCGAGACGCCCTCTACATTCAGCGTAGATGCCCCCAGAAACTCGCCTGTCTCGCTCCTGCATATGACGCCAACAGCACTGCCTGGCCTCGCCTTTGCCATGGCTGCGTCAACGTTCAGCTTCGCACATCCCCTCACTGGCGGTATCCATTTCGGGTGCACTGGCCGGGTTCCCGATCCCCCAGCAGGGCGTGGAGGGCTTGCCACCGAAAGATCCCGTAAGTAGCTCTCAATAAAGAGATGAGTCGACAGCGGACTCTGAAACTCTTCTTCATGAATTATCTTCCGCCTCGCGTACCAAATGGCCCAAAGCGTCACAGCCACCCTTGCGAAGTCATCTCGCTGTAAGGTTTCCATCATGGCGAAAAGCCACTGTTTTGCCGACGTAGCGTTGGCCATACTCACATGTTCGGCAATGCTCTCGTCCGCCAGCGCCCAGACCGATCTGGCCACGACGCACTCGAGCAAGGAGTGTTGCCATGAGTCCTCCATGCCGCAGATCGAGCACGCACATGTCTCCGCCATGTGCCGATGGTGTCTAACATCCCTGGTGGGTAAAGATTGTTGAGCCAATCTCCAAAGGAAGACCCGCAGCTTGGAGGGGACCTGTACCTTCCAAAGGCACTGCCAAGCCTTCTCTTCTTTGATTGTATGTGAGCCAGATGCCCTGCCATCCAGCCAGTCCTCTCTTCGTTTCTTAGTACTAATCAACAGACGATAAACTGAGCGGACTGTAAGAATTCCTGACTTCTCATAATGCCAGGCCCAATGGTCCTCCATCCGTCGAGTACTCAAAGGGATAGAGCAGATCGCCTCCACATCCATTGGAAGGAAGTGATCCCTCAGCATGTCTAGCCGCCATGAAGCCGACGTGCTATCGATGAACGCAGCCACCGAGACAGGTGGATCGCTCTTCTTACTCACCAGGGGCCGCAAAGAGAAATCGCGAGGCAGCCAGTTCTGGTTCCAAGCATGAGTGCTTTCCCCTGTGCCAATGCGTCTAATGAGGCCCTGCATCATGGTGTCACGACCTTCCACCATCGCCCTCCAAACATGTGACGGGTTAGGGCCTAGAGTGGCATCCACGAAATCCACATGTGGGAAGTAAACAGCTTTCAGCACCCTAGAGCTCAACGCCGCGGGGTTCTGAAGGATCCTCCATGCCTGACGAGCTAGCAGCGCCAGGTTAAACAATTCTATATCTCTGAAGCCCATTCCACCAGAAGCTTTCGGGGAACACATCTTCTCCCAAGAGACCCAACATGGCTTTCGCTTTCCATCCTTACTTCCCCACCAGAAACTCCGAAGCATGGAATTGATTGCCTTGCATAAACCTCTTGGTAATTTAAAACATGACATGGAGAACGTAGGGATTGCTTGTGCAATGGACTTGATCAATACTTCCTTCCCTCCCGATGCCAAAGTCTGCTCAAGCCAGCCCTGAACCACCTTCCATATGCGGTCTTTTAATACTTGAAAGCCCCATTGGTTGATCTCCCAATATCTGACGGCATCCCAAGATACTTCTCATTTAGTGTCTCATTAGGCACATTGAGAATATCTTTGACAGCTTGGCGACGCTCCTCCGAGCTCCCCTTGCTGAAAAATACTGACGACTTGTCCAAATTTACTCGCTGGCCCGAGGCATTACAATACCTTTGCAGAATATTATTTACCTCAGTTGCTCCCTCTACACTCGCCTTGACGAACAGCAGGCTATCATCAGCAAAAAGGAGGTGGTTCATGACCGGTGCTGTGGCTGCCACTTGAATCCCTTGGAGGTGCTGTGATTGACGACTTTGTTTTAAAAGGCCAGAAAGGCCCTCTGCTGCAACTAAGAAAAGATAGGGGGATATTGGGTCTCCCTGACGGAGACCCCTCGATGGTCGGAACTCCTCAAGTGGTGTACCATTAAAGAGCACCGCAAAAGATACCGATGAGACAAGGCTCATGACAAGATTGACCCACCGGAGGTGAAATCCCATGCGGATCATTATAGCCCGAAGGTAGTCCCATTCCACGCGATCATACGCCTTACGCATGTCCAGTTTTAGCGCACAGTGTTGATGTCTTCTTGCACCATTCCTTTTCATGAAGTGGAGACACTCATACGCTGTGATAATATTATCCGTAATCACCCGTCCTGGAACAAAGGCCGACTGTTCCTCGGAGATGATGTCTGGTAGGATGACCTTCAATCTGTTTGCCAAAACTTTGGATGCAATTTTGTATATAACATTGCATAGACTGATGGGACGGAATTGACCTAACTCTTCCGACGAAGCAACTTTAGGGATTAAAACAATGAAGGTTTTATTAATACCTTCTGGGCTCTCTTCTCCTCGGAGAATCCTCAGCACCGCCTTAGTCACCTCCTCGCCACACAAATCCCAATGTTTCTGGAAGAAGTGAGCTGGGAATCCATCAGGGCCCGGCGACTTGAGGGGTACATCTGAAAGAGGGCCTTCTTGACCTCCACATCTTCAAAGGGAGCAACAAGACTATCATTCATATCTGCTGTTACCGTGACCGGAACAGTGCGCAACACCTCGTCCATGCCCACTGTCCCTTCCGATGTGTATAGCTGGCTGTAGAAATCTCGCGCCATCTGCCCAAGTTCGTGCTGGTCCTCCGTGAACAGACCATCACTTCAGACTAGGCGATGAATTTTATTCTTCTTTTTTCTCCTACTAGCTCTCATATGGAAGAACTTCGTATTTCGATCCCCCTCAGAAAGCCACTGGATACGAGACCGCTGTCTCCACATGATTTCCTCCCTGTGTTGGAGTTCTACCAGGCGCTCTGCAATCTTCAGCTCCTGGTGGCTCGGCCCAACCCTATCAGGGGTAGATCGGAGCTGCTCTAGCTGAGACCGCAATCTCTTTAGTTCCTTTCGGACATTGCCAAAAGTATCGTTTCCCCAAGCCGAGAGAGTGTGCGAGAGGCCCTTAAGCTTCCCTTGTAAGCCATGCATGGAGTTGCATGCCCCTTTTTTCCACTCCACGTCAATCTTAGGTTGGAACTCTTGATGTGATTCCCACATTGCTTCATATCGGAACAGCTTCAGTCCCCTAGCTTGTACCTCTACAGGAGCATGGCGGAGTAGAATCGGCGAGTGATCCGACACAGCCGTTGTCAAGTGTTGTAGAGTTGCCATCGGAAAGCGCTCACTCCAGCCCACCGTGGCCAAGGCGCGATCCAGACGTACCCGACAGTAGGTTCCACCTGCAACTCGCTTCTCAAAGCTCCACGGATTGCCAATGTATCCCAAGTCCATGAGCTCACAAACATCTACTGTGTCTCGAAAGCCCTGTATCTGGGTGTTGCTTCTATCGTTTACACCCATATGTTCCTCCCGCAGGAGTACTTCGTTGAAATCACCGATGCATAACCACGGAAGGGTGATGATGCTTTGATAAACTTCAACATGTCCCAAGTTTTGTGGCGATGCCTAACTTGAGCCTCTCCATAAACACACGTTAACCGCCACGGTTCCTCGTCAGGAGAAAACACAATTGCGTCAATGTGATACTGAGAGTAAGGTAACAGATCCATCTTTATTTCATTATTCCAAAAGATAGCCAGGCCACCACTGCGGCCTGTACTGCTAACAGCGAAACCATGATCAAAGCCAAGGGTTCCCGCTAAACATTCCACCCTAGCTTTCTGTAATTGCATTTCCGCGACACACAAGTCCGCGACAGTTCAGGAAGAGGGTACTCATTGCTCCCGGCGGTCCTCCGCGCCGGAGGCCGCCGATGTAGTCACTTGCTTGTCCTTCTTTGCTGCCCCAATGTTCATGACGCGAAGTTCAGGCGTTGCCAAGTCCGCGACAGTTCAGGAAGAGGGTACTCATTGCTCCCGGCGGTCCTCCGCGCCGGAGGCCGCCGATGTAGTCACTTGCTTGTCCTTCTTTGCTGCCCCAATGTGTTTCTTGCGTTTCTTCACTTCTCTCGCCGACGGCGGTGGGGGAGGGATGCCAGAAGGCGGCTGATGGTTCTGTGCCTGCTCCTTTTCCTCAAAATTCAGCTTCTTGACCACCTCCTTGTCCTTGCCGTCCGCAACTTCAACAACTCCCGGTTCCTTCCACTCAAGCATAGGCGGCTCCTTGATTTCTTCTGTGGCAGGCTTCACCGGGCTTACTTCAGTCAGCTTTGCATCCGCAGAGCTGCGCTTTCGCGAGTCTGAAACAACCATCGCACCCCGAACGCCACCGCGGCCACGTCCACGCCCGTGCTCATCACCGCGGCCACCATCCCGACCGCGGCCAGCACCCCGTCCACGGCCTCCCCCACGCCCGCCCACCTGAGCTCCTGGGGTATATCCAGCTGATGGCTTCCTCTCTTGGCTGTCAGGGCCCTCGCCACCAGAGAGTTGTGTCCTGTTCCATGCAGTATCAGCCAGCATCCATTTGCCAAACTGCACCTTCCCCGGTGAGTGAACACCTGAGCCCCACTCCTCCATAGCATGGCCAAGGAGGCCACACACGGCACAGTACCTTGGTACCTTCTCGTACTTCACCCTCATGATCACCGAGGGTAATCCTTCCGGTTTGATGGACACAAACCGTGTCAGCTCCTTCCGCACATCCAGCCAGACCCGGGCTCTAACAAAGTCGCCGCCCTCCGGCCGTGAGCTTGCCAGGTCGACCATGATCACCTCCCCCACATTGGCAGCCAGATCACAGATAATCGGCTTCTTGCGGTACAGCTCGGGCACATCATGTATCTGGATCCAGGACTGAATCCTATTCAGCTCTACCTCCGAGGTTTTGCAGCTACCATCATACTTCTCAATGAGAATACCCTGTTCACGGAAAATCCATGGTCCTTGCTCCGTGATGCGACGCCAATCACCAAGGCAATTAGCTTGGACCACGAATCTATTGTTCTCCAGATCACGAAAGACCACCTCCTGGGCAGGAGCCCATGCGAAGTTCAAGGTCTTCTTCATAGAGGTCGCACTGAACGGCCTAGAGGTCAGCACCCGCATGACCGCCATCCACTTCGTCCCCTCCTTCAGAGATTCAAACTCAGTCTTTGGAACAAAAACACCGCCAATGTCTTCTCCCTTGAGGTTCAGACTACTCAGCAGTTCATCCAGCGTTGGTTCAGAGCCCGATCGCTCTGAGGAAGCGCTGGCCTCCCCCTTCTCACATGCCGCCGCCATGGACAACCGATCTACCCCCAAGCACCAATCCCACCAAGGCCGGGCAGTCAGACCAGCCGACCCCGTGATCAGCCCGAGTGGTCTTGTTGCCGGCGGGAGGGAGATGGATCGGAGGAAGTGGTGAAACGGAGGCCCTCGACGCCGGAGATCCAAAATCGCCAGAGAGGTAGCTAAACCCTAGATAGGTAACTTAGCCCCAACTCTAAATGGGCCTAACTTTTGGAAGAAAGGCCCATGAGGGGGGAAACTTCCCCCCCCCCCCCCCCCAATTGGGGCGCACCATGGGAGGTGGCCGGATGGGCCACAAGGGGCCCATCCAGGGCCGGCGCATCCCCCATGCGGCTGCACCATGTGGGTTTAGTCCCACATGGCTAAGCCAAGGGGTTTGCACACCCTCCTAATCCTATAAATATAGGTGCCCCATGCCTTGGAAATTCACCAGAAATTTCTCTCTCTCTCACTTTGAGCGTGACTCCGCAATTGGGGTAGCGCTTGAGTTGAGGTTTTCTCCACCATACGCACACCGCCGTGCCGCTGGTCTTCGGTCCAAGTCTTCTACTTCTGCTGCTTCGCTGGATCGGAGCTCGGAGGTCGTCATCTTCTCCGTACGTGTGTAAGCTCTGTGAGGCGCCACACTTGAGGCGCTTGGAGGAGTTCATCTTCACGACCTCGAGGTCGGCCACGTCGGCTTCATCAGCAACGCCTGTGCGGGGGCGTAATCACCACTTTTCGGTCTACAAGGGTATGTACATCGATCACCTCCGTTACGGTATATCTGCATAGTAATAGATTCTGTCTAGTATTAAGGTTATCGTTGTTAGGAAAGTTTTTGTTTTTTGCCTACGATCCCCTTCAATATGGCATGTGGGTTCATGAGGCCAGCCCTTGGTGGCCAGAAGATCGGCTGTGAGGATGCACTTTCGGAGGACCAACTAGGCAAATAACTTGGCTTTGGGCTCGGCGAAGGCTTTCCAGATTTTGCAGGACCCAAACTTGGGGAAGGAACCTTCGAACTGCGCGTGATAGGCAGTGTAGCACCATCCTTCGTCCATAACCACCGAATGGTGTCTTCCTGAGTCTCCGCGAGGTGAGTTCCGTCGATGATGATGGCTAGGTCCAAAAACTCAGCAAACTGTGTGGGGTTGGAGAGGCGCGTGACTGACTAGATCCAGGAGTCATTTTGAAGTTCATCTTTGACGGATATGTTCTTCCGGGTGGCGATCTTGAAGAGGTTGGGGGCCCTGATGGATAGGGGGGCGAACCGCGACCAGCTATCATGCCAAAAATGGTCTGAATGTCAATATTTTCACATCGAATGGGGAACACTTCTGACTTGGTCGTGTTGGTGATAAGACCGCTAGCTTTTCCGAAAACGCCAAGGATGTCGGAGATGGTCGGCAGCTCTTCAAAATAAGGGTTGGCGAAGATGCTCGCGTCATTAACATACAAGGAAAGACGGAATATTGCCGATCTTACATTAATTGTCTGTAGGATGCCCCGCACAGCCGCGAGCTCAAAAATTTGCTGGAGAGGATCAATGATGAAGATGAAGAGCATGGGTGGCAAAGGGTTGCCTTGGCGCAGGCCTCTGGCATTGGGGAATGGCTGGCCGGACAGCCATTTTGGAGGATCCAGGAGGAGGCGGAAGCAAACAGATGACACACCCAGTTTCGCCACCGGGGTCTGAAACCCAGCTTCTCAAGCACTTCTAGCATGTAGGCCCAGTTGGCGGTGTCGAAGGCCTTGGAGATGTGTAACTTGAGGAGTAAGGTCAATAACTCTATAAGAAACCAGGAGACGTCCTATCCTCTACACCGAATTCAACGGCTCTCCCTCAACTCTCCTTCACTAATCTCGTGCTAACTATTTAGTTAACCGAGCCATAACTAAATCTCCTCATCCGCGTGCACCGTGGAGTACAGAAGCAGTGATGTCTGTATCCTTTGCCATCGTGAGATTCGGCACGAGGAGGGTACAGAAGCAGTAATAAGGTTTCTCGGCAGCACAACTGCGCGCTTGATGCACTGCCTGTCAACTGGTTTGCACTGCTCTACGCTGCACGAACATTCTGTCCCGAGCCCGCACTGAATCCTGCACTATTGTCGTTGCTCGACGACCTTAACAAACTAATAATAATTTCTACTAGAGAACTTGCCATGGTTACAGTAAACACGGTTTGTCAAATATCAAGGGAAACAATATAATATACTTCAAACTTCGCGGTATGAGTATGAATCCTACATGTGTTTTATCCGAATAATGTTCACGGTGGCACTTCAGAATCGATCTAATACGAACATGGCACAAAATAACCAAACACTGGCTAATTATCATTGACCTAGAAATACCGAACTCAAACATGGTGTTATAGTCGACATAAATTTGGGGGATTTACAACCCTGGGATACACGTTGTGGGAAAAGGGCATCACAGCGGCAGAGGCGACGGAGGCGCAGGCGCCGGTGGAGAGGGCGGCAGGTTGGAGAGAAATTGAGAATAAGGATATATGCCCTATATTCTGCATTGACATCTGTTTACCCTGTAGGGTTGCACCATAGGTGCGTAGATGCATTGCAACATATCAACTGCTACTGTTTTACAGCATCCCTTGCACTGCATGTGATGAAGATGCGCTGAGCCAGATTGCATCGGTGAATCATGGCACAGCGGTGAATGCTTGCATATCTGATAAGGACATTAAACAGTCTGACGAGGGAAATCTTCAGAGGCGGCACAAAGCTGCAAATGGCACAGATTCTGCGTGGGGATAAGGTCAGAAGAGAGAGTGAGGGACTGAATGAGACCGGAAGCCCTCTTTGATGGAAGATGCTCTGAACCTGAAAGGGAGCTGATCTGAACCTGAAAGGGAGCTGATTTCCTCTATACAAAGCATCTCTTCTTAGCCGTTGGAATTAGATCCCTATGCCGTACTGTCATGTGACAAAGTGTGGTGCTGTCGATTTATCATCATTTGCGTTTGTTCCGAGCTTCTGAATTTCCAGTGCACTTTGTGAAGTTAGTAGCAAACTAGCAATGGAGAGGAAATGTTGCAGAGACGAAACTTTCACACAAAAAGAAGCAGAACCGTAAGAACCAGAGGAAACGGCACGCATATTAGGTCAGAGGTTTGCAGTGACAGTTACTAGTCTTACACTCCGTTAAGTGCGACAGAAAGATGGAATTTGATCACAGCTTTTAGGCTTGGTATTTTTCAGCACTCGTTCAGATCCAAACAGACGTTCAAGTTTAGACATATGCATGTACGTATGCACTTTCATGCCTTTGAAACAAAATTGAGGAATATATTTCTGCTACGAAGTAAATCCGTTAAAAACATTTGTTCAAGTCAAATCTCCCATGTATGCCATGTGGTAGGTTTAGGTGCAGAGGATTTTGGAAGAGGTCGGCTGAGATGAGGAAAGAGATTCAATTGTTCCATGGGAGTGGGACCCCATGAATACCACATTTCTTATCCAAACCATCAAACTTTTAGCCTATGCTGGATAAAAAATGTGTTCTTTCAAAAAAGAACCAAAATCTAGGTTCCATGGTAACAAGTTGAGCACATGCATGATACCGATTTCTAATTATCCATAGATGGAAAAATCACCAGAACCATTTTGAGCCTATAAAAGACAAGCCACCCGGCTGGTAGCCCCAAACCACAGGTCCACACAGCCACCACCTTCCGGAACATCTCATCTAAGCATAGATACCGAGTTAGAGCTCTAGAAGCCTCTAGAACCTCCCCATCAATCACCAGCGATCAGGGATCGATGGACCAGGTGGCTAAGCTGGCGTCGGAGCGGGCGGTGGTGGTGTTCACGTCGAGCAGATGTTCCATGTGCGACTCCGTGAGGTTCCTCCTCAGGGACCTCGGCGTGAGCGCCGCCGTGTACGAACTGGACAAGGAACCGCGGGGCAGGGAGATGGAGAGAGAGCTCGCAAGGAGGCTCGGCCGAGGCCCGCCCGTGGTGCCAGCGGTGTTCATCGGCGGGAGCCTCGTCGGCGGCACCAACAGGATCATGGCGCTGCACCTCGCAGGAGAGCTCGTCCCCATGCTCAAGAATGCTGGCGCGCTCTGGCTCTAGTGAAAGAAGACGTGCATGCTGAAGAAAAACTATTAATAAGGTAGTAGTGAAAGGCCAGGTCTTTTAGTATCCTGTGCCGGCCGCATGGGAACTGAGAAGAAGAGAATTAAGCTAGTAGTGCTGTTTTTGATACTCCCTAGGATACATAAAAAGTGTCGTGAAAAATAAACTTGCCTAGTACAAATTCATATCTATACTTGCGACTTTTTGTGTATTAGAGGGAGTACTTAATATTATTAAGGTTTAGCCCTGGTCTGGGTCCATTCATTTCGTTGCTCTCTGCCACGTACGAACGCATGCAACTTTCTTTTGGTAATATCAATCAACTTTCCGCCCCCTGGATCTATACATGTGCAACCGACTCCCTATCCATACCAATTTAAACTCTTCACTATCTTCTTCTTCTTCTTCTTCTCCGATGTCTTCTTTTCTGTGGTAACAATGTTTTTTTATTAATTGTGACCTTCTCACCAAAGTTTTTTTTTGTGATTGAAAAAGAAGATCTTGCTTCGTCCGATTTCCCTTCTACTGATTATTTTCTGATCACTATGTATGGATACACGTGTCTAATTAACATACACGTGTCTAATTATATTCATGGATTGACGACAATCTGCAAGAGGATTGTTTGGGTCCTTGTTTTTTTGCGTAACCTATTCTTTTTTGCATATTGCAAAGTCACTTTCTGAAGTATTACATATCTAAAGCAACGTCATTATGTGAGATAGTAATTGGTAAGATGTGCCCACGACGGTCTTATAACGGAAGTCGTCATACACTATGAGAGAGTTTACATAACGATATTTTTTAATAGGTTTGGACCCCTCATGGAAGCACGAATTAGTCCTATTTTTGGAGCCATCGTAAGAAGATCGAGGTCATGCGGACGAGTGTTGGACCGTCGAAAACTTTCCAAGTGTCGATTCCCTCTTTTCTATCGAATCGGTCATAACCACTACCTACATTCCACAAAATAGTACACCACAAGTAGGAGCTAATGAATAGGCCCGCGGAAACTCTCCTCGCCGACATCGGTTCATCTCATCATGAACTCCACGTATCCGACAGTAGAACTCTATGTTATGAACTTGGAGTCTTCTCTTGTCCTCTAGCCTTGACTTTCATTCAAGTGAGAGTGAATTACAACCCCATGGGGCCATGGGGGTTATCTATAGGCTATCGAGGCTTGGAAATGACTAAGAATACCCTCTCAACTCTGGCTGGCGGCCGCCACGGCCTCCCGCTATATCCTCTGACCCATCGTCGTCACTGGATGATGCGGACGGCGTCGGTGGTCCTCATCCGGTGGTCTTCGGCAAGATCGTCAACCCCCCTCCCCCCTCCTGGCATCCTGCAACACTACGGTGTGCTACTCCTCCTTCTTATGGTTCAGCGAGAGGGGGAGTCGAGCGAGGCAGGCTCGACGGCGGCCGAGGTGTCCTCGTGGCTCAGCTACAAGCACATTGACGCCATGAATCTAAATATTGAGATCCTTCGGTTGCGGGCACTGGGGGCCTAGCTCATTGAGGCGGAGCAGCTCGTGGGTGGAGTGCTAGGTGGACAAGTCAGTCCGGATCAAGGTGTGCATGTGGAACTGCGGGAAGGCTCTCGCGGTTGTGTGAGAGGCATCCACGACAGTGTCCATGGGCGTCGTAACCTGCGCCACAATTTGCGCTCCGTCCCAAATCGCTCCTGGTGAAACCCTGTATCTATTTTGGGTCAGACATTGGCGGTGCCTAGCATCGTTCTCCCTCTTGGGGGCAACGTGTGGCGGTTGGAACTTGCTTATGGGAACAGTGGAATATGGTGGTGTTCGAGAAGGTGGAGCGATGATGGCATCTACCGCATCAACCACGGCGGGTCTCCACGGCATGGAGAAGCGGGTTTCAGCAGCGGGCACGTGATGGTGAACGCGCGCAGGGCGGTGGTGCTGTTTTGCGCTGTGGTGGTATCGGTGGCTGGACTGGCAAGTATCATGCATATATCTGCCCTAAAGATGGGTCGACGACTCGATGGTGGTAGCGGCTTCTGGAGCGTGTGCAATAGGTCCGTGTTTAGGGTACGTTGGGCCGGACCTGTGCTCCCGGTACGCCATACGGCGGGCTCAGTCGGTTTTGTGTATAGTGTACTCTCTGTCGATTGAGATTTTTTCACGTCTCAATCAATTCCGGTGAAAAAGTGTAAGAAAAACCTCAACGAACGAAAATTAGCAAAGTTGTTTTTAATTCACAGTCCTCCATGCATGTTACATGCGGCGCCACAGTTCTTCTTTGCCATTGTGTCGTACTGCCGTCATAGATGCATGGATAGGCTTCAGAGATTCCAAAACACAATGGATCCAGAAAGAGCTAGTGCCATGGCATCAACATCCTGATTTCCTGATATGACTTGTCTGTTATTCTTCGATTTCTAGCATATGCACCCATGATAACATTACAAGTCGAATAAAACTTCGCAATATGCAAGATACGGCAAGTGCCCCATGGGGAGGTGAGGAGCCAAGCTGCAAGCTGACCTATTTCCAACCCCTGAAATCCTAAGTGAATCATGCACACAGCACACGTCCAGATGTACCATATCATCAAGAATCTTGCTGTTAGTCAACAGGGGCAAAGAAACACGAGATAAATATTCGGTTGATGAAGATCAATGCCGCGAGCAAGAGCAAAAAAATCAATAAGACTTATAATCTTCAGTCTTGGATCTCGAGGACAAAATAAAGTATGATTTTGACAGAAATAAGTGCAAAATAGCATTTGTGAAATGTACAAAAAGTTCATGAATAGTTGTTTGAGTAGAACACTAGAAAAAATATGATAAATTATTTCAAAAGAGGATTCGAAATAGTTTCTAAAATTCGTAAGAACCTAAGTCGTGGAAAACATAATTTTCTTTTATTCCAATACCAATGAAATAGTCTTCAGCCAAAGTATAGCATACGTGCATGGGCAGATAAAGTTGGGTGATTCCATCAACCCAATGGAGGAGGGAAGGAAGAAGCGACGTGGGGTAAACTGGAATGACTTCATTATCGTGTGATCTATCGCCGACGAGCCAGTTTTGCGCCCACAAATACGGATCGCGGAATTAGGGCCGCTCATGGACAATGGTACGAGATTAGTAATTAGCGGTTTTCAATGTATCTCATACATTCGCTCGACATGCTGCATACCCCTGTGTAGTTGCTGCAAACATACAAGCGAGAGGCAAATGTGTTTTGGGGGTGCTGCAAGCGTTTTGGCGTCCATGCTGCATACGCAGGGGCGGAGCCACACCCCAGGCAACCCTGGCCTTGGCCCGGGGTGTAGAATACTTTTTCACATATAGATTAGTAGAAGTTGATGATTTGTCCTAGGATTTACACTAATTACAGTGCTTAATTCAAAGTTGGCCCGGGGCTTGCTAAGATTCTGGCTCCGCCCCTGTGCATACGTGTGGTGAGGTTTTCTCGGGGATTTTCTGCGGCCATTCGAACTCACGCATTGGTTGAATTGCCGTGATATTTTCTGGACGATTTTTCGACACACCATGAAAAAAAATGCTAGAACAATATTACAAATGTAGGAACAATTGTTTCATGGATTGACATATATGCCCGAGAGAATTTATACTTGACATTTTAATGAAATCTGACGGTGAGGAAACAAACTATTTTTTTCATTACGGCCAACACTTAGTGTCTTGAGTCCTTTTTAGAAAAAGATTTGATGGTTGTGGCAACAAGCTCTGATCCTTCCAAGCCATGGTTTGGGCTTCCTCTGCCGATTGATAAGACCGTCACTACTCTCTTTCGAGCTGCAACAACAATTCAGATCCATAGCGGTACTACAACTGCCTTTTGGACAACCCATTGGTTTTAAAAAAAGTATATATTAGAGGTTTCGTACGAGGAGGCCCACGGTATTTCGCGATAGAAGAGGGGTGCAACATCACCGAAATTGCGAGTATGAGGACTCGAACTCGAGTGGGTGGGAAGGCATCAACCCCTCCCCACCACTAGGCCATGCCTTAGTCTACAGAAAAAGAGTATATATTAATATCACGGAGATACTAATTACACCCAGACTCTACAACAACTCAATACCCTAATGGCTTTACGGATGCACAAAGCCAAAAAAGAAAAAGAACTAGAAAAGAAAAATCCCGCTATAGAGTTTTAGTACGTGAAGCAGCAACACAACCGCCACCAAGACAAACCCTGATGTCCAAGTTTTCCAAAAACAACGCTTTCAAGAAGTAAAGAGTACAAAAGTGTCGTCGTCGCCCGATCGTAGATCTTGGGTTTTCACCCTAGAGATAGTCTCTGATCTCAAAACAATGTCTTCAACAAGGCCATTGCCAGGCACAACCAATTAAGGCCAGATCTTGGATTTTTCACCCTGAAAGGTAACAGTTTGAACTTCACATGTGTTGTTGCCCCCACTTCAAACCGCTGCTACGATTCCTGAAACTCTAAGCAAGTTCCTCATCGCCGCAAAGGCTCTCATCACCATTACTAGTCCTCCAATCTTGGCTTCCATAACATTCTTCGCCTCTGACTTCACCATGGATTTGCCCATAATGGTAACAGAAGCAGAGTTTCGCGCTCGCGACCGAATCCCATCCGATCCAGCAGTCTCTAGGCAAAAATGCCCATGGAAGATCGCCGACGGAGCCTTCCGGAACCCGACACTCCGGCCAGAACAAGGAGGAAATGCGTCAGCCAGATCTTTGCTTTGTCGCAAGAGGAATCCTAGGACCACCGCCTTTATTCAGGCCGAGCCCCCATGCAACTGGCCATCCCGGCCGCCCGATCCGCCGGAAAAGGCCGACAGATCGAAGGCAAACCTGGCCGCCACGCCCGCCGACGAGCCGCCCCGCCTGCCCTCACGCGGTGCATGCCCTGCTCCGCACGAAGCATTGCGTCTGGGTCTGCCCACCAAATCCCGCCACTGCCAAGAGTGCACGCAGACGGGAGCCGCCGCCACCGCCGGTTACAACGGCAGCAGCAGCCAGGGAGTCCCACTTCCGCCGGCTTTGCTCTATGGTTCGGGGAGCCTCTAGAGCCGCCCCATGCGAGGCGACCCGGGAGGAGATATCAGGACGACGAGGAGCGAAAGGGAGACTGGAGGGGCGACGACGACTCGAGTTGGAGGCTTCGGCTAGGTCTGGAGCGGAGAGGCGGCTCTAAAAAAGACGGATTGTGCTGAGCGTCTCCCGGGGGATCGGAACCCCGATGCCCCGCACAGAGCGCTTGACACGTGTCCAGTTTGACCGTAGAAAAACTTATGTCGTTTCTATACACAACACCGCACGCAGTTAGAAAACAAAAAAACCTCGTTTTCCCCGCACAAAACTTCCTGCATGGCTCGCGGCGACGCACTCGGTGCTGCGTGGAGGTCTGCCTTGCTACGGCCGCCGCCGGCGAGGAAGTTTCCTGCAGAAGAGGCCTCTAGCTTGCAGCTATGTCGTCGCCCTTCTTTCCTTTCGCTTGAAGCATCCCAGCTTCTGGCTCACACCAGTGCCTCCTGCTCCTCCCAGCTCCGCCGTCCACCATTTCCGCAATGCCGCCAGCCCCTTATAGCACCACCACACATCTTTAGTAGCATCGTCGTGTCCCGCTTGCAGCATCGCCATGACAACACCATTAACCCCCCGACATAAGCATCAAGGGCCGCCGATGGAAGCATCCCTGACCACCACTCGTAGCAGAACTTCCTGTCCCTTGCAGCAAAGCCGCCATTGCCGCTTGCAGCATTCATGCCGGTAGCACAACCGGCTGCCGACGGAAGCAAAAGGGCCACTAATGGAAGCATCACCGACTACAACTGGTAGCAGAACTGCCCGCCCCTTGCAGCAATGCCGCCGTTGACGCTATCAGCATCCCTGCAACCGACTGCCGAATGAAGCAACAAGGGCTGCCGATGGAAGCATCACCAACCACCACTTGCTAGCAGCACTACTGCCCCCTTGCAGCATCGTCTCCGCTTGCAACCTCTTCCACTGATGGTTGGTAGCACACCCGGCAACCGGTCTCAGCAGCTCCGCCTCCTTTTGCAGCAACACTCCACGCTCCGAAAACCAGCAGTGCTTGGCTGCCTAGCAGCGCCTGCACGCACCCAGTGGTGCGCGGCCTCCTTGCAGCAAAAATGGCGGGAATCAAGAGGTGCAGCGGGCGCTATGATGGGGGATGCCCAACCGGGTAGGCCCAGGACCCCGAGTCGGCTCACAAGGCCGGGTGGCCCAAAGCCCACCCGGAGAGCATCTTCCAGGATACCGGGTCCCCGAGGATCCCGGTACGTCGGCTCGGGAAGGCGGCAGCGGATATCTCCGAATCGGTTTACGATCTGCGTATCCCGAAGAGTGCGCCTCAAGCAGCCGCACTTGTAGGCAGGATAGCTAGCGCCGCCAGCGGCACCCGTCATTTCCCTGTAAACCCTAGCCGGCTCCCTATATAAAGCCGGCAAGGTGCAACCCTAGAGGTAGAGTCATCTCATTCCATAGCCTTCGGAGCACCCGCAAGCTCTGTTGCGCACACCATTGTACACCCCATTCAGATCCAATACATACAAGCAGGAGTAGGTATTTACCTCATACAGAGGGGCCGAACCTAGGTAACTCTGCGTGTGCTACCTCTTTGTGAATCCTACATCGCCTGGCTCACACCCGAGTTAAGCCACCCCCTATGGCATCTGCCGTGACTAACCCACGACAGTTGGCGCCCACCGTGGGGCCAGCGATCGCTGGAGTTTACTTCGCGAAGAGTCCTGAACCCGGCACTAGCGTCATCTTCAGCCGCCAGGCCACGCCGAACTGCGGCGACATCGTCACCGGCACCTACTTCGAGCACGGAGGGATCAGCTACGTCGCTGACCCGCACACTTGGGGCAAGCCCAATTACGGGCCCATCACCCGCTCGATGGTGATCCCATTCGGGACAGCTGTCACCGCCTACGTCGGCTTCTGCGGTGTGGATGGAGGCGTCATCGTCGATGACAATGACAGCGCCTCCTCTCGCCTCGACGCGACAGACTACGTCGTCGTCAACACCACGGATGCGGATCTCACCGCACCCGCTTCACCCGCTGGGACCGTCCAGATCTCGGACGACGACGACACCGGGTCGATCTTGCCCGTCCTCGACTACGAGTCGGAGGGCTCGACCGATCTGGCCTCGGACGGCTCGGCCACACCCGCCTTCATCGGCATGACGGGTGAGGCGGCTAAAGCCGCCGCCAGCACTACTGCTGCATCTGCCGCAGCAACGGAGGCTGACCTGCAGAAGCAGGCACAAGAAAAGCAGACGCGTGAGCGTCAGCAGGCTCAGCGCGAACAGGCGCTACGCGAGCAGGAGGCTCGCAACAAACAGAGCGCTCAAGACTCCCTTGATGCGCTCAGGGGACAAGCGGGTAGGATCCCTGACCCGCTCGCTACTCCGATCACACCGGCGAACGCTGCCACCCAGGCCACGCAGCTCGAGCGGCTGCGCCTGGACATGGCTCGCCAGCAGGAGAAGATCCGCCAGAAGGAGCTGGAGGTGGATGCCCAGACCACCGCCCTGTCTGCGGTGACCAGGCAACACAAGAGCCGCCAATCGTGGCTCAACCCAGACGCGCATCGCCAGATCCCCTCTCGTGTGCTCGACGATGCCTTCGCACGCGAGACCGATCTGGAGAGGCAGCGCGACGAGTGTCGCAGGTCTCAGCCTGGCGGCTCGAATCAGCCGCCACCTCAGCCTCGACCAGCGATGCCGCCTCCGGCGCCACAACCCCAGTCGAACCCGGCTCAACCTCAACCTCAGCCGCGGAACGACGACGACGCCGACCTTGCCGTTTTCGGCACACCGGTCGACTGCATGACCGCAGCCGCCTCCCTCTTCAAGAGGATACGCGTCAAGGACAACCCCTACTGGTCCAAGGGGTGCAAGCTGGTGGACAAGGCGCTAGAACTGCAGGAGAACATGTCGCAATCCAGCGGCAAGCTCTACTCCAAGTCGCCACCTAGCGAGAAGACGGCTTCGGCGCAACGCCCAAGCCAGGGGAACAGAGACCACCCCAGGCACGACGCTGCTCCGCCGCAGCCGCGCAGCCGGCACGAGGAGCCGGCGGTGTCGAGCAACGCGGAGCTGGAGGCAACCCGCCTCGGCTCGCCCGCAACGACGCCCGGCACACCATCAACAACAACCAGGCGCAGGCACGCTCCAACCATTCCGCTCCGGACCTGCGCCTCCACCTCAACGACAAGCGCGCCGAGACGGCGCGCAACAGCGACGACGACGACGTCGGCCCCAAGTGCTTCGGACCCGCCATTCGTGGCGAGCGTTTCCCTAGCAACTTTAAGGGGCCGAGAGAGGCGCCCAAGTACAACGCCACCATGAACCCGGAGACCTGGGTCCAGGACTACTTGGCCGCCATGAGCATCCAGAGCGCGTCCTCGCTCTGCTGCGCGCGTACTTCCCTCTCATGCTTGAGGGGACGGCTCGCACCTGGCTTAACAACCTCCCCAGGAATAGCGTCAATTCCTGGGGCGAGTTGAAAAAGCTCTTCATCACCAACTTCGAAGGGACCTGCAAGCGCCCGACCACGCTCGAAGATCTCAAGCGCTGCGTCCAGAAGGAGGGCGAGTCCACTAGGAAGTGGTATCGCCGGGTTGCCGACCTCATCCACTCGGCAGAACACCTCAGCGTCGACACGGTGCATTCTCACCTCGAGGACAACACCACGTTCGAGTCGCTTCGACAGAAGCTGAGGCGTTCCCACAAAGGCGACATGACGATGGGACAGCTGCTCGCCATCGTCTACAAGTACGCCGAGTCAGACGCCACCAAGGACGACTCCGACGAGGAGGACGACGAGAAGAAAGGTGGCAAGAACAAGGGCAAGGCCAAGCACTCCAGCGCTCATAAGCGCAAAGGTGACGGCGGCTCCGAGTTCGTAGCCGCCACGACTGCGGGAGGTCGCGGCTTCAAAAGCCAACGCGGCAACTTCCCGCGAAAGAAGCTCACCGCCACGGAGATCCTGGCCATGCCGTGTAGGTATCACAGCCTACCCGGCAAGCCAGCCGCCCACACGACTGACGAGTGCAGCTGGACTGCAGAAATCGTCAAGGCCAAGACTGGTGCCAAGAAGAGGGCACCCGACGGGATGACGACGTGAGCAGCAGCAGGGCATGCCCCCCACTGCCGGCTTCATGGGCCACACCTTCGTCGGCCTCGACACCAAGCGGGAACAGAAGGTGATCAAGCGCGCCGTCCACGCGACTCTGCCAGACGTGCCCCAGTGGCTCGACTGGTCCGAGCAGCCGATCACTTGGAGCCGTCAGGACCACCCGCCCCGCGTCGATTACCCGGGCAAATTCGCTCTGGTCGTCGCACCTCAGGTCAAGGGCTACATCTTGACCAAAACCCTGATGGACGGAGGATCCAGCATCAACATCCTCTACTACGAGACGTTCCAGCGCATGGGATTGCGCGACGAACAGATGGTTCCAACCATCACCACCTTCCACGGCATCGTGCCGGGAAAGAAGGCCTACCCGTTAGGCAAGATTGCACTCGACGTCGTCTTCGGCACCGCCAAGAACTTCCGGCTCGAGAAGATTTGGTTCGAGGTGGTGAACTTCCGCAGTTCATACCACGCGATCCTTGGGCGACCCGCCTTCGCCAAATTCATGGCAAGGCCCTGCTACGCCTATCTGAAGATGAAGATGCCGGGTCATAACGGCACCATCACCGTGCACGGCGACGTCGACCGCGCTATCGAGTGCGAGAAGGGCAACGCCGTCTTCGCCGAGTCCGTCATCGCCACGGAGCAGCTGGAACAGCTCAAGCTGCAAGTCGACCCCAACGACATGACCATCGTCAAGAAGCCGACACTGGACGCACGCGACAAGTTCCAGTCGGCACAGGAGACCAAGCGCATCCCGCTGGTCGAGGGCGACTCCTCCAAGACGGCGGTGATCGGCTCGCACATGGACAGCGCATAGGAAAGCGCGCTCTGCGACTTCCTCCGTGAGAATCGGGACATCTTTGCATGGAAGCCATCTGACATGCCAGGCGTCCCGAGGGAGCTCGCAGAGCACAAGCTCAACGTTGACCCTAAACTGAAGCCGGTGAAGCAATTCCTGCGTCGCTTCACCGGTGAGCGACACAAGGCTATCGGCGAAGAGATAGCCCGGCTCCTAGCTGCCGGGTTCATCGCCGAGGTCATGCACCCGGAGTGGCTTGCCAACCCGGTGCTCGTTCTGAAGAAGAACGGAACATGGCGGATGTGCATCGACTACACAGGCTTGAATAAGGCCTGCCCCAAAGATCCATTCGCATTGCCTCGTATCGATCAGCTGATCGACTCGACGGCAGGCTGCGAGGCGCTATGCTTCCTCGACGCCTACTCCGGGTACCACCAGATCAAGATGGCGCCCGAAGACCAGGAGAAGACGTCTTTCATCACGCCCTACGGCGCGTTTTGTTACGTCTCCATGCCCTTCGGCTTGAAGAACGCCGGAGCGACTTACCAGCGTTGCATCCAAAACTGCTTACATGAGCAGATTGGCCGCAACGTCCACGCCTACGTGGATGACATCGTCGTCAAGTCCAAGCTGAAGACGGACCTGATTACCGACTTAACGGAGACATTCAACAATCTCCGCAAGTACAGGATAAAGCTCAACCCGGAAAAATGCGTCTTTGGCGTACCCGCGGGCAAGCTCCTGGGCTTCATCGTCTCCGAGCGAGGCATCGAAGCCAACCCAGAGAAGATCAAGGCGATCGAAGCTCTGAAGAAGCCGGAGAACCTCCGGGACGTGCAGCGGCTCACAGGCTGCGTCGCTGCCCTCAGCCGTTTCATCTCACGACTCGGCGAGAAGGCCATGCCTCTGTACCGGCTCCTCAAGAAGTCGGACACGTTCACTTGGAACGACGAGGCAGACGCCGCCTTGGTCGCTCTCAAGAAGACGCTGGCCGAGGCGCCCATCCTTGCATCTCCACTGGAGAAGGAGCCGATGCTCCTCTACATCGCTGCGACAAATCGAGTCGTCAGTGCGGCGGTCGTCGTCGACGCAAGGAGGAAGGCCACGAACAACTGGTCCAGAGGCCAGTCTACTACGTCAGTGAAGTTCTGACGGATTCGAAGCAACGTTACCCACATTACCAAAAACTTGTATACGGTGTTTTCTTTGCTTCAAGAAAGTTGCGACACTATTTCATGGGCCACCCGATGACGGTGGTCAGCTCGTCTCCCTTGCTGAAATCATTCGCAATAGGGAAGCAACCGGGCGAGTCGCCAAATGGGCCTCGGAGCTGCAGCCTTTTGGCCTCAGCTACGCGGCTCGCACTGCAATCAAGTCGCAAGCACTACCCGACTTCATGGTCGACTGGATGGAGATGCAGTTGCCGCCTCCAACCTATGAAGCCGGTAGATGGACCTTGTTCTTCGACGGGTCCAAGATGTACGAGGGCTCGGGGGCTGGAGTCGTCCTCACCTCCCCCCAGGGAGACAAGATGCGATACGTGCTGCAGATACACTTCACCTGCACCAACAACGTCGCCGAGTACGAAGCCCTCCTACATGGCCTACGCGTGGCCAAGGAGATGGGAGTTAGCCGCATCAAATGCTACGGCGACTCCGACCTCGTCGTTCAGCAAACGATGGGGACATGGGACGCAAACGATCCCAACATGGCGGCTTATCGCCGCCTCGTCGATCAAGTCGGCGGACACTTCGCCGGCATGGAGCTGGAGCACATCGACCGGAGGAAGAACGAGGCGGCTGACGCGCTTTCTCGTTTCGGGTCTAAGCGGGACCCAGTCCCACCCGGCGTCTTCCTCGACCACTTGCACAACCCGTCGGTGCGGCCACCGGCAGAAATCGACACCGCCAACCCGCCATCGTCAGACACAGCTCTGGTAGCGGTAACACAGGAGACGAGCGACTGGAGGGAACCTTACATCGAGTTCCTCACCACCAAGAAACTGCCAGCCGATGAGGTCCATGCACGGCAAGTCGTGCGCCGGGCCTCAGCTTACGCCATCATCAACAACGAGCTCTACAAACGCAGCACATCGGGAGTCTTCCTCCGCTGCGTCAAGCCGGAAGAAGGAAGGCGCATCCTTCACGAGATCCACTCGGGCGATTGCGGTCACCACGTCGGTGCCCGCAACCTAGTCGGCAAGGCGTTCAGACACGGCTTCTTCTGGCTCTCTGCGCACCAGGATGCAGTCGACATCGTCCGTCGCTGCGTCGGGTGCCAGAAGTACGCCCGACAGGATCATCTACCCGCTGCAGCTCTGAAAACCATCCCGCTGACATGGCCATTTGCCGTCTGGGGGATGGACATGGTGGGCCAGTTCAAAACAGCTCGTGGCGGCATGACACACCTGCTGGTCGCAGTAGACAAGTTCACCAAGTGGGTCGAAGTCGAACCCATCAAGAAACTCGACGGCAAAACTGCAACCAAGTTCCTCCAGAAGCTCATCTTTCGGTTTGGCTACCCGCACAGCATCATCACCGACAACGGCACAAACTTCGCCGAGGGAGAGATGAAGGCCTTCTGTCAACAAAAGGGCATCCGTCTCGACCTGGCATCGGTCGCCACCCGCAATCAAACGGGCAGGCGGAAAGAATGAACCAGACAGTGCTAGCCGGGATCAAGCCGCGACTTCAAGTTCCACTGGAGCGAACACGGGTTGCTGGCTGGACGAGCTCCCAGCCGTACTCTGGGGCATCAGAACGACTCCAAACCGTTCCACCGGCTATACGCCATTCTTCATGGTGTACGGAGCGGAAGCCGTCATGCCTACCGACCTCGAGCACGACTCGCCACGGGTCGCCCTCTACAACGAGGAGGAAAATGAGGAAGCCCGCTAGTGGGCGTCGATCTCCTGGAAGAAGCTCGCGAACTCGCACTCTCCAGGACGGCGATATACCAGCAAGGCCTGCGCCGCTATCACAGCCGCCGGGTCAAGAGTCGATCTTTCCAGGAAGGCGACTTGGTTCTTCGACTCATCCAAAAGTCGAAAGGGATGCATAAGCTCTCGGCACCATGGGAAGGACCGTTCGTCGTCAGCAAGGCGATAGGCAACGGCTCCTACCACCTCGTCGACTTGCGTGAGCCAAACAAAAGCTCCAAGTCCGACGAGGAGACCAAGCGTCCATGGAACATCAGCCTGCTTCGCCCCTACTATACATAGTATCCATTGTAATGCTGTGTAATCAATCAAGAAATAAGGCCGGTACGCACTCGACACGCTCGGGGCTACCGTTTCGTCTCAATCATGCTTTCGAGCCTTTATTTTTTCTACTCACACGTTATATGATTGATGGGTCGTCAAAGAGAGCCGGACGCCACGACGCGCGACTCACCACTGGACTCCCTGCTCATGCAGCAAAATCACTAAGGAATTGTTGTTTTCTCCCAAGTCGTCAGCCACCGCAAAAAGTGAAAAGTAGTGCAGCCGGTTCAAGCCTAACTTGACAATGAAGCCGCACTCGGACTTTGTCACCATGGGTACCGCGCGTGTCACGAACAAAAATCACGCGAGGCACACTTGGTGAGGTCGCATGATCGACTAAGCTCACAAAAAGCGAAAAAAAAACAAAGTGACGATAAGCGCACAACAAGCATCAAGAAGTGCCAGAAATAAATCCTTAAGCCGCAGAGGCGCACGCTGAAACGCAACCCGGCACTTAGCATACTTGTTCATTACATATATATTTTTTCGCCCGCAGGCGATCAAACCTAACTACTTCAAAATAACCCCTCTCATGAAAGCAGGGGCATGACCTTCAGGAAGACGGAGCCGCCCGAGCGGAAGAAGTCGACGCCTCGTTCTCCGCTGCCTCCGGCGCCATAATCGAAGCCCTGGAGAACAGGAACTCCGTTGCCGGCTCGATCTCCACCACTTCGTCGAGCCCGCTGTTGGGGGGCACCGCATCGAAGACGAACTCGGTGTGGTCGACCATCTTGGCGGCTCGGCAGGCGTACGGAGTGCAGAACTCGAAGACTGGCGCCATATCGACTTCTCGACCATCAGGTCGAGTCGGGATGCTGGCCGTGATCTTGTCGACGTTCGTCTGCGTGTACCGGCCGCGCACGAGCCCGAGCGCCACGCATGCTCCGCTCCGGGCGAACGACTCCCGCACCCAGTGATCACCTGGGGCATTAGCTCAAGCACCCGCAGGACCCGGCAGACGGGCGCGGGACACCCCTCCTTGGGAGACAGCGCCTGGACGACGGCGCTGGCCTTGTCGTGCACGTCGCGAGCAAAGACGCCGATACGGCGAATATGCTCCGCCGACGTCGAGCCAGCCATCTCCTCGCCTACTCGTCAGCGGTAAAAAGGAAGAAAATGAGCAAAGAATAGCCAAGAACAGTAACGAAATACATTGCAAAGAGGGAAAATCGTGACAAAACTCACCCCAGATGGCAACAACAAGCTTCTCGAGCGGCTCGGCCAGCTCCTTCAACTCGCGCTCGGCCGCGGCGGACTTGCGCTCGAGCTTCTCGAGATCCTCACCATAGCCTTTTGTGGCTTGGGTGAGGGCCGCGTCCGCCTCCTCCTTCTGCTTGCTCAGCCGCACGCAGGAGTCCTGCACCGCGGCGAACGCCTCGGTGCGCCGGCTCTCCTGTGCGGCTAGCAGCCGCTGATGCTCAGCGAGGGAGATGTAGCCCTCGCGCACCTTCGTCAGCTCCTCCTGAAGGCGGCGGGTCTCGTTCTGCTCGGCTTCCAGGAGCCACGCAAGCTCCTGCAACAAGATGGCGACAGTCAAAACACAGAAAAATATACGAGGGCCACGCTCCGGGTTACAGCGACATCAGCGCTAACCCGGGGGCTAGCCCTGCACTTCAAAATTCTATACCGAGTATGGAACTCGGGGGCTACAACCAGAGTTGCGTCTACATCGACATTCCGCAACCCGGGGGCTCGCCCTGACAAGCATGCCGAGTCTGAAACTTGGGGGCTACGCCACTAATCAAAAACCCCGCAACCAGACAACTATAAAGACCCAAGCCGCATTCTACAAATGCGACTCGGGCCTTGGGGGCTACATACATACTGGACGCAACATGTACAAAGAAAAATTTCTACGTACCTGGTGCGCATCCATGGCCGTCTGGATGGCGGCTCGGAAGCTTGGCCGGGACGAAGAGGAGCCCGGGGTTGAGCTCAGGGGCTGACCAGTCAGCCCACCCAAGGAGGAAGCCGCCGCAGAGGCCCGAGTCGTCGTCGTCACCAGTGCCGACTCGGGGCACAAGCGTGGCATTGTCCGTGTCAGCCGGCACGGAGTCATCAATAGTGGCCCCCTCGTTCGGAGGGGGCACAATCACTTCATCGCCTCCGCCGGTGAAAGGCGGAGGAGTCGGCGCCCTCGCAACGGGCTCCGCGGCGCGCACAGCGGCTCCCAGTTCACCTGCCCTCCATGTCGCTGAGGACGCGTCCTCAGCCCTGCGACACTCGCACGGGTCAAATTCAAGATAACGACGCCAACGAAACTGTGGGCGTGGCTCAGCAACTGACCTTTCGCCCGCAGGCGGCAGAGTCGAGGTACGGATCCCCCGGGAGCGAGGCGCTGGGGGCGAGTCGGCACGACCCCTCGCGGGGATGTCCCGCAAGGCCTTTTGTCGCCGCTTGGCAACAACGGTGCGCTGCGCGGCGGTCGCCACCGATCGCTCTGGTGGCGGCGGCGTCGAGCTCACCGACCTCGAGCGCTTGGACTGGGGCCCGGCATCCTCAGACGCGGGCCTACGCCTCCGCCGGATGCGCAGTGGTTGATCGTCTTCATCTTCATCGTCAAGCGCCAGGTTC
This sequence comes from Poa pratensis, assembly GCA_947311845.1. NCBI lineage: Eukaryota > Viridiplantae > Streptophyta > Magnoliopsida > Poales > Poaceae > Poa > Poa pratensis. The sequence continues at coordinate 59,747,455 of CAMZMU010000048.1, read as the reverse complement.
TTGGACCCGGCGCGTTCTTCTCTTCCTTCTTCTCCTTCCTCGCCCTCAGACAAGATGGGGATCGGCTGGCGGGAGGAGAAGGAGGCCATGTTGGTGTTGTCGCCCTCGTCGTCGGAGTCACGCTCGACAACGTCGTTAGGGCTGGCAAGCACCGCAGGAGCGTCACCACGGATCGGAGGCAAACCGACGAGCAACCGGAACTCCTGAACTCAGCAAGCAGGAGAGTTCGGTATATAAAGACCAAGAAAAGGAAGGCGAGGCGAGTCGTCAAGTAAAAGGACTCACCTTTGGAGCCGGATGCTTGGCGTTGAAGGCCTCCAAGCCGCCCACGTCCCACTCAGGCGCCGGGTGGACGGTAATCCGCTTCATCCGGTGCGTGAAATGCTCTACCATCTGGAATCGCGACGGGTCGTGGCGCTGCGGGTCCTTCAGCCCCGTGTACTCGCACATCAGCGAGGGGCGGTGCTGAAGGGGCGCGATCTTCTTTTTCACCCAGGAGGCGATGAGGTTGAGACCCGTCAGCCCCTGGGACTTCAGCTCTTGGAGCCGCGCCATCAGCCGGTGCACCGTGGGCAAGTCGGCATCCTGCGGCAGCTCCTGAAGATTGCGGGGACGGCTCGGCGAGGGAGAAAACGGGGGAACCCCGATCTCCCCGTTGGGAGCCGGCTCCCGGCAACCCGTAGAAGTCGAGGAAGCGTCGGAAGAACTCCGACGTGGGGAACCCAAGCCCGCGCTCGAGGAACGCAAGGAAGACGACGAACTCGCCCGACGACGGCCGCGGACGCGGATCCGCGGTGGCGATGCGCCACGACCCTCCGACGCCGGCGGCAACAAGCCCTCGCTGGCGGCCTGCTCCAGCGCCTGCGCTGTCACCGAGGATCGCTCCCACTGGCTCCTTGGCGCCACCATCTTAGCCGCGAGGGAGAGGGAGGAACAGGAGTGCCCGATGGCGGCAATGGCGAAGTGACGCGGCGCTCGGGAGTGAGCAGCTCTGAGCAGAAGGAGCGGCGAGCGCGAGAAGGGAGAGGAGTGGAGTGCGTACCCCTCAGCCGCACTCCCTCGCCTCCTAAATAGGCGCCATGAGTGGAGCCGTTACCGCAGTAAATGGATCCACCCACGTCCCGCAATAATCGCCACGTCGCGCGACGCCTCGGTTCCTACACGACGCCTCGGTTTCTGCGGGAACGTGCCGGAAAGCTCGGCCCAGATTTGGCCATGTCGCCCTGTCACGACTCTTCTGACTGTTGGATCAGGCGCGTGCGGGTCAAAAACATCATCATTGCCACTGCTCCATCCCGAGGTGGAGGCAGTCGATACACCGTCAAGTCCCATCAATCGACTCGGCGTCAGATGGACAAACACTACAGGACAAGCGGTCAAAGATGCCGTGATGTCAGCCGGAGAATACGAGGCGATAACCCGCACGGAGGCGAGTCGGTATGGCCAACGTCCCAACGGGCATGAGCCGGCATCAAACAAAACTTGAGTCAGACCGGACGTTGACATGCCAAAATCCACCACTCCGAGCCTTTGTTCTCTCTTTGTTTCAGGAGTTCGTTCACCGACACGACCCGGCAGCTCGCAAGACGAAGGCCAAGCCGGAGACGAGTCCATGACGAACTCGGGGGCTAATGATGCGATGCCCAACCGGGTAGGCCCAGGACCCCGAGTCGGCTCACAAGGCCGGGTGGCCCAAAGCCCACCCGGAGAGCATCTTCCAGGATACCGGGTCCCCAAGGATCCCGGTACGTCGGCTCGGGAAGGCGGCAGCGGATATCTCCGAATCGGTTTACGATCTGCGTATCCCGAAGAGTGCGCCTCAAGCAGCCGCACTTGTAGGCAGGATAGCTAGCGCCACCAGCGGCACCCGTCATTTCTCTGTAAACCCTAGCCGGCTCCCTATATAAAGCCGGCAAGGTGCAACCCTAGAGGTAGACTCATCTCATTCCATAGCCTTCGGAGCACCCGCAAGCTCTGTTGCGCACACCATTGTACACCCCATTCAGATCCAATACATACAAGCAGGAGTAGGTCTTTACCTCATACAGAGGGGCCGAACCTGGGTAACTCTGCGTGTGCTACCTCTTCGTGAATCCTACATCGCCTGGCTCACACCCGAGTTAAGCCACCCCCTATGGCATCTGCCGTGACTAACCCACGACACGCTATTTCTTCCGCTGCTTTTCCGGCACGCAATCCTTTGCCGCTCCTCCGTCGCCGCTACTCCATGCCTCTTCTTCTTCTCCATGGAAGCCCCCACAGGCCGCGGAAAGTGCAACCATATGGTAGAGCTATATCGTGCTTAGTTCCAAGGAAGACGGGGGATTGTCAAGGGATGAGTTCGGGATATTACGATCTGACTCTGGCAAGATGGATTTGTCATAGGTGCACCGATTGAGTAAGGTTAGTGCTCCAGCACAAGTTTAGGTTTCGCGAATTTTCCCCATGTTGCATATGTGGATTGAATTGGTAACAAACTCGTATTCGGATTGTTGCAAAAGCAGCATGAGATGACATAAGGTTTTCTGGGTGTCCGCTACAAGTTTGCATTTTCCTCATTATTGGTGTTGCATACGTATTTTCTTAATGTTCTCAACACATTTTTTGTTGTAGTAAAGTTTCCAAAATATGATAAATATTTTCCTTGCACGGTTTTTGTAACATCTTTCTGGGAAAAATGGTGTGTCAACACTTTTTTGTTGTATTCCTTTTTTGAAATGTTGCGAAACTATTTTGTACAGTTAGAACATCTTCCTAAGAAAATGTTGTGAAAAATTGTTGCAAAACTACTGATTGTTGCATTACTATTGTGAAATGTTGCGAACCTTCTTTGAATTATTATAATATCTTTCGAAGATGTTGCGAGAAGATTGCTGCAATACTATAGTTTTTTCGACTGGTGGAGATTTCATTGCGGACAATGAACGAATCAAATCCACGTAGGTGCCCGATTGGACGGTGGGGAAACAACCGATTTTCCTCAACAAATCGGGCAACCGACGGCTAGCAGCGCCCTAAGAAATTTATATTTCTAAGAAAATGTTGCATGACAATCGATTTGTTGTGTTACTATTTTAAAATGTTGTGAAAGTTTTTAAATTTGTTGTAACATCTTTTGAAGATGTTGCAAGAAGATTGCTGCAATGGTATAGTTTTTCTACGGGTGGAGATTTCGTCGCGAGCAACGAACGAATCAGATCCGCCGTAGGTGCCCGATCGGACGGTGGGGAAACAACCGACTTTCCTCAACAAATCGGGCAACCGACGGCTAGCAGTGCCCTAAGCAAAAAAAAATCCTGGTGAGGAACCAGGGTGTCCCAAGGAGAAGACGGGGAGCTAGCCAGGCCCCCTAAAAGTAGAGATATCCATGTCAAGATGCAAAGCCCGTGCAAAGGCGAGGATCGAATCATCCATGCATCAGGTCAACTCGCCGGCCACCGTACCCCGGTCATCTTTGCCGGCATCCCACGGCGCGCGTATGCACGTGTACTCTCCAAAGATGCGGATGCCGGCAGCGTCATGTCAACTATGCGTATCTCGTCATCAGCATCTATATCGCATCTGCTATAGATCATCGTATTAGTAGCTTGCTAGGTGTACAGTACAGTACTGCAGATGCATTATTCGCGCCGTCAGACCGCGGCATGCCTCGATCCACCACAGCTTAGCGCCAACGGGTTACACATGTCTGAATCTGATCCGGTGCTGGTGAGGCAGCAGGTTGGTCGGCACACGCAAAAAACACAAAAGAAAACGCCAAATATTCGGCTGAGGAAGATCGATGGGGCGAGCTTGATGGATGATGGCTTCCTGGATATATAGATTCCCGATATAGACGCCAGCAAAGGTAAACTAGACGTGCATTGGTTACATGTCCCGCTAAAGATTTCGGAGCTCGATCACGCTTTGAGACAAATGAATTGCTAGCAGAAACTTCAGTGTTATCACCATTCAGTTACACACCCTGTAGAGAAGTGCAGAGAGAGTTCTTTACTCTCCTAAGAAAATCCGCACAAAGTATCCATAGACATCTAGTGTCAGCCATGCCTTGCGATGATTTCTTTTAATAAAGTTTCATCTAGATTCTGCAGCCATGTGAGATTTCGCAAGCGGTGAACTGATGACGAGAGATTCCAATGTTCGATGGGCCCTCATGATCACCAATATATTTTCTTATCCAAAATCATCCAACCATTAAGTTTATGTTGGATGAAATAAAACCTTTTTTATTTTGTACAAGGAACTAAATCTATGTTGTACAGAAAACAAGTTGAGTACTATATTACTAGTAACCCGCGATGATTTCTTTTAATAAAGTTTCATCTAGATTCTGCAGCCATGTGAGATTTCGCAAGCGGTGAACTGATGACGAGAGATTCCAATGTTCGATGGGCCCTCATGATCACCAATATATTTTCTTATCCAAAATCATCCAACCATTAAGTTTATGTTGGATGAAATAAAACCTTTTTTATTTTGTACAAGGAACTAAATCTATGTTGTACAGAAAACAAGTTGAGTACTATATTACTAGTAACCCATAATTCCATATATCGAAATTTTAGATAAATAATTTCAAACCTACCTCCGGCAACTCAACTCTAACCGTGGGTGGACCAAAGATAGTGATGTCGTAGCTTGAAATTTAACTAATTCTCACTTGAAAATTCTTAGCTAAATCGGATATTCCTTTCTTTGTTGGTAAGAAAGAAATTCAACAATCGATCACATTACAATCTTTGTCCTGCTTCTTCTTACCTTTGAGCAATGTTGCTCCCTGGCACTTCTAAGACTGTTAGTATATCTTGGTTGCATGTTAAATGGAAACCACGGGGTGTAGGCCTATTTTTCTATATGAAAAAATCGCATCACAATCAACATCAAGGAGTTCAAACTACCATAGAGCAGGTCTTTTAAGAGCACTCTTTTTTTTTTTCGGGCTTGTTCCTTGGACCTCTATTTCTTTTACTGATGTTCAGAGGATGTAGTGGACACATTTCTTGTGATTCTGTCGAAATAAAATTACTGACTTGTTCAATAAGTTCAACTTCAAACTTACATATATCTTGCCGAAAAAGTTAAATTCTTCAATTGAAGGATATTTAGGCAAACGGAGTAGCTTTGATTGGCTCACACACAGTGGGGTTCGAACACTATACGATGTAGTCATTGCATACTGATGCCTGGCACGCCCTAGTACGACGTCGTAAGAAAAACTCGGCGATGTGCGCCGGATTGAATGCGTCAGGATAATACTCTATTTGATTAACCTGTATTCGTTTATACTCGTCACAATGCTAGAAAAATTTGGATATATAATACTCCATTCTCTTCCTCACCCCATCGAAAACTTCAGGCCCTGTTTGTTTCTAGAGTTTTTGTGGGGATTGGTGGGGATAATACTCTAGTGGATTGGATGAAACCCCAAACTTCAAAACATCGTTTGTTTCTAGTGTATTGGACAGGTTTTATCCCCACCTTTCCCCACAAATCCCCAAACTTTAGTTCATTTTTTCTCAATCCACTAGGGGATTCAATACACTACCCCTACCTAGTGGATTGATCCCCAATCCCCTAGGGGATTGGGTGAAGTTTGGGGTTTCACCCAATACACTAGAGGATTATCCCCACCAATCCCCACAAAAACTCTAGAAACAAACAGGGCCTCAATGGGAAAAGGTATAAACCTCGGATGGTTAGTGAGTATAGTGTTGATAAGAACAGGCCATTCGGCATAGAACATGGCTTACCATAATGAATAGGAATACCCAGATATCGAAAAGGGAGCGTGCCTGCTTCACAACCAAATAACTATTTGTATTAATCCTAGATAGCGAAGGTGGATGTGCAGATCTCTCCAACTGTAAAGGGAATGGCTTTAACAGCATGATCCCACAGCAAGATGGTCAGGAATCATTCTTCAGTTCAAGCTCTATCCAAAGATCAACCAGGCGTCCGGTAGAACCGTTGATCGCACGTGAGACCACGGCCTCATGGCAGCCTAGGGCCAGTGGCTAGCCTCGATCAACAGGCTGGCCACACATATGGCTGAATCTGATGCGGCTGGTTGGTCGACACAAGAAAAGCATAAACGGGTGGCGACACATTAGGCTGAGGAAGATCGATCGCGCGAGCTCGAGAGATCAATGGCCTGCGAGATATGTACATATTGTTCCCGATAAGGATGGTGCGGCAAAGGTAGACCAGATTACATGTTTCTTAGGAACTGGAATGTTTCAGAGAGCTCGGACTTTCAGAAATATATTGCATATTTGCATGCACTGCATGGGAAACTAATATATCAGTGATAACTACAAGTGTCACATCACGAGTGAATCTATTTTTTATTTGGGGGGGGGGAGTAAAAGTGAATATCCTAAATTAAAGTGATCATGGATTTAGTGTTTCGCAATGTTTCGGATGCGCGTATGCATCCATATACATGTATTTTGCTTCTGACATTCTGCGCAAGTTTCTATAGTCTATACAAGTTTAATTGTCATGCCTGACTTGCATAAGTTTTTTCATTCAGAAAATGTATAGAAAGTTTTTTATACGAGATTTAGCAAAAGGTCAACTGACGAGCAAAGATTCCAAGGTTCCATGGCCCCTCTTGAAGACGAACGACATCTTTTCTTATCCAAAACCATCCAATCTTTTTCAAGCGCTGGACTTCAATTAAAAATGTGTTATTTTAGGGAAGAACAAAATCTATCTATGTTCCATGGATTTCCAAACCCTAGGCAAAATAGCAAGTCCTTTCTGCCTATAAAAGGCAAGCCACCCGAGAAGCACCAAACCACAGCAACAGACGCGGCAACCTAGCCCAAGTCAACTTAGCTCTTCCAGATAATCTCATCTAAGCTACCAACTTGTGATCACCATCCTCATGGAGCTAGTGACTAAGCTGGCGTCGGAGCGGGCGGTGGTGGTGTTCACGTCGAGCAGGTGCTGCATGTGCCACTCTGTGACTTCCCTCCTCAGCAACCTCGGCGTCAGCGTGGCCGTGTATGAGCTTGACAAGGACCCCCGTGGCAGGGAGATGGAAAGGGAGCTGGTAAGGAAGCTCGGCCGCGGCACGCCGGTGGTGCCCGCGGTGTTCATTGGTGGCAGCCTCGTCGGCGGCACCAATAGAGTCATGGCGATGCACCTCGCCGGAGAGCTGGTGCCCATGCTCAAGAATGCTGGCGCTCTCTGGCTGTAGTGAAAGAACAACGCTTGCATGCCAACAATGCAATGCTAGCCTTTGCGATGGTAGAACGAAATAAGGAGCTGTGTAAAAGAAACTAGGTAGAAGGCCAGGTTTTTTAATATCCTGTTCCGACTGCCTGGAGAACATATGTGTTCTTTTTATGGATTTACCAGGCTCGTGGCCTTGAGCTTTCTTGTGTTATTACTCAGTTATTTCTTATGTTTACCAGACTCAAGGCCTTGTTCACTGACAACACTAATCGACTTGAAAATTGGTATACATTGGGACTGGGGCCAGGGGCGATTTTACCAGGTAGGCTTCATGAGGCTCGAGCCTACCCTCCATTTTTGCGAAAACATTAGCAAATATACATGCTCTGGTTGTTTAGCCATGGATTGGAGCTTTCTCCTGGCTATCAGTTCGTGCATTCTCGACAGAAAGGTGCATAAAGGAAGCAAGGAAGCAGCGCACCGTTTTTCAGTTGGGCTTTTCTAGCATTTTTTACCGCGTTTGGCCCAATATTGCTGCTGGTCCTGCCAAGATGGCATACAAGAATAGAATCAGAGAACGAGCCCACCCTCCAAATTAGTTCAGATCATTTACTTGAGTGATCTGTTATACGAGCCCACCCTCCAAATTAGTTCTAGAATCGCCACTGACTGGGGCAGGACCAGGTTCAGAGATCGGAGAGCTGGAGTACGTTGGCTGCAGCAGTGCTGCGCTGCACCTGTTCGCATCACGGTTGGACCGCCGCCTATTTGCTGCCTTTAGCGGCAAATTAGGTAGCACACGCGTACCCTGGTCCAGCGATCGGCTTGGCAGTCAGCCCATTTAAGTTCTGTCGCAGGGCTGGTTGCTTTGCTGCTTCACTTGGGTTTTGTACGATTGATTTTTTTCTGTTCACTCGCACGGCGGCGGTTCCGTTGGTTGTCTAGATTTGTTGCACTTCGTCTCCGTTGTACCATTTCTTGCCTTGCAAAAATCCATTAGTAATCAGATAAAAAATCCATTACTAGTGTATAAAAGAAATTTGTCACCAAAACTAAGTATATGGGTTCATTTATGTTTGCCATTAAAGTTTGTACTTCATCAAGTACTATTATTAAAAATATAATTCATTCTATTTTTACTTTATGTTTTCATTTTGTATTTTTAACTATATTTTCAAATCCAAAAACAATTTTAAGAAGAATATGAACTTTTTTGCAAAACATGTAAACATTTTTTTTGAACCTTGTGAATATTGTTTTTGAACACAGTCAACTTTTTTGAATCCATGAATATATTTATTTGAACTATGTGAACATTTTCTCGAACCTAGTTAAAATTTTATTAATCCGCAAAACCTACTTCTTTTTCTAAACCTTGATCACGTTTTGAAACCTTGGTGAAAACAAAAAAAGGCATTAAAACCAAGAATATGCATCGCTTTATGTTTTCTTTTTCATTACTATTATTATTTTAAAATTATCATTTCTAAATTCCTCTTAATGTTTTTGTTTACACCTTTTCTTTCAAAAACATGAACGTATTCTTAAAACAGTGAAGATTTAACCTTCCGAACATTTTCGAATCAGCGATTGTATTTAGTTTGAATCGTGTGAGCATGTTCTAAGGGTTGAAGAAACGAGCCGGGTGTAATTATTAACCAGAGCTACTACATTTGTTTAAAAAATATAGTTATATACGATAGTTTCCAATTATTTTGTTTTAAAATATAGTTATTTTATGTTTTTTGTTTTGTTTTAAACTTTGTTTTAAAAGACATGAACATTTTTGTGAGCCATGAATAATGGTCAACTCAGAATGCATAAACATTTTTTTATGCCCACGATCGTGCACCTACTTTTGTACCCGTGAGCTATTTTTAAACCCGTTAGTACATGTTTTTCGAACACGTGTATATTTTTTTTCAAAGACATAAAGAACTGTTGGTCATTGAACTTATGCGACATGAGTGAATTGGTCACTCAAGTCACAGAATGTGAAAATCGGTTACGTATCTCTCCTTCGATGAGTAGATTGGTCACGAACCAGCTCCCGAAATATATTTTTGGCCACGTGGCTATTTGAGTGTGTTTTGGCACGAAACAGAGGCACATGCCCCACACGTGAGATTTAACAAGTGCTGGTTCTTTTCATTCTCGTCCTCCAAAAATGAAAAGAAGGGTTTTTTTTAAAAACATCTTATGCGTCCAAATCCCTTTTCGCCCGAAACGGCTAGATGTAAAAACCACATCGAGCATGCTGAAAGATGGTTTGTTGCATCCCACGGCAATCTCACTTTGTGAGTTTATTTGTTTGGCAGGCGGCATGGGTCATCATAGCTAGATCAAAGACGATGTAGATGATGAAGATTACTCAGACTTTATTCATAGAGTGGCTACAAGATTTGTACAAGGTGTTACAAAAGGACCACGTGGAGCGGATAGATGTGCTCGGTAAGGATGTATTTGTGTCTAGCCTTGTGGCACGACCAGAGTCAGAGTGTGTATGTTCATTCCTAATCCAATCGGCTCCTTGCTTCTGAGAGGAGATCGTGCAGCGTTCTCTTCTAGAACAAGATGTCTTCGCTTCCTTGAGGCAACTGGAGTTGTGCAGCTGCCTCCTGTCTCGGCTGGAGCTCGCGCGCCATGATACTGAGTGGCCCATGTCAGAGGTAACCGAGGAGAAGATACAAAAGTAGAGCCGTGATGAACTCCTACCTCCTGCGGTGGTCTTGGAACCCGGTCGTGGCCCGGAAGCTCCGTTAGTTGAAGAGGGATCATAGTTGTCCTTGATGACCAGTTTAGGTGTGTTTTGAGTTTTCCTCTATCTCCTTTCGCGCGGGATGATTTAGAGTTTTACGGGATTCAGTTGATGCACTCGAACCCCTTTCCATCCTTCTGCTTTCTATATTGCTCACCCGTGGGAGCGGTACTTAGCAATTCCTTCCTCGCAAGGTCATTTCTCTTCTTCTTTTTTTCCTCCTGGAGAGGAGTTGTATCCATCCCTCTAGGATCCTTCCCTCCTGGCATTTTCGCCTTTGTGATCACCATATTGGTGACTTCTTGATAATGGCACCGCTTCGTGCCTGGCCCAGTCAGCTTTCCCGCTGGATGATACCGGGGGTGGGGGTCGACAATGCTCTTACCTTCATGAATGCTCTGATAGTATGGTTCGAGAGCTGGGTTGAGAAGCTGGTGGAGATGCTCGACTTCATCCGGTGGTTAGATCCCAAGTGTGTAAACTTTGACCAACCATACATAAAACTGACAAATATATAATTAAATCAATTTAATTAGAACCATCATAAAATACACTTTGATAAAAAAAATTAGATAAAATACACTTTGATAATATATATATATAAATTATGTATTGTAGATGTTGATATTATGTCCTTTTTCAGATGTTACAAACAAACGTTGACTTTGACCAATCCTAATATGTGAGTAATATGAAACGGAGGGAGTACATAAACGCCTTGTGAATTTCATGGGTCAATACACAAATAGAAAGTTAGGGTTTTTTGTAAAGTCTAATATCGTTCATGACTCTAAATAAGGTTTTATAAGAGAAAATAAGTTCCTTTTCAAGCAAGCATATACTCCATTTGTTTCAAATTACTCTACATGTTATTAGATTTGGTCAAAGTTAAAGTTTGAGCAGCCCTACAGAAAAAAATATTAACATCTATAGTATCGTTACAACACGACAGTACATTGCATGATGGTTCAAATAATATAACGCACAATTTAATTTCGAAACAGAGCTTGCACAATTTTTGCCATGGGTCAACCGAGGTGAAGAAATGGTGTCATAAGGGCACCTCCAACGGGTTGGCGCAAACGGACCAGCTCAGTCCGTTTTTGCCCGAACAGACACGAGAGGTGCTCCAACGGGCTGGCGCAAAGGGACATGTGTTCGCCCGGACACGGGATTTCGCCCCAAACGCGGCCCAACTTTGGTTCAACTTTGGGGCGGGACGGACAGCCTCTCGGTCCGCCCTTTGTCCTCCCTTGTCCGCGTGTGGCCCGATGGCCAGCCACACAACCCCATTTTCCCCTCCCCACCGAAACCCTTGCCTTCTCCAAAGCCTCTGACGGTCGTCGCCGCCCTCGCCGCCGAACCAGATGGAGGACCAAGGCAACCCCGCCGCCGCCCTTTTGAAGCCGAAGAAGGAGCGAAAGCCGGAGTCGGGCAAGAGACAATTTCGGAAAGAGAGGACTCGGGAGCGCGCGGCCGAGGCAAAGGAGAACCGGATCAAGGCCGAGGAGAACCGCGTCAAGCTCGCACTGCTAGCCGAGGAGAACCGGATCATGATGGCCGACTTGACCATCATGGACCCGGAGCAAAGAGCTTGGATCCTCAAGAAGCAAAAGATGATCCGTGAGCGCGAGGATGCGTGATGTCCTCTCTACTATTTATCATGTTATTTGAACTAATTTGTATTATGAACTACGTGTCGTTTTGAACATTTGCATATCTTGGTTAAACTACGTGTCATTTGGATCATTTCTCATGTTAATTTTCATGCCTTCTATTATTATCGTTGTCACAAAAATAGACAAATATGGGCAACCACATTTTTTTATCAAAAAGGTACCATGTTTTGCGCCAGCCCATAACCCAATCCCAAACAGACTGAGTCCTAAAATGTGTCCGCGGTCCGCCTCCAAACGAACCAAATCGAACACATTTTGGTATCCGTTTTGCACCAGCCCGTTGGAGGTGCCTAAGACCTGTGGATACCAACCTCTCTTCTTATCCACCCTTCATGTTTTCAAAAAAATGTGTGTCTTTCTATAGAAGGACCGGGTGTATATAAATGCAGGTAAACCATGGCCACATGCGTAGAAGATCACTGATCACGTAGGTGTACGTGATGATGGTGCAGCCCCTGACTCGGTGCATGGTCAGATGGGATTCAATGCGGTTGTCGGCTACTTGCTCGCTGCCATCGCTCTTCGGGCATCGGGCTACGCTCCAAGATCTCATCACTCTCACCCTAGGTGAAGCAGTATTTTGACCATGACAATGGGCGATATACTACGACTTTATGCACATATTTTTATTTTCTGTTTTTGAAAGTTTTCGGAGTGCCTCATGTGGTCTGCATCCCTGCCCATGCTCGTATAGATTGCTCATGTGAAGAAGGCTACTGGTAATAACTTGGTGCGTTTTCTTTCCGGTGGAAAAAATGGTCCACGGGACTCAGAGGCAGTGATTGACTGATGCAGTGCAGGCTTTCTCTCATGCATGTCTCAGAGGGTACCACGGCAGAGCAAGTGTGAGAGGTGAGAACCAGTGAGGCAACAGCAATGCTGCCTTAACAGCATCTCTACTTGGGCTTCTAAATGACCCCAAAATCGCCCTTCAGCGGCACCCCGAAGTGTCGGGCCGAGCGAAATCGTGTCCGGCACCCCCGAGAGGTCTCCAAATTGACACGGCGTCTGACAGGGGTGGCCCGTCCGTCATACACACAAGCCGCCGTGCCCGTGTTAATGAGGGCGCGTAGGAGGTCGTTCCGCCGTGTTAAGAGCATCTCCATCGGGGGCCTCCAAATGACACCCAAAGGCCCAATGGGGTCCGGACGGCAAAATCACCCACCAGCGGCACCCCCAAAGGTCGGGCCGAGCGAAATCGTGTCCGGCACCACCGAAAGGGCCTACAAGTTTGGAGGCCCCCTCGGGGTGCCGGACATTGGGCGGACATGGCCTCTGACAGGGGTGGCTCACCCGTCATACACACACAGCCGGCGCCGTGCTAATTAGGGCTCTGCAGAGGCCGTTCCTCCCGATTAATGGTGAGGCGACGAGACGGCGGCACGACTGTCAGCACGCGTCGCAATAATGCCGCGTCCGTTCCCCTGGCGGGCGCAGAGTGAAGCGACGCGTCGCAATAACGCCGCGCCCGTTCCCATGGCGCAGACAGAAGCGACGCCTCAAGCGCCGTCCACACGTTGATGTCGTTGCGGCTGCCAGGCGAACCGGTGGCTAGGCGTTAATGCCCACCCAACGGCATGAATTTAGGGTGAAATTCGTCAGCTAGGGGCGACCTAAGATCACGAGTGGGAATCGGCGCCCAGGACGAAAAATAGCACCGATTCCCCAGCGGCCCAGTAGCGCCGAAATTTGGTCTGGGGCACTAGCACTGGAGATGCCCTTAAGAGCACCATCGTTCCTCGTAAAGGAAAATCAGCACCTTCCTCTTCTATAAACATATGAGAAAAATCAGCATCTTTCTCCCTCAAAAATAAAGTTTTGACTTCACACGAGGCTCACCTGAAGTCAATGAACACAGAAATCTGAAGAAGGAAATCTTTTTGGAGGGAGGCTGTAAAGTGTAAATTTCATCTCTCATGCACTGTAACAGTAAAGTGAATCAGCTTTTCCATGGCTGCGCTGCCCATGGCACACGACACCACGAGATCCACAACACACCTCCTGTAAAACTTTCCACACAGTTGCGAAGCAGGCAGGGAGGCCCAGTTCAGAGGCTTCTTCCCCTCCCCCATCCTTTTCCCCTCACCACTCTCGCTCTCACCCCGAGAGGTCAATGTCACTGTCGCCGCCGCTCGCTCCGTAGCTACCTACAGGGCCTCCCTCCATTTACACTCCTCCAGCCATTCCTGCTGCTCTTTCCTGACCAGGCCCTGGTCCAAGAACAAGTAAGGAGTAATTTGTTTTTCTCTCCAAATCTTTCCAATATTTTCTTTATGCGCCGCTCTACTTCTTGGCTCTGCCAATGCTCGATGGTGGTTCTTGTTCTTGAGGCATGAGCCAAGCTCAAACAAATGCGGTGTTCTGTTGGCAAAATTGAAGAGGCGGTATTTTCTGAATATTATTTTTCTTTGTCCTGTCGTTGCCTAGTAGGAGTAGTTTATTAATTGTTGGTTTCCGTGCACCCAAGGTCCCTGTCCTTTTTTTCCTGAATTTCTTGATGTCTTGCTGTCCTCCCTTTCTCAAGTTCCAACGGCAATATCTTTTTTGGGAGGAGACAAAAAAATCCCTGTATTTTTCACATGATGACATTTTTCGTCCCCAACGAACCAACGGACTAACCCTAGCATTCCGTGTTTGCAGGTCAGCAGAGTTTGGGCTAGTAGGGTTTAGCCCCGCCGTTTCTGGAGAAAGAACTTTGGAGCTCAAGAGGCCGCAATGCCGAAGATGTTCGGTTTCTCTCGTCGCCGGATAAAGCTGGGAAGGTGAATTTTGGTCCCCTTCCTTCTGATTTGGCCCGTAAATCTAGCTCCCCTGTTCTTTACAACCCGTTTTTTTCCCTCTCCTACATAAATCTTCTTTTATTCTTATGTGTTTTCATAGGTTACGTCTTAGGAGGTATCTTTGTTGGGTTTGCTGATCTGATTGGTAGTCACCTGGCCTTTTAGACGATTTTAGTAAGAGAAATATCGTCTTTGTTCAATGTTCATCCTTGAATTTTTTTTGGCCTGAGCTAAGGGCAATTACTAAAAAAAAGTTGAGCTCGTGAATTTGTGTTCATCCTTCCTATTTCTCAATAATAGAAAAGATTGAAATTTTGTTAATGTCTAAAATAAAATAAAGCCATTTACCCCCCAGCTCTGTTTTCCTAATTTTCAATATCTGTTTGTGAATTCCTTCTGTTTGCCCTCACATTTTCATTGTCTTGTGATTTCTATAGGTTGAAGGGTCATCTTCATGATCCTTTCCATGGCTCCCGGAGTCCTGGTCGGCCCACCAAGCGGCCCAGTCATCCCAATGTGAGCTATTATTAATATCTTGTTTCACATGTTTCAATCTTATTTTTTTTCACATGTTTCAATCTGATTCTTGTATTTCGATGTATTTTAAACGGTTACTGCCTATTGCGGTTTGTTCAGGAAGAAGAGCTAGTGGCTACGTCAGTGAGTGGCCGTGCTGATGACCTTGCTTGGCGCTGCTCGTCTGATACTTTTGATCTCAATGGCCGTGCATTTGAGAACTCGGAGAATTGGGCCGTGTTGCCAACAGAGGGGGATAAACCAAGCCCTCGTTTTGATGTAATAAACCATCTTAACAACGCTTTGAAATGCAAAAGAAGTTGCGATATTCTCTAATTCTCATCATTATTCAGTTTCTATAGTGAAAACTTTATTAATGTATAACACTTCATCTGCTTACCATTTCAAATAGCATGCAGCAGCCATGGTAGGGAGCAAAATGATAGTCTTTGGTGGTGATTCAGGTCATCATTTGCTGGATGATACAAAGGTAACTGATGTTGTGTTGCATGAGGGGGCTCATTTGTTCATGTTGCAGAACTAATTTTATATCAGTTTTGAGCTAACTTCGTCATACCATCTTTCATATATATACTTCAGATACTGAGCTTAGACAAACTTACATGGGATTCTGTGGCTTCTAAAGTTCGTGTATCACCAGGTGGACATTGTCCAAAGTTTCGACCGTGCAAAGGTCATTGTCTGGTATACTTCTTGGAGCTCATTGTTCTCTCACTACCCCGTTCCATTTCTTGATTTATTACATGGTATCTTGGACTTATCCCTTATCTTCACAAATTCACTGGAATTTGTACTCTCATAGTTTCTTTGGTAAAGTACAAAATTAGTCAAAGGTTTGTACAATAAAAAATATGTAAAGAATGATGATTAGCATTCCATGCTTTTCATTCTGTTTGTAACATTGCAGCCCTTCGTACCACATTGCTTGTTTACAAGGGTTTGCACTAGCATAGTAGCATAAAATGACTGTTCATCCAATCGTAAAATTTCGGGGTTAACACTACATATTTTGGCAAAAAGGAATACAAAAGCCCAAGTGAGGTGATACACGCGTGTGCCTTTTGGCTGTGGTCCTTGGTGAGGAGGGATTTGAGTCAATTTTTGCACAGTTTTTACAATCATAATAGCTTTTACCTTTTTATAATCTTGCTACCCCTGTTCCAAAATACATGACTTCCTAGAAAGCATTAAATCAGACTTCTTTTTGAGTTTTTTCTTTGACAACTAATTTCAAAAGAACAATTTTGATCTGTTAGGTAAAAACTGTACATGGAATTTGTAATGGAAAACAGTTTCAAAACATATACTTTAATAATTTTTAATAACATGTACATCTAAAAAACAATGGTCAAAGTTGCATCGTGAAGATTGTGTCCATATCGTTCACAATGCTTGTTTGAACTATGACTGAATGAGAATTTTCTTCTTTTAATCGTAGGTTCCATGGGGCAAGAATGTCATTCTTGTCGGAGGGAAAAGCGAGCCACTTTCTGACCGGATATCAGGTTAGACAGTCCTATTTTATTCTAAAAAATCACATAGATTTATTTATTATCTAATTCAACGTTGAACTTCTAGTACAAATAATTAGGACTTTATCATTTATTTTATTGCAGTGTGGACATTCAATTTGGAAACTGAGATCTGGTTGCATATGGAAGCGAAGGGCGACATTCCGGTTGCATATTCGAACATTGATTTATACAATAATTTAAGTGTTCGTTGCAAAATGACAAGTGATTGTTCCTCTATTCATAATTTCAGGTGGCTCGAAGTGGCCATACAGTGACTAGAGCAGGCCTTGTTTTAATTCTCTTTGGGGGAGAAGACACCAAAGGGAAGAAACTGCATGACCTTCATATGTTTGATCTCAAGTCTTTAACATGGCTTCCGTTGAACTACAAGTGAGTCACTCCTGTCTAGAACTAAGAAGTATGATGTCAATACACAAAATAAACAAAAAAGAAGCTAAGCATGAATGTTTCATCCGTTGGTCACTCAAATCTTATGTGGTTTAATTAACGGTTCATGCATTGAAGCTCCTTGATGCTCGAAGTGTTCTCTTTACTGTGCTATTTCCTTCTACTAACTACAAGTTCATATTATAGAGGTGCTGGACCTTCCCCAAGATTGAATCATGTGGCTGCACTTTACGATGATAGAATTCTTCTGATTTTTGGAGGCCAGTCAAAATCCAAGACCCTAAATGATGTTCACGCTCTAGACTTCGAAACGGTAAGTTCGATCAGGTTTCTGTTGTTTTGTTTATGTTAATGTCCTACTGAAAAAATCAATCTTCTTAGATGGTATGGTCAAGGGTGAGAACACATGGTCATCATCCATCACCTCGAGCAGGTTGCTGTGGAGCTCTCTGTGGGACTAAATGGTATATAGCAGGGGGTGGAAGCAAGAAAAAACGTAAGTTTGTTATGCTACGTACGCATGCATATAGTCGTATATAATATGACAATATAAATAGTTCAGTTTCATTTCTAAGCCATAACCAAAATTGTGTTCATTTATTAGAACAATTGCTTCGTTTGGAACCACGATCGTGATATTTTCTAATAAGAAGTCTCTCTCTGTCAGGTCATCCAGAAACCTGGGTCTTCGATGTCCTGGAATCGAAGTGGTCTGTTTGTGTAGTACCTCCTAGTTCTTCAATTACTACGAAGAAAGTAAGTGCAAGTCATCTTTGATGGAATCCAAGCGGTCTAGGAATGTGGATACTCTACCATCTTCAACCTTCGTAAAATCTATAGAAACACACATTTTAGGATTGTTTTAGAGTTATACCTTACTATGTTGGATATTGTAAGTTGAATGCCCCCCTTACTAGGACATTAAAGATTGCTGTAGTTGTTTCTTATGTAATTCATACTGAAGTTGAAGACCATCTTCATACTTAGTTGTGGTGCTCATGACAGAGGAAGCAACAGATTCAAGAAAAGCAAATCCTATTCAGAATCCTGTTATTTCAGTGCAACCATTTTTTCTAGTTGCTGAACAATTGAAGATGCAACTCATGCAGGGTTTCAGCATGGTCCCTTTGTACTATAGGGATAAGATTGTTCTTGTTTCGTTTGGAGGAAACAAAAAGGAGCCATCTGATAAGGTGAGATACTAACTTTTAAAGTACAAGAGCAGCCTACTTTAGCATTTGTATTAGTAGACTTCATTCTTTCTACTGTTGCGTAGGGGAATTTCTGATTTTTGCTGCAAAGCATAGTTCTGTTGTTTTTTCATAATTTTCTTAAAGAGCATTTGAAATATTTCTTGATCTAGCTGCTATTCCTGAATTGAAATTATGTTGTGTTTTCAAAGGTCGAAGTCCTAGTGGTGCTGCAAAATGAGCATTGTTTCAGTTGGCGGTCTGCCCCTGATGCAGAACCCTTAATGTATGAGGACTCTCCTCCTAGCTCAAAGGAATTTGCCAATCACCTGAACAACTGTGATCCTGTGTACTCTAACTCAGTAGCAAGGCGTAGTCTCGCGACACCAGTGGAAAGCTCATCTGGGAGGAAATCGCTTCCTGATTCACTGCAACAAAACACCAATCTGGGCAGCTCATCATTCCACAGGCAGTTCCGCCAGGAGGAGGAATGCAGCCTGGCCCAGAAACTGCAGAAGCCAATTGATGATGACAAGTACAAGGATGTTGACGATTGTTCTGAGCTACCATCCTTTGCAAACCAAAAGCAGCGGAGCGACTCATATCAGTCTACAGATGCTGATGCTAAAGCCAAGAGGTTGGGTAGAAGTTCGTCAGACATTAACAACCACCAGCATGATTTAAAAATCGCAAACCTGGTCAGGAGAAACATGGCGTTGGAAGAGCAACTTTCAGCTGCAATGGCGAGCAAAGAGGAAGCAGAGAAGAACTTATCTATTGTTATTGACAGCAAGGAAGAGCTAGAGAAGAGGCTAGCTGAGAGGGACAGGGAGGTCGAGACGCTTAAGGAGAAGGTGATGGGATTAGAATTGGCGCAAGAAGATTCAAACAATGCCTCAAACACTGTCCATGCTGAGAATGTGCGGCTTGAGCGTGAAGTGGCATTTTTGAAGGCCGTAATGGATGAGAACCAGAAGGCAAGAACATATCATATGATCTCTACATATGCTGGTGTTTTCGCTGTGGCACTGACCATGTTTTCTTCCTATACAGGAGCTGCACTCGACCCGTGGAGTTCTAGCAGGAGAGCGTGCAAGGGCGTTCCAGCTCCAGGTAAATTCTGAAAGTGTCGATCTTTCGGTTCTTCCTGATTAATACAAAATTTAGCCAGTGGGTGTTCCCATTTTACATGATTTCTCATGCTGTTATCCAATTTTAATTGCATTTGCATCTGTATGAACCTGTAAGACTGCTGTTGACATTTACAGGTTGAAGTGTTCCATCTGAAGCAAAGGCTGCAAACAATGGATGGAAGGTCACCTACACCAAGAAAACCTTAGAACCTCTAGATTCCGGAGGTCGTCCATGGTTATGAGTTTGTCTACCATCCTGATGTAAATTAATTGTTAGCATGCCAATTTTTCCATCGAAACATTTAGGGTGTGTTTGGTTGGCTACCGTACTTCGCCACACCTAGGTTAGGCAAATCCACTCTTTTTGTAGCGACCAAAGTGCGGTAATGATCCAAACATGCCTTAGGTATCCATATGTTCTGATTATGGAGATGATTGTTTGCTGGATACTGAAACTGTAACTTTAAGATGTTACTACAAACCCAAATGAATTGATTCGTGCAGCTTTGTATGATCTAGCAATGTGCATATGCTTGTATCCGAAGCTTCTCTTGAAAGAGTAGCTCGTCTGTTCGGGCCATTTTTTTTAAAATAATACATTTTTAAAGTTCTTTCAAGAAATAATACGTGTTTTTTTTTATTTTCAAAAATATTATCCAGTCGGCTTGGCCGAAAACGATTAGTACTAATCGTTGTGTCCAAAGACGATTAGTACTAGCCGTCTTCGGCGAAGACGATATGTGCCTTTGTACTTTGTCTTTTCCTGCATGCACTTCGTCTTTTTCTACATGCATTACTACTAGTCGTCTTGGGCTAGGACGACAAGTACTAATCGTTTTTGGTTAGAACGATTAGTACTAATCGTTTTCGGTGAGGACGACTGGGTAATATTTTTGAAAATAAAAAAACGCGTATTATTTTCCTAATTAAATAAATTTAGCGTATTATTTAAAAAAATTTAGCTCTGTTCGGTGCAAGTTCATGGAGGTGATGTGTTAACAACAGCAGAGCATTCAGATGTAGTAGCGTGCAAGGTGCTGGAGTTACAAATCAAGCTGCTAGACAGAGAAAAAAATCTAATCAAGCTATTTTGGCGAGTCAGATAAATGTGTTTTTATATTCTTTTGCGATAGACAACGTTAATAAAATTCAGATAACCTTTTTAATAGATTACCTAGGTGTGCTTTTATCGTCAGCGATCATGCTCACGACATAGTAGATCTGAAAGCACTGCTGGCATGGTAGATCTGAAAGCACCGCAACGTGGTCGTCTTTGACAACGCCCGCCCTTTATGTACCTCTCTATTTGACTCGATCAACGCGGAGGCAAGTTCGTGGGCAAATGCGGGGCCCCGTGGTTTTCACGAGATACTCCTAAAATGATGTGTTTGTTTGGAAGCTAACATCATCTGGGTTGTTTACGGTTAAATCAATGTATTTATACTATATGAATGATCATACTCTCTATTTACATAAATATATATATGAAAGATCAAGATACCACTGAAAATTAAGATCTTCATGTGGTTACTACACCGTAAAGTTGTGCTTACTAAATATAATCCGGCGAAAAGGAGTTGGATAGGAAGCTACCGATGTTATTTTTGTGATAAATAAGAATTGATTCATCATCTTTTCAGTTCTTGCCCTCTTGCCAAAGTAGTTTGGTGCATTGTGCACATGAATTTTAATCTATCACCTCTAACTAATGTAACAAATTTGTTAAAAAATTGGTTAATTGGATCCATTTGGGTGGATGTGCTTTATTATGTTTGCTATGTCAAGTGCGTAATGATTATGTTTGTACCAGGCCAAGAGATCCATTTTTTTTGCAGGTTATACTATTGGTTACCTAGTGGATCCATTTGTGGTTCTATCGCCAACAAGTGGAGCAGAGAGAGGAGATGCCTTCTGGCTGCAACCGGCTCAAATCGTTGGCACAAGATTTATTCACTATCACAGTTTGTTAGAAAAATCACCAAGATGTATATTTTTCGTTGGCTTATTCATGTTACGATTTTGTTTGATCCGTGATTTGTACCCGATTCGATATGCACTGGTTGTATGCATTATTTTGATGCAGAAACCAAGACTTCCCCTTTTCAAAAATGCTAACCTCTAGATGAAAAACATGCATAACATGCTTGTTGCACACAATATTGTGTAACTGGGCAGGTAGCGTGACGGAGAATACATAGCAAAATTGGCCGAAGCATTTTGGCAAGGGATGGCTTCGGGTGTGGGTATTTTGCGCCATTCGTGTCAAGTTCAGATAATTTCATTGGAATTCTTGAAAAAAAATTGTGCTAACAAAAAAATTAAAATTAACGTTCAGACATACATGGTGCACATATCTCAAAGCAGAGGACCAGCTGTAGCCCTTCTTCACCTTTCTTCTTCCGATACCTGTTCTATCCTTAACTCGCCGTTGCCACCTCTCGTCCCCCTCTTCCCCAGCGGCAAGAAAATATGGAGGCTTTCCTTTCCGGCTTCCGGGCGCCGCGTCGAGCTCCCGCCGTCCCCACCTCCCGGGGCCCTCCTCCCGGCCCCTTCTTCCTCGGCACGCGCCGCAAGCTCTCCTCCTCCGCCTCCGTGGTCTGCATGGCGGTAAGGTCCCTCTTACCTTGCTTCATTGTTGCCGGCCGGTTCTTGGAGATAGCGAGGGACATAATCTGCTGTGAATTTTCGCGCAGGAACCCCATCTCATCTCAAAGTTGGAGTCTACAGAGAAGGCATGGAAAGAAATGTCGGTATGGCTCTTTACTTCTTTGTTCAGTGCCTACTTCTGAATTTTCATAGCCCTCCCTTTTAGAGCCTGTTTATGCCAAAGAATCTTCATAGGTATTTTTGAAGGATTTAATAATACATGAAATTCTGTTTTAAAAACAGGACCAAGTCAAATTGTTGAAAGCTACTGAAGTTGTGAACTTTTTGATTTCGCCTATTATTGGAAAGAGGCAGATAGATATACAGACAGTAGAAAATATGAACTTTTCATGCTTTCAAACAAATGTGTAATTTTTTTGTTTCATTCTCATATAATATCGATTTAGCATACATGGTAATCTTATGAATGGGTATCTTCTTCAGGTTAGATTGGGTGACCCTGACATTGTCTCAGATCCGAGCGAATATCAAAAACTTGCACAGTCTGTTGCCGATCTTGGGGAGGTATGTTTGGCATAATTTTAGTGTCGTTTGCTTTACTTAAGTGTTATAAAACTTTTTCAATAGAAACCTTCTGCCAAATTCATCACATTGTTATGAAAAATATTCAGGTTGTGACGGCATATAGGCAATTTAAGGAATGTGAGAGGCAGATTGAAGAAACAAAAGGTTAGCATGCTTCAATTTTTTTCTCGAATTAATTACTAGATGCTCACAATTTTTTGTATCTACCAACATGATAGCTTTGCAAAAAGAGAATGGAGATGACCCTGATATGGCAGAGATGATAGCTTCAGAACTGGAGTCTCTCTCTAACGAGCTTGCAGAGCTCGAGGAAAAACTGACGGTGGGTAGGGCAGATATTTTCGATTTAGATTTGTTGAAGTACTTCTCATTGCTCTTACCATTTCATGTTAGGTACTTCTGCTTCCCAGCGACCCTCTAAATTCACGCAACATCTTACTCGAAGGTACATTTTGGTTTTCAATTGGGCATCTGACCCTATCAACTTATCTAGTCAACCATTTTCATCATATGCAGTTGTGTTATCAATAAAAATTTAGGTAAGAAATATATTTTAACTAGGGTGTTTTAATCATTCTGATTCTCTTCAATTCAGTTCAGGAAAGAACTTATGTAAGAATGCCATACCACGACAGTGTCTAACTTATAATTGCTTCAGCTTTAGTTGAAGTTTTGGAACTCAGAACTCTGTTTTCTTCATTTCTGCAGTAAGAGCAGGCACTGGCGGTGATGAAGCTGGAATTTGGGCTGGTGACCTTGTAGGTAGATGCGAATCGAGTATGATTTAGCAACTGGGATAGTTAATCTGTCGTTGTTTGGTAATTGAAGATATTTTTTGTGGTTTACATGAACAACTTAATAGCTACTCAATCTGCAAGAGGGATTTTAAGTTTGGGCAACATAAGTTCTTCTTTGTTCATTTCACGATCTTCTTCAAAATTACACTCCCAATATCAAAGTGTCATCTTTATGACTGTATTCGCATAATTCACAACTCAATGTGTAATGTCTATCCTGCAGGTACGCATGTATCAAAAATACTGTGAGCTCAACAATTGGAAGTTTAAACCTGTTTCATGCTCAGATGTATGTACCCGGAACCTAAACCTGACTATTAAATTACAAAATGCTGATTGATTAATTGAACCTTACAGGCAGAAAAGGGTGGATACAAGACATATGTGATGGAGGTAAAGGGCAAACAAGTCTACAGTAAACTGAAGTTTGAGTCAGGTGTGCACCGTGTTCAGCGTGTACCGCAGACAGAGACTATGGGCCGTGTTCACACGTCAACAGCTACTGTAGCTATTATGCCAGAGGTCAGTATTAGATGTCAGTTTTCTGACATAGATTTTTCTGTTTCTTTTTCTGAATTTTCCCAATTGTGTGTTGATGGTACCATAGGCCGATGAAGTGGACGTGGTTATTGATCCAAAAGATATTGAACTTAAAGCTGCAAGATCTGGTGGAGCTGGAGGTATATCACTTCTGTACCGTGACTTGTTGTAGTGGAACACTAATGTTTCGGATGCATGTTACAGTATGTATTTGAAGGAACATGTGCTACTGGTACAACTGATTTTTACTCTTGTACGCTCTCAATCAATGCAGGACAGAATGTTAACAAGGTGGAAACGGCTATTGATCTTATTCATAAGCCTACAGGAATAAGGATATTTTGTACAGAAGAAAGGTCACAACTTCAAAACAAAGCACGCGCGTTCCAATTATTGAGAGCAAAACTGTGAGTTTCTATCATCTGAATTATCCTTTTTATTGTGCAGACTTTATGTTAAACTGGTATCCCCAGTATTTGTGTACTGCAGTATCAGACCTTGTTTAAGCTGGGCAAGCTTGCCTTCTATCTAAAAAATTGTGCAGCCTTTTAATCTATGAGTTACTCTTTTCATCTCATTTTCTGACTTTTAAAGATGCTCTTTGATGTAGTACTATAGTTGCATTTCTATTTCGAATTTCTTCAGAAAGAAATTCCATGAATTTGTACCTTCCAAACAGTTTGAGTTCATATTTACTCTGTACATTTGCTACCACTTCAAATGATAAGTTAATACATAGTTAAATTAATCCTCATGTGATCTTACCTCATCTCCCATATATCTCTACATGAACATTACAGATATGAGATAAAGTTAAGGGAGCAACAAGAGTCCTTAAGAACCCAGAGGTTACTGCAGGTATGATGTTTGTTCTCCATAGAGGTTCATATCGAAAAGCTATGGAAAACACTGACAAAACTGTATACCTATCCTACACAAATATATACCTCAATGATAATATTGGATACATAAGACTTGGTTATTGGCACGAATAACCCAAACAGTGACAATGTTAAAGTTGAAGTAACTTGCTTTGATTTGCACATGGGGAAACTATTTCCCCTCGATGCTAAATTTTGGAATATACTGTGTTGAATTAGCTAATACTGTTAGTGATTGAAGGTCGGTACTGGTTCTCGCTCTGAGAAGATACGGACGTACAATTACAAGGTACTAGCACATGATTTCATTTCATGGTCTACTACCAGGGTTTGACGCCACTGATATTTTTGTGCTGTCAATGTGTGAAATACTTGTAATACAGTTGAGTCAATTTCACATTTGATTACAGGACAACAGAGTGACTGATCATCGGTTGAAGATGAATTTCGTACTGTCTAGCTTCCTTTTAGGAGACATCGAGTCATCTGTTCAGGTAAACCACATATCATAATATGCAAACTGACATACAACAAACCGAAAATCTTGGTCATGAATTAGAAATCCGCAACTTATGTTATTGTTATCCTTGAAACATCTACAGTCCTGCGCTGCACTGGAGCAGAAGGAACTCTTGGAGGAATTGGCCACTTCTTCTGCAGTGAAGTCATGATCAGCTTAACTATCCCTTCTGCTTCTGATCAGACCCTAAAAAAGAACACATCCAATGGCGTGTTACAGTCGTTGGAAATCGAGACCAAGTTGTACATGAAGAAGCTCCGCCTTTCAAATCCTTCACGCACACACACTATTCTGTTGTTTATGGTCATTTTGCATAAACACTACTAATGTCTGTAAACATATGTGCACTTCAGTTGCCCCGATGGCAGCAGATTTTGAGTAGCTGAAAATGGACATGCTTTTACGACAAAGCGTTGATATTGGTCATATGTCAGTGTGGACTCTGTGCACCTGTTATTTTGGGCACAGCTGCAGATATCTATTTAGTTTTCACAATACAACTGCACGTATTTACTAGAAAAAAATGACACTTAAAAGTTAAAGTTAAAATCAGAAAAAAATGGTCGTGGATGCTGGGCTGCAGCATGAAAAAAATACGGTCGTTTAACCTGCTAATTTTAGCCCAGGATTCGTCAATTAGTATGCTGTATGAAAACGAAAAAACAATTTCATAAACTTGAAATTTATCCTTCTAGTTGTTTAGGGCACACAAATTGACACTTATGGCCCATAAGTAGGTTCGAGTTTCATCCGTAATGGCCCATAAGCCACCGTGGCTAGGCAAATACTCCATCCGTTCCTATTTACATGATGCCTAGGTTCACTTTCCCATGATGAGTTCATTGAGATGGTTGTGACGTTGTGGGCTATATGGTATGCGCGAAGGTGTCTGATTCGATGCTGATCAACAAAGCCCGCTATCTACCTTCTTGTTTGTTTGAAGGTTTCTTGATGACCTAGCTCTATCCCCAAAACCACCGACTGGTCGGCACATGCAACAAGCGCCAAGCGTGGTTCGGAGATGGATAGCTCCGTCCCCGGGTCTCTCGAAGATAAGTGTCGATGCAGCCACGTCGAAAACAGGAGCGGGAGGGGCTATATTAGCTGTTTGCCGAAGCGATTGTGGGGTTTTCATGGGCGCCTTGACCCTCACAGTGAGAGGCGACCTAAACCCAGCGGCACTATAGGCCCTAGCGTGCCGTGAGGCGTTAGCCATGGCTCAAGATATTGGCATACATGGTCTTTGCATTGCATCGGATTGCCTAGAGGTGATCAACAACTTGAAGCGGCCTTATTCTGGCGAGTATGGCAGGGTGATTGCAGAGATCAAGGCGATGGCGTCTCTTTTTTAGACGACGGAGTTCAAACATGAAAGTAGAAGCTCCAATGTAGAAGCTCATCGACTCGCTCATAGTACTGTTAGTGTTAGTCAAGGTTATGGTCGCCTTTTCCGACTCCTGAACCCTTTGGATGGTTTATGTATTCCCAAGAACATTATAGGTAATCAATAAAGAGCGGTCAAAATCTAAAAAAAAAAGGTTAAAGTTCGATCAATTTGTCCGTGAAACATGGGTTATGTGCCACAAAACTCATACCATTAGACTATATTCTAACTTTTTCTAATGTTATTGGTCAAACTAGCAATTAACCTTACATCACGTCACACCATATAGATGGTGATGGGGAAGGGTGTCTGAAGAGACACAGTATGCAAGGAGGCCCTCAACGCCCATGGCAACGAAATCTTGAGGGCTCTACGACCCTAGGGATTTAGAACACTATTATTTTCTGAAATACAAAACGAATACAAGATAAAGTACAAAAGAATACACATTATGGTGGGCCCACCAGAGGATCAACACGCATAATTAAGACGCCAATTTATTAATACTCGTCCTCTCTCTTATCTCTCCAGATAGCCATAACTTTTTAAGTACATATTTGCAATTAATGGGTCAATGTTTAATTGTTGGACTGTGCTAGTAAGGGCACGTGCCTGAGATTAGTTTTTGATGGGCACGCCTCATAATATGGTAACTCAACCCACGGACGTCACTTTGCATGCATGCAACCACACGGATTATTTTTTATTTTAATTTTTAAAATGATATATCTCTCTAACTGTAAGTCCAAATTCAGATCTGTCTTCACGATTGATTTTGTTGTGACGAGATCTTCGAAACTAAATCCCATGTTGATATAATCACTTGGTTACCAGTTTATACTTTATAGTCAAGTTAGTTACCAGATTAAAAACCAATGGTTGCCAGATTCTTCGAAATTTTCTCCTTACTGATATAAGACTCGCATGATGGTAACGTGGTATTTTACGTGCTTAGAGTCGATCGAATACTCAATTTCTGTACATGTAGATCGTTATTGTGACAAAAAAACTTGTAAAAAATAATCTGCTTACTGTGTGCAATTTAGATGGTAACTGTTAACTAGTAACATGACAACTACATTACTATTAGCTGGCAACTGACGACTAAAATAAATTTCGTCAAAACATATTAAGATGGAATTTTCTTTTAAAGTACTCGTCAAGACAAACCCAACGGTGAAAATGGATCTTCAGTTGGCTTAAAGGTTTAAGAGATAATTTATTTTGAATTTCCGGAGGGTGGGAAGATTCCTTTCATGCATGCATGACGTTGATCCCACTGCCCTTATAGGGGAGATTTCACCAGACAAAATAGTTCAGTAGGGCACGGACGTTAGATAGATTAACCGTAAATTGTTTTGACTTCTCCGTTAATTTCTCCTTTGATTAGTACGTATTCCCTCCGTTTGGGTATCCAGGACCAGAGAGTCAAATCATTTGGACCCTCACATTAGTTACTGCGTGCACCAATAGTTCAAAGAATAAACATCATGCATTGGAGGATTTTGAGAGAAAAGAAAGTGCACACTGGGAATGGAAGTTGCATGTATTGGTGGAGAGGGAGAAATTAAAAGAAAGTGGTGCTATATTTTAGGGAATTTAAGAACTTGGCCTTGGATTACAGAAAAAACTGAAAAAGAAGATTCGCCTTCCAAACCTGAATGGAGTATTGATTAGTGGTACTCCCTCCATTCCGGTTTATAGGATGCAATTCCAAAACCAGGTTTTTCCAAGAATAAGCAATACTTAGCATTAATTAGGAGCAGTGACGAGGTTATACTCTGCGGGTACCCCAGCATAAGGGTACCTGGTGCACGTGATGATCAAAGAAGCCCAAGGATTAATCGAAGCCCATGAAGAAAGGCCCAAGACGAAGAGTGTTTTCCAAGCTAGATCAAATAATAGTCGGTTAAGACTTTCCATACATGTAACCTTGGTCGGTTGTGTTTCCCGAGACCTAGCCTCCTATATAAAGGCTGGGAGGGTGATCGATCAAGGACAAGCAATCCATAGCCACCAAAACCTCGACGAGATCTACTGTTCGTCGAACCCTTGTAACCTCCATATTCAAATCATAAACACAGACAAGCAGGAAGTAGGGGTTTTACCTCACTCGAGGGCCCTGAACCTGGGTAAATCCAGCTTGTCAGCCGTCGATTCCACCAATACTACGCGTTCTCTACCACACAATCAACCCTAGGTATAGCAACCATGGGAATTGCCGAGGGCACACCTCGACAATTGGCGCCGTCTGTGGGAAAGGTAGTATTGGGCTCACGGTTTCGCCGGTTTCATCATCAAGCGGCCACCCGACGATCGCATCTGCACAAGGTAACTCGCCTACTGCATCATCAAAAAGCAAATCACCAACCACCGTTGCAAACAGCAACTCGCCGGCAAGATCCACCAGCATCAATTCAAAAAGCGATCACTCGCCAAAATCTCCAAGGAGGCTCACGCCGCACTCGATGGAAGCTCAGCAAGCCTTCGCCGGACTCGAATCAGGTTTGGATATTACGGTTGGAAAATTTAACTTCTTTGTCGATAAAGATGGTGTGCAGGACCTGTTAGATCCACTCGACGTGGAGACACTCGACATGGAGACAATCGACAACGCTTCGACTGCAACACTATCCATCTTGGGCGCAACATCGTCACAGATCGTCCCGATCCAATCGCCAAGCGACTCTGCCACGTCCATGACCTCGCAAGAGTTCCGTAACGAGGTGGCAAAAAGATTTGGAAGAAGCGAGATCGAATCTGCGTACCGCCCAAACAACTCAATCGAGTCGCTCGACGACATCGTCGACTGCAATGACGTCGCGGGGAACGAAGAGAACATAGACGACAACATATATCTCGCCGATCTAAACGGCCCAGAAATCCGTGCTAGCCACGAGATATTCACCTGCGACGCAGACAGCCTGGACAAAGCACTCGAAGACATACTCGATTGTGGCGGAAACCCCAACAAGCAAAGCAACTCCAACATGAGCCTGGACGACGACGCCGAATCCATAAAACGCATCAGCAGCACATGGATGGAGGATCGGGTGGTACCGTACCAGGTATATACCGCGAGTACAGCAGAAACATCAGCAGCCGCAACATGCCGTCGACCTACAGAATACCCTTGCACAGTCACCATGCCAGATGGAACAACCACGCTGACCATCACCGCAGAGATGGCGGAGAAAGTGAGCAAAGTAATCGAGAGCTGCACGATGCTACCAGCAAACGCAACTCCAGAAGAGGTATTAACCTTACAATATTTCCAATGGCAAGAATCGATACGGTTAAAAAACTACCGAGCAGTACTCGAAGAACGCAAAAAGCAAGCCAGCATATCGAGTGCCCGGCGAAGAGCATTGTCTACGAGTTCAACGGGCAGAAACGACCCCGCGAATAGGTCACGATTCATCAACCTCGGAGACGCAGATCGTGCAGCGGTCACTCGGAACCTAAACCCAGCCTTCATGGCAGTCGACGCGGAAGGAGTTCCCATACCTACTGAGCCAGCCGGGGCGCTGATGACGCTAGGCACCTACCTCAGAACAATCGAACCTCCTGCAGGAGACCCAAAGAGGGATCAGCACCTCCAACTGTACAAACAACTTGCAATAGCAGCACAAGCCATACAGCATCCACAAGCAACTCCAAGGAGAGATACAGATCGGGATCGTCGCAGTCGAAGCCCTCGGGGAAGGAGCAGTCGAAAAAGCTCACGTCGTCATCGTTCCAGTAGGAGCCATTCGAGGAGGTCATACAGCAACAGCTCAGACTCGGAAGCAGAAATCGGGCCATGTGGAGCGCTATGCTTCACTCGACGGATCCGGGAGGCTCGTATGCCCAAGAAATTTTCGCTAGCTACCACGCCTAAGTTCAACTGCAAACAAGAGCCATCAGGCTGGCTAGAAGATTACAGGCTGGCAGTCGGATGTCAGCGCGGTACCACAACTACAGCTATGCAGTACATACAACTTATGATGGAAGGAACGGCTCGCGATTGGCTCAAATCGCTACCCGAATCATACTACGATTCGTGGGAACACTTCAAGGGTGATTTCATCAAATACTTCGAGCCTCTATGTGAGCGCCCCAAAACCTTCGAGGAGCTCCGGACCTGCAAGCAAAAGTCAGATGAATCTCTGAGATCGTACATACGGCGGTGGACCACCATCCGTAACTCAGTAGGCAACGTATCAGAAGATAGGGCAATCGACGCCTTCAAAAACGGACTCTGGAGGGAAGACTTCAAAGAAACACTTGGTCGAGAAGACCCAAAAACAATGGCCGCACTCATGGTACTCGCAACAAAGTGGGCAGACGGAGAAGACTCCGTACGAGGCAATCGACCTGTAGCATCACATGAAAATCACGAGGGGGCAGTCGAGACCGCAGAGATAGCTACAGAGATGATCGAAGGCGCAAACGCAAGAATCGTTATCACGACGATGACCATCCAAACTTCATTGCAGCAGGCTTTGTCCAGTCAAGGGACAGTCGCGACCAAACTGACAGACGAGCCGACGATCATCGTGATAATCGAGATCATCATACAGACGATCGCCGAGGTAATCGAGACCACCGTACAGACGATCGACGTGACAGTCGAGAGCACAGACGCGACGACCGAGATAGCTACAGAAGGCCAGAGTGGCGCAGGCGAGCAGACAAAGATCCTGAGCGTTCAATCGAGGAGAAGATGGACGATTATTGCAGGTTCCATCTTTACAAAGGGGATGATGGTAAGCTTCGCTCTAACCACTCGCTGAGAAATTGCAGGGAATTTGATCAACTTGCGATTGAACATATACTGCGACTGCAAAGAGATGGGCGTGCACCTCCTCAACTAGTGCAGATTCCATCGACTACATCACAAGCACAACCTGCTCAGGCATATCCAGCACCGCAACAAGTACAACAAGCACAGGTATATTCCATACCACCACAAACACAGTCTACTCAGGTGTATACTGCACCAGCACCAGCGCAATCGACACCAGTATACATGGTGCCAGCACAACCCGTTACGGGAACACAAATGGCAGCAGCCGTGCACCAGATGCAGCAGGGAGATGAACAAAAATATCCCGTAACTCGCGGGCAGATGAACATGATCCAGCGAGGACGTCCCTCCAATAGAGAGCAAAAATTACACACTCGACACGTCAATATGGCGGTCATGGCACCCCCAGCCATCACAATTTTTTTGAAAGGGTCAGAAACTCCGATTACCTTCAATCGAGAGGACCACCCACCCGCAGTATATCGACCAGGGCATGCAGCCTTGGTGCTCGACGCTCAAATTGGAGGCTACGCCATGACCAAGGTCTTCATGGACGGAGGTAGCGGTCTCAACATAATCTTTGCAGATACGCTGCGTAGAATGAACAAATCAGTCGAAAATCTGCCAAAGTCCGCAAGTACCTTCCACGGCATCGTCCCAGGCAAAGCAGTGCTCCCAGAAGGCACCGTACAACTCGATGTTACGTTTGGAGACCCTACTCACTTCAGAACCGAGTCGATTGAGTTTGAAGTGGTCGATTGGAAATCACAATACCATGCAATACTTGGGCGCCCCACTTTCGCTCGATTCATGGCCGTCCCACACTACGCCTACCTCAAGCTCAAAATGCCAGGGCCAAAAGGAGTCATCACGATCAACGGGAACTTTCAAAGGTCAGATTCATGTGACCGTGACTTCAGCAAAATCTCAGAGATGTACGGGATGGAGCAATCACTCGCCGAGCTTGAAGTCTCCAATACACCTCTACCAGAAAGCAAGAAAAAGGCAATCGACAGAGGGCTCAAGGTCATCAACGACGCGATGAAGCACAAGGGGCAGGCGAGTGAAGGATCAGAGACGGTCAACATGTCGTCAAGTCACACTAGTATATAGAACGACGCATCTGCGTCAGTTCTATGAATAGATATG
The DNA here is from genome assembly GCA_947311845.1 of Poa pratensis. Taxonomy (NCBI): domain Eukaryota; kingdom Viridiplantae; phylum Streptophyta; class Magnoliopsida; order Poales; family Poaceae; genus Poa; species Poa pratensis. The sequence continues at coordinate 59,715,022 of CAMZMU010000048.1, read as the reverse complement.
TAATAGGCGCATAATATCGGAAGAACCAGCAGGTTTCAGACGCACTCTTTTCCCTTACCAGGGTACCTAAGGGGACTGGAAGGTTTTAATGAGGCGGCTTGCTGGTCGAAAACACATTTCGAATAAAGATACATTTTCCTCATATATGCCTTTTATTGTTTACCCTATTCAAACACTCGGGGGCTCGAGCATCAAACCCAAGCCCTACTCGATATACTCGGGGGCTGGGTCAAGCAAAAGTACTACAAAACCCTACTCGATATACTCGGGGGCTGGGTCAAGCAAAAGTACTACAAAACCCCACTCGATATACTCGGGGGCTGGGTCAAGCAAAAATACTACACAACCCACTCGATATACTCGAGGGCTGGCAAAACTACTCAAAAATCCCACTCGATAGACTCGGGGGCTGTCATAAATATACGCATATAAATATTTCGCCACAAATACAAGATAACATATTTACAGTGGGAGAATGCCTAGGATTTCAAAAAGTTTACAAGTTAAGAATCTGGCTCATCCTTTGTATCCAGTACAGAACCAAAAAGCTGCTCCTTGCAGCAATCGATGAGTTCCTCAGCAGCAGAGCGTGTCTCGATCAAATGTGATTGAGATACAAGTGTACCAGTCGCAGGAGGTCGAATCGAAAAGTTTGGCTTACGGTCTCGGATGTAAGCCATAGTGGCGTTGGATCCAAGAATAGCAAGCTGCATCAAAGACTCTTTGACTGAGTCCGTCACTCGAAAGATATCGATCAAGGGAAACAAGCCTTGAGGTTGAGGCCCTGACGGGAAAAGCGCATAATTTAGGCGAGTGAAGATACGTCTGCACATCTCGAGCACTTGGGCGTTTCGCCATACTCGATCCTTCAAAGTAGCAAGTGTGCGAGCGTGCACCTTGTCCAAATAAAAATGCTGCCTGCCAGTAGTTGGTACATCAACAGCACTATCAAGGAGTCGGTTGACCCTCCTATTTTCTTGCTGGGCATCGGGAACAAAACCTGCAAAAGGCCAAAAAACTATTGGTCCAAAGCATAATGCAAGCAAAGGAAAACTTTTTAAGCAAAAATGGTGTCATAAACTCACATTGGAGTTGCCTGTTTATGTGGTCCATCTCGCCAAGAACATAATCCTCGCGTTGGGTAGCAAAACTTGGCTTGGAACGCAGTAGCTCCAGCTCAGATCGAGTGTTTTTGAGTTCTTGCTCTAGTTCACTCACTCGATTCTTTGCAAGAGCAAGTGCCCTCGTATCATCCCTTGCTCGACTAGATGTTCGAATATGAGAAGGAGAAGGTCCACCAAACTCGCACTCTTGTGGCTGGTTCATAAAACGCAACATTCAGAAGCCCGGACACACGAAGTTGCAAAAATTCAGATGATTCAGCAAATTTCATTCAAACAATAGCACCCAAAAGCATATATTAGCATAAACATAAGTAGCAAAAGCATACATGCCAGGTTCGAGTAATCAAATTACAGAATAAAAAGTTCCTAGGCCTGTGAGATGGATTCTGCCCTAGTTTTACGCGACTGAGCCCTAACAGCTTCAGCCCGGCGCTCATAGTCTGGACGCAAATTTCGCTCAGATGAGTAGCTGGCTCGGTTACACCCCTGAATGATAGCGGCCTTCCATCAGGCTTTTTCAGGTAGTCCGATAAAGCACTGTCCAAATCGGCCTCTACACCATTGCCTAACAAAAGCCTGAGGGTGTACTCCGAGCCGCGTACCGTGAGTTCGCGGGCAAAATCCGCCACAATCGACGATCTTTCGCCAAAAGCTGCAGCCAGTCCTTCTGCAGTCGAGGAAGCGCATCGGCAGGATCACTCGCCGCGGCCGCATCCTTCCCCTTGTCCGATGGATCGGTGGCGGAGGCAGTTGCAGCGGCACGCTTGATTTTCTTTGGCGCCATTGCGCAAGGAGCAAGCGGCAAGGAGCTTGGGAGGCAGAGCAATGGTGTGCGGTGCGCGAGGAAGAAGAGGAACAGAGGAAGTGAATGGCAAGTAAATCAGAATCTTGCGCAAATATTGCTACTTACCACACAACGCAAAACCCATCGTAATCATCCGTCCAAATGCAGATAGCATCTAGCCGTACACGTGGCGGGCGCAGAGAGCAACCGTCGCATCCCACGTCGCCCACTACGCACAAAACCCTAGGAGGTTATGATGGCGCGGCGAAAAATTCGCCACGTCCGGTCAAATCAAAGCTGAAACGACGTCTTCTGCGGTCAAAACTCTGAGCATTGGGCCCACACAGACACGTCTTGTCAAATTGGCGGGCGCACGCCAAACACGTCATGAATGACGTCAGGGGCAGTGATAACGTCCACATTCGAGTGGTGGGTTCGAGACTACAATCGACGCAAGGATTCGACTAGCAAAGGTACTCCCATGGGAGCATATCAAAAATTTGTTGCGATTGATCAAAAAGGAGCAAAATTATTGAGATTATCCTCTACTTCAAACGAAATAAAGCATAATCTCGGGGGCAACTCCCATGGGAGCATTTCAAAGACAAAATATTTCGATTGACAAAAAGCAGAGTAAAAGGATGATTTGAGATTGTCCTCTATTGCAAGACAATAAACCACAATCTTGGGGGCTACTCCCATGGGAGCGCTGTCGCGCTCCCATAGATTTCCAAACAAGGTAAGAAAAATTCACTCGAATACAGGCTCGATTGAAAGCATTAAGTACTTCACAAAGCAAAGAATCAAACTTCATAAATCCCGAACTATGCCAATCGCAGATGTTTCGGATGCTGCATACGCAAATGTAAAGGTAAGACCCGCCGAGCAATCGAGATGGGCCGAGGGACGCTCCAACAGTGTTTTCCCTTGAAATTTTCCGTGTCAACAGACATGATGAAAATCCTGACGGACGCGTTAGGTATCAAAAGTTAAACTGCAGAACGAATCAGTAAGACCTACAACGGCCTGAGTCGAGTCTGTCCAGTATGTTCCAGCTTCGAGTCCGGGGACTCGAACCTGATTGAAGGCTAGTATGGTTTCACCCAAATGTGCGGTTAACTGAGCTCGATTTTCGAGTGAATTAGGCCTACTATGTCAATATCCCTAGGCAAAAGTTTCAAAAGTGTTCCAGCTTCGAGTCCGGGGACTCGAACCTGATTGAAGGCTAGTGTGGTTTCGCCCGAATGTGCGGTTAACTGAGCTCGATTTTCGAGTGAATCAGGCCTACTATGTCAATATCCCTAGGCAAAATCTTTCGATTGCATTCCAGGCTCGAGTCCGGGGACTCGAGTCTGACTGAAGGCTAGTATGGTTTCGCCCAAATGTGCGGTTAACTGAGCTCGATATTCGAGTGAATCAGGCCTACTATGTCAGTATCCCTCGGTTAGCATACACATACAATTGAAACAAATTAGAGCTTGAAGAATTACATCGGGTCAGAAGAACAAGCTAAGAAAACTATGACGTGCACGATGAAGGGAGCACATGCTCGACTCTTCGAGGCAAGCAAGTACGCGGGGGCTAATGACGAGGTTATACTCTGCGGGTACCCCAGCATAAGGGTACCTGGTGCACGTGATGATCAAAGAAGCCCAAGGATTAATCGAAGCCCATGAAGAAAGGCCCAAGACGAAGAGTGTTTTCCAAGCTAGATCAAATAATAGTCGGTTAAGACTTTCCATACATGTAACCTTGGTCGGTTGTGTTTCCCGAGACCTAGCCTCCTATATAAAGGCCGGGAGGGTGATCGATCAAGGACAAGCAATCCATAGCCACCAAAACCTCGACGAGATCTACTGTTCGTCGAACCCTTGTAACCTCCATATTCAAATCATAAACACAGACAAGCAGGAAGTAGGGGTTTTACCTCACTCGAGGGCCCTGAACCTGGGTAAATCCAGCTTGTCAGCCGTCGATTCCACCAATACTACGCGTTCTCTACCACACAATCAACCCTAGGTATAGCAACCATGGGAATTGCCGAGGGCACACCTCGACAAGCAGTTAATGTTGGGTTTTGGTCTTTCCCAAGAACAATATGAAAACCGATTGGGTTTGGCCTTTCCCTATTTAATGTAGGCATTAAATATGAGAATGTTAATTGGGCGAAATATTAGGGAGATAGATTTTACATGGCCAATCTCCATTCACCTAGGTTCTAGAGATTTGCCAAATACATCCTATAAACCGGAATGGAGGGAGTAGTAATTAACAAGTGCATTATCAAAGAGAGCCGTGGAATTCAAAGTTACATTCAATGCACATATGAAAAATGCAGATTATATGCTTCAACCAATACAACCATAACTGAAATCATGATAGCCTCTACAATCATGTGCGATAGCTTCCGTATATTTCTTAAACAAGCTAAGCTGAAATACAAAGTATATGCTCCAACCAATACAACCATAACCGACAGCGTGATAGCCTCTGCAATCATGTGCGGTAGCTTTCGTGGGGATAAGTTGATAAAGTATCTAGAGTAAGATGCACCATGTTAGCTGTTAGATGTTGTGTAACATGCACCATGTTAGGTGTTGTGTAACATGTACACCATGTACAAGTTGACATGTAGATGAGCATACAATATTCATCCTCTAACATGCATATATGTTGACTTGCAGCTTAGGGGGGGGGGGGGGGACTGAATCCTACCCCACCCCCAACCCTACCAAGTAAGAGGGATGGATCTCAATTTTCCCACTCTCGTACATGTACTTATGGACTAAAAAAAAGTAATATCTATGGTAAATTTAAGTCCACCGTTTAATAGTCAAACACAATCAATTATTTGATCTGAAAATATTTTTTATTTTGTCCAAGTTGTGATTTATTATGTGATTTACCTTCTTTAAGTTTTCCCCAGCTTGAAAATTTACCCACATATAAAACAGAGGTGACACTTGACTAGGATGCCACATCAAGAAGTTTAATGATAACTATATGTATTCTTCTAAACCTTTACAAATCATATCTCATTCATTTTAACCCATATTTGAGTTTTTTTAAAGAACTTTTGAATTGTAATTTAAATTAGAACACAATATCCAGATTTAAATTTCTGTTCCAAATTATAAGTAAGCAATTCAATCTAGAAGTCATTAATAAATTGAACTTAACTTCAATTTGAATCCTTTCTACTCCATAAATTCCCTTAAATATGATGCAACTAGTAATTTTGTAAAATTTATATTACTATCATTGGTTTAACTATTAGAAAATACAAATAACATATAATTAGTAAAGGCTCCTATTTTATAACTAAAAATTGTATTCGTGTTAGGATAATACCATTTATAAATCAGATTAATTGATGTAAAAATTAGATTATAAATATAATTTGTAAGATATTACTCAATTTGGAATGAGAATTAATATGTGAGATGTGTTCATAATTGTTAGTATTCAACATTTTGTGACATGGCACCTTAGTTTTCAGGTTGAGTAGAAGTGTAGAATAAAGCACGAACATGTCGATGTAAAAGAAGAAGAAATATTAAACTATGGTAGTGACAAGTGATAACCAGGGAGAAAAGTAGAATCTAATTTTACTGTGGTATATCGCAGCGTCTAAGCAGAATACATGAACTACTAGTACGTGGATCTGCATGCAGAAGCACACACGTCGAGTCGATCGTAGGCGTAGTAACATAAGATGCAAACAGATGCATATCCTAGCTAGCTCGCCGAGCGAGCTGTATATTTATTCCTTGGCGCAGATGTCAGCGCAGTCGCTGAGGCAGTCGGCCATGCACTGATTCAATGAATTCATTCGGCAGATTTGGCATCCTGTTATTGAGACTGCGCAGCCGCCGCGGCAGGTGTAGTCGGTGTTGGTTTTGCAGGCGCAGTCACAGGATCCGTCGTTGCAGCAGGCCGTGCAGTTGCTGGCCCTCGCCCTGCACTCGTCGCAGCCCGCCGGGGGGTCGCAGGAACTGCTGCATACCCCGGCGCACTTGGACTCGCATGCCGGGATGAGAGGGGCGCGGCACTCGCTGCATGACACCGGCGGCGCCGGCCCTGGCGAAGGCGCGGGTGTTGGTGGTGTCACCGGCGCTGGCGCTGGTGGTGTTGCCGGTCCCAGCGACGGACAGCGCCCCAAGGAAGGTAGAACCAGCAGGGCTAGTACTGCCGCTACGGCGGCCACCTTGAATGCAGATGAACCCGAAGACATTGCCGGCTTGTCGTAAGCCAGCTAGCTTGCTGAAGATGGAGGAGCAAGAGAGATGGATGAGTAGACGGTGACAGAGAGATGCCTACGCTTAGAGCATCTCCAACAGCAGCGCTACGCGCCGGCGCGCTATATTTTTTTTGCAGCGCCAGATTTGCGATTTAGCGCGCGCGGCGCCTGTTTTGCTTTAGCAGACGCGCTATAGTTAGCGCGGCGCGGCTGCACAATTTCTAGCTCCAGCAGAGGCGCTAAAAATTCCACCGCGCGCGCCCAGCGCAAACAACATTCACACCAAACATGCAAACAAACCGAATCAAATCGACACGAAATAAATCAACAATAAATAGTTTAATTATTTATTACAACACAAATAAATAGTTGTTCCGGAAGCATAGAACAAATAGTTCATTACACAACACAATAAATGAAACAAAAACACAAATTCAACTCAATGTTGCCCATTCCATGTCCACCACTCCTCGATAAGATCCTTTTGAAGATCATCATGTGTGTCATTACATCGAATGGCATGGTAGGATGCAACAAAGCGTGCCACCCTCTCAACCTCCTCCGCGGTTGCACGGGAACACCCATTAACTCATAATGAGTGTAGTCCAAATCTTGCCCGCGCTCATTCTCGATGATCATGTTATGCATGATCACACATGCGTTCATGATGTACCAAAGCATATCTTGATCCCAAAATCTAGCCGGTCCTCTAACAATTGCAAATTGGGCTTGCAAAATCCCAAATGCTCTCTCCACATCTTTCTAGCCGCCGCTTGAGCATTGTGAAAGTCAAGCATTTTCTTACCTACCGGTCTCTGAACCGGTTTCACAAATGTTTGCCACCTTGGGTAGATGCCGTCCGCAAGATAGTAGCCATAGTTGTATGTATGGCCATTTGCTACAAACTCCACCGGACAAGTTTTTCCTTTTGCAATCTTATTCATGAGTGGTGACCGATGAAGAACATTAATATCATTGAGAGCTCCGGGCATTCCGAAAAAAGCATGCCAAATCCAAGTCTCATGATCGGCCACCGCTTTAAGAATTATGGTGGAATCCTTCTTATGGCCCTGGAATTGTCCATGCCATGCTGCAGGACAATTCTTCCAACTCCAATGCATGCAATCAATTGATCCAAGCATACCTGGAAATCCTCGAGCAGCATTGAACTCCAAAAGCCTAGCCGTGTCCGCTGCGTTGGGGGCTCTCAAGTATTCCGTACCAAACACTTGCACAATGCCAACTGCAAAGCGCTTGACACACATGATGGCTTGACTCTCGCCCATCGCCAAGTGATCATCCACTAGGTCCGCCGGAATACCGTATGCCAACATACGCAAGGCGGCGGTCACCTTTTGAAAGGTGCTATGCCCAAGTTCACCGGCGGCGTTCCTCCTTTGTTGGAAAAAACCGATCATGTTTACTCAGTTCCTCTGCAATTTTCTTAAACAAGTCAATGCTCATCCGAAACCGACGCCGGAAATAAGACTCGGGGTAGACGGGATGCTCGATAAAATAGTGCCTCATCAATCTTTCATGAGCACCCATCCTTTCCCTCCACAATTTTAGGCGACCCATGACTGAACCACCGTGCTTTGGTCGTTTCCTAGCACGGATAGCAAGGATCATAGCCATTTCTTCCTCCTCTTGCATATCAAGTTCTTCATCAAATTCTTCATCGGAGGATAAACATGAATCGTCACTAGACGAACTCATCTACAAACATGAATTTGTACTAGTTATTTACCTACAAACTAGTTATTTCAACTATCTACAAACTAAAAATTTAGAGAACAACAAACATACCTTGCAAGTATTTTGTCAAACACCTTGCGCGCGCGGAGGTTCGACGACCGCCAAGGAAGGCGCTGGACCAAGGAGCGCGGAGGTTCGACGACCGCCAAGGAAGGCGCTGGACCAAGGAGCTCGCCGGAGGAACTGCGCGGTGCGGAGTAGAGGCGGAAGGCGGCGGAACCGGATTGGCGTCGGTGGCGCTGCGGGGCAAGATCGACGCGGCGGCGAGCTGCCCAGCGGTACAGCCGGCGACGCGCAGGGGACGAGCGGCGGAAGCGCCGGCGGCTGGTCTATTCGCGCGCCATGGTCGTCGGCGAAGATGGGGACGGAGGCGCGCGCGGGTGGAGGATTCAGATCCGGCGGCGGTTGGTTCAATTCGCGGGAATATCTTTTCGACCGCGCGCGCTGGAGCGGCCGCCCCAAATTCAGCGCAAGGAGTACCGCTCGGGCCAGCGCGCTGGCCCCTTTTTACCGCGCGCGGAGTTTTAGCGCGGCTGCTGGAGACGCCGAAACGGGTGCGCGCGCGCCATATCGGCGGTTTCTTGGGCGCGCGGCATTTTTAGCGCTGCTGTTGGAGATGCTCTTAGTTGGTGTCCCACTCCCATATGATGTGTTGTGCTACTTATAGGCATGCAACTAGTGCATGCTATGGCAGTGGCGGATCCACGTCTAGGCTGTGGGGTCAGCTGACCCCACAGCTTTTCAGCAAACCTTTTATATGCCGGTGAGATTTTGTGTAAAAATAATTCAAAACTAGGTAAAATTAGTGGTGATCAAGACTCTGACCCCACAGGTTTGACATCTTGCCTCCGCCACTGCTATGGCTAGATTTTGGATGGATTGGATCTATGTAAGACTGCTCATAGTGGGAAGTAACATATAGTGGTATCATGCACATGATACTTGTTTATGTTACTAGTTTCATAGTGCATAGTAACATATGTGTAGTATCATGTATACTGCATTTATTACATTTCTAGACTCATTGTGCATTGGAATGCGTTATGTTACGGTATCTATCTATGATACCACCACATCCTCTCTCATCATTAATTATAGTGCCACATCAGATTTTTTGCATGCATGGAATGCATGATACCACCTATGATACCCCCACTATGGGTAGTCTAAATTTCACCGTATTAAGCGGGGAAGACTTAGTCAGTCAACTCTACCATGTTGGCATTGGATCGAGCGCACATAAATATCCATGTTGACCTTGCTCCGGTGATCAGATCCGTTCTTCGTTGTGCGTGCATGCATGAATCATGATGCCATTTTAACTATAGGATGGTGCTACCGTGCTCCACGAAACATCCTCGTACATGACCCCGGTAACTCCGAGTAACCGATTCACGCATGTAATCCTCCTCGCGCGCGCGGTAATTTCTCTTCTTTATGCTTGCTATGATGTGGTGTGTGTCCGCTATTGCATCTCTTGCGGCACTTGGCATCCTAAAATGAGCCGAAGAAGTAGCTAAAATTTAAGATACAGATGTTTGCAATGCTTCTTGCATCACCAATCTAAAATACTTGGGTTCTACGTGACGAATAGTTTTGGAACCAGACCTCGCCTTGGTAAATTTCCACAAAATATATGACTCTTTATTTTCCTTTTAATGTGTCAATTACGAAAACAACCATTAAAGTGATACTCCCTCCGCCCTGAATGTAGGATATATAGTTTTACGCATGAATATTAAGACATGGATATTTTGCATACTATGGCCTCATTCTTTTTCTGGAAAAAATCACGAGACGTGAGTTCTTGATAGGCACAAAATGAATACAATCCATTAAAACTCTCTTTTCAGACTAGTCTCATTTTTTTATGGGTGAAATCGTACATAAATAGCAAATAAACCTTATATTATGGTTTTTTCTTCGAAAAACTATACACCTTACATCAAGAAACAGAGTGAGTATTAACTATCACAACTAAGGTATACAACAACCTCCTCTAACAAAAACTATACAACAACCAGTTTATCCCGATGACAGTGCGACAACAATCACCATGTTTTTTCCATGACAATCATTAGCTTATCTAGCACGAGCCAGGTCTGGTGTAGCTACCCGCATGACTAGATAACAACTGTCATGTTGTTTGAGGACAATCACCATGTTATTTGGTGATGCACCATGTCATTCCCGTGAGAGCCGCCTAAGTTGTTCATGTAACTACTGTCATGCTGTACGATGAAGCTGAAGACATTGTCATACAGCAAGCCTGCAAGCTAGATGAAGATAGAGGACCAAGAGATGAATGTGTAGAAGGTGAGAGTAGAGAAATGCCTACGCATAGTTGGTGTCCCATATGATGCATGTATGCTTATTTATAGGCAGGCACGAGTGCGTGCCATCGTTTGTTAGATTTTGGATTGATCTATGTGGGAAGACTTGATATACATATAGTCAGTCAACTCTATCAAGTTGGCATTGGATCACGTGTACATAAATATCCATGTCAACCATGCCCCATAATCAGATTTGTTCTTCGATCGTTTTGTACACTCAGATCCAATGCTAGCTTCACAGAGTTGACTGACTATATGTACCTTAACAATGCTTGCTTTACGTGTACTCCGGACGAAAAAATGGTCCCTTGACACCCCAAGCGGATTGCGAACTGTCTGTTTAGCGCAAACAACCCCCAAACGGATAGTGATTGTGACTGCCTAGTGTCACGAGTCAGCGTCATCCCACCTTTTATCTCCTATTTCCTAATTTCTATCCCCCGACCACGTCCCAACACCCTTCCTCTCCAAACAGTGCCACCCCTAGTCTGCGGGCGATAGGAGACCATCCACCTACCGCGGCTCGTCCGCACCCCGCCCTAATCCACCTCCGCTATCTCCTGGTGCCCCTACACTAGCACTGATGTGGCCCCCGACAGGAAACAAAGATATGCGCGCAACCCCTACCAGCGTAAGCCATCTCCCCTGCTGGATGTGTGTGGGCTCCTCCCCCGCTCCGGTGACTCCCGATATGTGGGTTTGATTTGACATTGACTGGACTATCGATCTTGTCGAGTGTCCGTTTCAGGGTGCCATTGGGTGCAACCGACAAGGTGTCTACCTCCCTCCAAATAGACACATTGTGTTCGTTTTCGGACACTATTTGGAGTATCCCGTTAGAGTTGCTCTCATGCTTAGGCCACAATAATGTTTTAGTTTTTCTGATCAACCTTACAATTATGGATTATTAAAATTATTTTTACTAACTAAAAATAATAATTCTATGAAATTAGTAGGAAATCATATTTTATAACCAATATATGGAATTTATGTCAGGACAATACATATTTTCAAATCAAATAACGTGATATACAACTTAGATTAAAATTTGGATTTTGTAAACAAAGATTAACCATTTTGGAGTAAAAAATAACAGGTGAGATGTGTGCGTAATTGTTACTCCGTACTCAATATTTTGTGGAGTGGCACCTTAGTCAGCTGGGACATCGTGCTGATGTGGGGCATCCAGTTGTAAGTTGTTAGGTTGTGGAAAATTGTGGAGTAAAGCACGTACAGATTGTAGAGTTGTGGTGTAAATGAAGGAAAACAGATAAACTTTAGTAGTGACAATTAAGTGACAACGAAGGATAAAAGTACACTTTACTTCCTCCATCCTGAAATACTCACTCCGTCCTAAAATAAGTGTCTTAGATTTGACAAAAAATAGATATATCTATACATGTTTCATGTCTAGATATATCCACTTTTCGGCAAATCTTGGACACTTATTTTGTGATGGAGGGAGTGCATTGCCTATAATTTTTGGTCAAGCTCTAACATTACAAATTTTCGCTGAGTATTTTGAAGAAAAAAATCCAAAATATGAAATCAATATTATTAGAACCACAAACATATTAATTGTTGAGCATCACTATCACATCATCCATATACGGATCCAATCACGGATGCATGCACAAGCTCACCCTTGGAGTCGTTGAACATTTTTAGAAGAAAAAAAGATTCGTTGACCATTACACGAAAGATACAAACACACGCATATAGCCTATTACATGTTTCCTTGATTATCTTCACGCAGCCACGCAGATGGCATTGCACTTGCTGTTGCAGTCTTCGTTGCACAGCCGGCCTTCGCCGTCCCGACAGTCCTGGCATCCTTTGAATGGGACGAAGCAGGCGCTTTGGCAGTCACAGGTCGTACAATTATTGTTGAGGACCATCGACCTGCACTGCTCGCAGCTCGCCGGGGGGTCGCAGAACTTGCTGCATGCCGCGGCGAGTGAGGCGCTGCACTTCGAGCTGCAGTACGAGGAACAGTTGCTGCATAATACCGGCGGCGCCGGCCCTGGCGCAGGCGCCGGTACCGGAACGGGCGCGGCTGCTGGAGGCTGCGTCGCAGGCGCTGGCGGTGGTGGTGCCGGTCCCAGAGACGGACATCGCCCGAAGGAAGGCAGTACTAGAAGGGCGAGTACTGCCGCTACCGCGGCCGCCTTGAGTGCAGCTGAACCTGAACACATTGTCGCACACAGCTAGCAAGCTTGCTAGCTACTAGCTGAAGATTTGCCACAAAAATAAAAGCTACTAACTAGCTGAAAGATAGAGGAGCAAGAGATGAATGAAGAGATAGCGAGGGAGGCCTACGCTTGGTTTGTGTTGATGGAGCTAGCAGGCCATGCTATTTATAGACAGGAACGCAGACCCGGTGCTGCAACATGTATGTAAAAATTCCTAGCTATTGCTAGATTTTTCATGGATCTAGGAGAACTTTCACAAGAGATCGAGTGTACTACAGTCTACAAGTTGGCATTGGATCGAGTGTACATAAGGGTTCCTCTCGGCCGTGCTCAGTTCTTTGTTTTTCGTGCAAAGTCTAGTCACTCTATAACAATAGTTCATTCGGTAACTAAAAGCTTGGTGATATCACACATTCATAATTATTAAAATTTCAGGATGCCTGGAAATATGTAATATATATGATGTGCAGCTACATCCAAATTCGAACCCTAGCCATTTTAACAGGAAAATAATCAAATATTCCTATGAAGGACTATGGTATTTTCAAATTTAACGTATCATGACCTTTAATCAGGTAAGATGTGTGTGGAAACTAAACTTAATAAATCCTTTAACAACTGAGATCATGTGACAGGAACAGGATACATGGTAACAGTGATGTCTACTCCAAAGTGAAATTTTAGTTCATGGATCATACATTGCTACTCCCTCTGTTCCAATTATGTATATATGCATCCACATGTGGTGGATAGCAAGTCAATTAAATTGAAACGGAGGGAGTACATACTTATTTGTGACACGTACTCATAGAGTTTCATTTTATTAGGCACCACAACAGCGATGAGACGCGATGCGCACCACATAGCTACTAGCTGAGAAAATAAACCACCACTTGCTAGTTCCTGAACTTTCACTCGTTGATGCAGGTGGCGTCGCAATCTGTCTTGCAGTCCTCCCGGCACGTCTTGCCGAACCCTTCGAGGCATGGCTGGCACCAGATGCTGGTGCAGGAGCCGCGGCATTTAGCGCGGGCGCTCTCGGCGCAGCTGCAGTTGCTGCTGCTGCACGTGCCGTCGACGTTGCTGCAGCACTCGGCCTCGCAGTGCTCGTGGATGAAGTCGGACTGGCACTTGTCACAGCCAGTATTGTCGCAGTATTGGTTGCATTTCGGGGGAACGGAGACGTCGCATGTCGAGCGGCAATGCGAGTCACAGTCTCCGCATAACACGGGCGGCCCCGGCGCTGGTGCCGGCGCCGGCGTCGGGGAGAGTAGGGCTGGAGGTGGTGGTGGCGGTGGCAGCGGGGGTGGTGCCGGCCCGAGCGACGGACAGCGTCCCAAGGAAGGCATGAACAGCAAGCAGAGAACAAAAGCGACTGCTGCCGCCTTGAGAGCAAGACCAACAAAGCCTGAGGCCATTGATGTGGGCACAACTAAAGTTATATAGAGCTAGCAGAGCGATGCTATATGGATCACACGATAGATAAAGGGGAAGATTTAGCTGCTGCAGAAACAAAGGAGAGAGCGATGCTGTTTTATAGGCAAACAAGAACTCTATCTAGTTATAGCTATCACTAAACTGCGCCTAGTTTCAAGGATTATATTGATGGATTATCTGCATAAAGTACACCTTATTGCAAGTCGAGATCTTCGCATTAATGTAACGAAGTTGACTTGATCAAGATAGGATCGAGGCTAACTAGATACTGGAGTATCATATACGCACGGTCGTATGGACACTTCTGCATAGATATTGCCTCGCAGTTGAGGCTGGATCTCAGTACGTTATGTTGACACCATTGTTTCTTGGGTATCTTCTGCTCTAACCGTAAGGCCTTCATTTGGGATCTTTGTAGGGAATTGATCGGGTGTGCAGGGACACCTACGTACCCATAGAAATGGTGTGCAGGGATCTTTGTAAGGCCTTCATTTGGGATCTTTGTAGGGAATTGATCTTAGCAATTCGCAACAACAACAAAAAATTAGTAAACAGTGTCGAACATGTCGAGCATTTATGGCATTAAACCTTGTAAATTCTTTACTTGTTTACTCAAAATTAGGATTTTTTTTTTTTTAGATAAAAGGCATAAGCCCAGCTTTGAATTAACAAAGCTCAGTGTTACAACGGCAATTACACAATGCTGCAAGAACAGCTTTACAGGAAACGAAAAACAAGCAAACACAAGATACACAAGGTAGCACAGCTTGAAAATCGAGACCACCGTCCGCCGACAAAAGGCAGCAAACCGGAGAGGGACGCCGTGAAGCCAGACACGCCACCGGAGACATCGTCTTCATCATCCCTTGCTAGTCGTTGCCGTCATGCCATTCGCCTCCACCTTCAGAGAAGACCCCTGTCTTCTCGCCCTGGCTCGTAGGGCGCCGGACCGTCAGAAGGTAGAGCAGCTCACCCGAGAGCACGAACGCAGACACTTCGAGTAGCAGAAGAAGGACCCAGCACGAACACCACCGCACGCGAGCGGGCAACCCACGGACAGCGCCACCGGCACCGACCACGCAGCAAGACGCAAGCTGTAGGACAAGAACACGCAGAAAGAAGACACGGCCAAAGGAAGGCCAGCACCGCCATGGCAGAGCTCAACCAAGACGCTGACTCCACGCATTCGCCAGGATGGTGTCGTCGCAGAGGGGAACCCATTCCCCTCTCGCCCAGGCTCGAGGGCGCCGACCCACCGACGAGCAGACCACCTGCGAAGGGTTAGCACAACCAACAAGGGAGCGTCGGCCAGACAATGCTGCACCACAGGAAACGCCGCCACAGGCAGATCACAAACACACAAAGCCACCACCTTCCCGCAGCCCAAGACGGCGCCTCCAAGGAGAACACGACACAAGAGCGCCGTCGCCGCCCGGTCAAGGACCTAGGGTTTTCACCCGAGCACAGGAGAAGGAGGGCAGGAAAGAAGCTTTACCTCATCGTCGTCTCCAAGGAGAAGCACGGCGCAAAGACGTCGCCGACGACGTGGCCGCCCCGCAGCCAAGGATTTCTCCCAGCAAAGCCCCCAACCCCGCCCACCCCGAGACGGGCCGGGATCCGTGTTGGATGTGACCGCCGACTTCAGATCTGGATCAGGGAGTCAACGGGGCAACTCCCACCGCGAGCCTCTTCCACCGCCCCCCTCGCCGCCCGCGCGACCGAGGAGAGTGACCAGCAGCACCAGCGGCGCCCCCCGCCGCCAGGGCCGACGCCGCAACCCCACCCGCGACCGCCGTCGCCGACGCCCGAGCCCTCCGCGCACGGGGCGGAGCAGCGAGATCCTCGCCGCCACCTTCACCGGCGGCCGCGCGGGCTTTCCCGGCGTCCTCCTCGGGTGGCGACGAGGGAGGGAAGGAGAGGAGGGAGGTGGCGGCGCGCCGGAACCCTAGTCGCCCCCGAGTCGCCCTCAGGAGGACGACGCGAGGGCCGGTATGTTTTCATCAATCGCGTATCCACCAAAATTAGGATTTTCTGGGTGGCATGTTTGAAACTGACCAAATGGTCCAGATTATAAATGCAATACTCACCTCGGCCATGACTGATTCAGTGCATGCACCATACAAGTCAAGATCTACGGCATACATGTTACAAGTTGACTTCATGTATTACCAAATTGGGTTGAATCTGCGCGCAGCAACCTAGACTCCTAGAGCACATTGTTTATTGAATGTGTGAGTGTTCAAAACCTTGTTTTGCAACCTTCGAACTTATCGACATATGGATTGTAAGTGAACTATTTCTTGTAGGGGGGAACATGAGGCGCTGTTTTTCATTGTAGAAGGGGGAAACGAGTACACAAAAATTGTCCCAGTCAGGAGGCATCAGAGGGGAACAACAAAGAAGAAGAAGCTGAAACTGAAGAAATCAGTTACAGTTAGAACTCAGAAAGACGTATGGTCCAACATCATTTCATAATCAAATCTGAAGGCACTCTCGGATGAACTAAGGAGTAAGCAACCTTTAAAAATCCTTCGATTTATTTCCTTACACAAGTGCCGAAATGTATAAACTGCTACTCCAATAGCTCGTGTTTTTCCGAGAGATTTCTTTTCTATCGAGATATTTCTTTTCTCTGTTTAAACGGAGGCAAAATGTTTGCCTGATGTAATTTTTTAAGGAGGAGAATTTCACAAAGTTTAGCATTTTAAAAATGATTTTTAGGGCCAACAAAGGCTGATACAACAAAGGGACTAATCTTATGCTATAAAACTACTCAAATATTTCGCCTCGGCGATGACCCAATTCTTGGCCTCATCTTTGATCTTTGCCATGATCATCGAAGTCATGGAACTCTTGTTGCAGAATACCACACATTTCGTTCAATCCATATTTCCCAAGTAACTAGCATGATGATTGAGGTCAAGGCCTTCCGTCGAGGTCATTGGCTGGCTCAACACGTCAAGGGACAACGCGGCCACCACGAGCAGTGGCCGACGAGGACAAACATATGGATTCATATGGATAAGGTCGTAAAAAAACGCACAGATACATATATTTAATATGAAATTAACTAATGACCATCATATCCTAAATTATGAAGGTATACGGAGCAATCTGGGGGTGCACCGAAGTGGAAGTTAAGAATTGCATCTTATAAGCTAAAGGTGTCATCTAGTTTCCGCTGGCTGTGCATTTCCATTGTATCTCATCCGTCCCCTCATATAAGGTATCTCCTATAGCATACCCAAAGATTGAGAATTCATGTAGATGGTTTGGTGTGAGTCCATTTGCTATAGTGACAGCTACTGGGAATTTTGAATTGATGAGGCGCCAAACCTCTTTTGCATAAGGGCAATTAGGAGTAAATGTTTTTTCACCTTGAGAACTTTTTTTTTATGAGGAGGCACCCGGAGTCATCTTTTATCTGATATTTATCAAGAAAAACAACAGCTGGTATAAATGAGATACAACTCGAGGCAACACGCACAATAAAAAAACAAAAAATGCACTTAGAAACATACTGGTCGTTTTCTTCTTTTGATTGTTCCATGGCTGTCGACGCTTGAAACATGCACTGAAAAGCAACACCTGCAAACGACCTGGCCAGTCAAAACTTTGAACACCACAACAGCCACTCGCCATGAACAATGAGATAACATAACCGCTGAAAAAAGTATCGGCTGGGGATACACCCCAAGCAGCACAGGCTGTTTTGTGGTAATATGCTAATGTCGCACCACTTGCTATTACCTGTGCCTGCTACCGCTAACACTGAATGGCGACCTATGGTGGTTAAGAACCATGTGCGTCACTATTTTTATTTGCCTGACAAAAAAGATCAACAACTGATGCAGGACTAAAGGAACTGGTGTATGCGTGTATTACAACCTGGTTCCTCAATACACCTCTTCCTTTGCTGTAGACAACCAAAATCTTATGCCTCCACAATTTGCGGAATAGTCTACAATTCTTTTTTCAAACATTGTATTCACATTCCATGAGCATTTTGCTGGTTCTCTTTAGAGACCTAATTAAGATTTTCCATGATGCACTGCAAAATAATCAGTGTTGCCAAAACGTTAACATTATACACAAATGTTAACCATGTCAACTTTAGTTGGGAGAAGCGCGGAGCTTCCTCAGAGTAACTGAAGTTCTTCCATGCTGCTCAATCTCACTCCCATTCCAGAGCTGAGCACCTGGCTTGCGGTCTATCTCATGCTTCCAGTGATACCGTGCATCGCCTGACATTACAACAAGTGAACCTGGGTTCAGGTAGACTGGAACATTGGTCGATTCGCTCTCCCCATGCTTCTGCATATCATAGGGAGAACATTCTCGACTGAAGCACATCACACACACGGACTCAAGAGATACTATTGCGATCCCATCGTCGAACCGCATCAGATCAACATGAGCACAGATACCCTAGATTCCAGAATAAGTATGTTACAACATATCACAGGAATTTAAAAACTGAATCCAGCTATTTTTACTTGTATAACTGTGTTTGTGGATATGAATTGAAGCAAGGACCAAGGTTGTTCGAATTATAGCACTATTGTGTATGCTTGATGTTGAACATAAGGCTCCAAATTTGTTGAGTAAGAAGAACAGTTCGTACCTCACCTGGCTTGTATCTGTTTGCAATCAGTTGATCAAAAAGCGGTTCCCTCCACAGCAAATCTGACGGCAAAGGACATGCATCTTCATCCTCGTTCATCCACCCTGGCCGATGCCAACATTGATATCACCAATGCAGATACATTCACGAACAAGCGTAGACAGTTCGACAGACCATGGAGGGAGATCACCAAATCTCATTGCCTAAACAATAATTTTGAAAAACAAAATCTCGATATTCAGCTGATGAACATGTAAATTCTTGGCATCTGATGACAGACAGGGATCTCAGATGCTTTCGAAGGGCTTGTACACGAAAAAATTGAAAATTCATGGGAACCCTAGTGTACAAGCTAGCTAGCACATCTGTGAGATCCCGAAACAATGAGAGGAAAATAACTTACTTGATTGCTTGCATCACTGAACCATCCTTCTGCAAATGACACAAATGGGCACATCCACACTTTGAATCATCTCATCCATACTTAGAATTCATTAAAGCAATAACAAGGTATAGCGAATTCACGTCTGAAATTTGATGATGGCTCTGATAAAATATGACTCAGTTCCAAGCTAGAGATGGTCAGAGGAAGAAGGGAGGCGACAGGCTGGCGGCTCACCTCGTTCGATCGCAGCGAGGAGGCGCGACTGATCGTCGGGGGGAGGAAGTCGGCGCAGAGCCACAGGCCCCTCACCCCGACACCGCCTCCCATCTCCACCGCTCACGGCCCGCCCCGCGAACCGGCGGGGAGCTAGCCGCCTCGGAAGGCTCATCGGAGTCACTTTCCGATGAGTCTCCAAAGGCCTCCCGCAGCGCCTCGCGGCTTCGAAGCTCGTCGTCGTAGCAGGCGGCGGCGGGCTCGGCCGTGGCCATGGTAACTTCGCCGCAGGGTTCTCCAGCGGTACTCTGTTTCAGTATTCTGTATCAATCGGCTCCGTCTTCGGTTTGGATTTACGTAAAGCTAATGACCGCCTTCAGCTATACCCTTTATCATACATACAATTTGTTACCACTAGTAAATTATCCAGGAAAAGCATATAAGAACTTGATGATTAGTCACATTTGTAGTAACAAACTGAATACTGACAAAAAACATTGTGTATAATCATAGTCACATTTGCAGATACATGTTCAAATTACGACGTTAGCCCGTGAGCCACACCTGCCATACTCATCTCTCTCTTTATCTCTCCCGGCCCGACTAATCTATACCACTCCTGGCCACAAACGCCTTTCCTTTCAGCTTCCGCCAGCAGTTCCTATCACCGGACGACTCTGTGGTTGTTGCCATTGTCTACGCCTATTTCCCATATCAGACGAGCTCAATCAGTGAAAGTAAACTGATGTGCATCTCGTCGTCACCAATGCCCCCATATGGATATAGAAGATCAGTTCTTATTCCATCACTGAGCAAAAGGGGCGGCAATTCTTCTGCCCCCAGGCCACGAAAGTCGCTGGTTATGACATTAGCCCTAATAAAACCAACTTATCCGGTCGTCCAGATGTCTAGGTTTTTAGAAAAGGGAGAAGCCCCAGCCTCTGCATCGAGTGATGCACACACTTTTTTATTATAACATTATTTGAGTATCATTCGATTACATCTCAACAAGCACGAAAGGTTTAGACAAGAATCAGCCAGCTAAACAACAACATAAATCAACTACTGAAGCCGACTAATATGTTGCCACGTATGCCGGGAGAAAAACTCATGTGCCACCAACAGGAGTCGCGCGATCTAGGAACCATAAGGTCCTGCTGGCCCGAAGGAAGCAGGTAGCCCATAACTGAATCCAGTATACCGCCATATTGATAACCTGTAAGACATGAAAATTTGTTGTTTTGTTAAAACACAAGATTATTCTGACAATTCCAAATAGACCAACAAATAGCTGAAACGCCGATATGAATCCTAGCTTTGGTTTTTTATCAATCCCATTCAACCAATTCCCAAACATATTAGAAACATTGGATGGTGGAGGAATATTATAAGAGCAGAAAACAACACGCCATACTAATTTAGCAAATGGGCAAAAGATGAACAAATGATCTACCGACTCCTCACAGCCACAAAAGGAACACTTAGTACATCCTTGCCATTTCCGTTTTGCTAAATTATCCTTTGTGAGCAAGACTTTCCTATTAAGAAACCACATGAATTTTTTGATTTTGAGCGTATTTTTAACTTCCAAAGGTTTTTACGCAAAAATCTAGTATGTCCATTCATTAACTCCTCGTACATAGATTTAACCGTAAACATTCATTTGAAGTAAGTTTCCAGACAAACATGTCTGGACTATCTGATAGCTGAACATCCATTAAACGAAGGCATAAATGAGACCATGCATCCCATTTGTCTCCAATTAGAGCTCTCCTAAAAGACATATTTAAAGGAGGCGCCCCGTTAAGAACAACATGCACAGTAACATTCTTACGTTGTGCAATGTTATATAACGAATGGATATTGTTGTTGTAAGGGTAGGTTTCCTAACCAAGTGTCTTCCCAAAACCTAGTAGTTTCTCCATTTCCCACCTTGAAAAAATCCTTGTTAAAGAATTCATCCTTAACTCTCATGAGGCCTTTCCAAAAGGGAGAGTCAGTTGGACCAGCTTCAACCTAAGCCAACGTTTTGTTGTACAAAT
This sequence comes from Poa pratensis, assembly GCA_947311845.1. Taxonomy (NCBI): domain Eukaryota; kingdom Viridiplantae; phylum Streptophyta; class Magnoliopsida; order Poales; family Poaceae; genus Poa; species Poa pratensis. The sequence continues at coordinate 59,693,890 of CAMZMU010000048.1, read as the reverse complement.
ACTTGTTTCTGAGGAGTTCTTGCCACACTCCTTCCTCATTCAAGAGTTTAAACAACCATTTGCTCAATAAACACTTGTTTTTCAAATCAACACCTCAATGCCAAGACCACCTTGATCCTTTGGCCGACATATTATGTTCCATTTTGTTAACCTATATTTCCGTTTATGCTCATCGCTTTGCCAAAAAAGCGAGATCTATAAAAATCTAGTCTTTTCCGTACCCCTTTAGGTATTTCTAAGAAAGACAGCATAAACATCGGTATGCTCGTCAAGACTGAATTTACTAAGACAAGTCGATCTCCATATGAGAGCAATTTGCCCTTCCAGCATCCAAGTTTTCCCTCAAACCGGCACTCTACTAGATACCATTCAGAATTGCGCAGCTTCCTATAATGAATAGGAACTCCGAGGTATTTAAAAGGTAGAGATCAGACTCACATCCAAAGATATGTTTGTATTGATCTTCAACCTCCTTAGCCTTGCCGAAGCAAAAAATCTCACTCTTGTGAAAATTTATCTTGAGGCCAGATAGTTGTTCAAAAATACTAAGGATTAACTTCATCTTAACATCCTTTGTTAAATCATGTTCCATGAATAATATAGTATCATCCGCATATTGCAGAATGGAGACCCCTCCATCAACGAGATGACGAATAAGTCCTCCAACTTGTCCATCCTCCTTTGCCCTTGCAATAAGAATGGCTAGAATGTCCGCAACTATATTAAAGAGCATCAGAGACAACGGATCCCCTTGCCTAAGCCCTTTTTTGTTTGGAAATAATGACCTATGTCATCATTGACCGAATACCCACACTTCCTCCTTTAACAAACTGCATAATCCAATCAGACCATAGTTGTGAGAATCCTTTCATACGCATAGCTTGTTGGAGAAAAGGCCATTTCACTTTATCATAAGCTTTCTCGAAATCAATTTTAAACAAAACCCCATCCATTTTCTTCCTTTGAAGTTCATGAATGGTTTCATGGAGGATCCATACTCCCTCCAGAATGTGTCGACCAGGCATAAACGCCGACTGAGTATGTCTAATCACTTTATGAGCTATCTCCGTAATGCGATTAGTACCTACCTTAGTGAAAATCTTAAAACTGACATTAAGAAGGCATATTGGTTTGTATTGGTGTATTTGGACCGCATTTTCTTTCTTGGGAAGTAACGTGATAACACCAAAATTCAATTTAAACAGTGGCAAATTCCTCTGTTGAAACTGAACAAACAAGGCCATTAAATCATCTTTAATCACCTCCCAGAAAGTTTGGTTGAACAAACCATCAGGCCTAGGGGCCTTGTTCTTTTCCATTTGGGAGATCGCCTCATGTACCTCCTTCACCGTGAAGTTAGATGTGAGAATCTCATTTTTCCTCGATGGAAAGTTCTGGAATATCATGCCTAATATCCTCATCCAGTAGAATATTACTTGTCGTCGGTGCACCAAATAATTTCTTATAATATTCTATAATATAAATCTTCAGATTTTCATCCCCAACAATGGTTCCTTCATCTTGCTCTAATTGAAAAAAATTATTTTTTCTATGTTTTCCATTAGCAATAAGATGGAAATATTTCGTATTGTTTCCACCTTCTTGTACATGCTTCACCTTCGCTCTCTGAACCCATTTAATCTCTTCATCACTGCGAAGGCTGCTAATGCGATCATTGGCAGCCCGCAGCGCATTCCTCTCCGTCTCCAAGAGAGGAGAAGTTTCAGCTTTTATATCTAAATCATCTATTATTTTAAGAAGTTTTCTTTTTCATTTTTGTATCTCCCACTCATATTTTTAGCCCAACCTTTTAGGAACCGTCGAAGGTGCCTAATTTTATTTTGCCAAGTTTCAATTGGTGTATCACCTTTTGTGAACGTAGCCCATTCAGCTGCCACCATCTCATAAAAACCTTTTGTTCTAAACCAAGAAAGTTCAAATGAGAAATGTGCCTTGTTTCCAAGATGAGCATGAACTCCGGAATCCAAAAATAACGGAGTATGATCTGACCCCGTACGGGTTAAGGCCTATACCGTAGCTAATGGAAATTTTTGTTCCCATTCTGTAGTAGCTAGGATACGGTCTAATTTTTCAAAAGTGGGGTCTCTTCTGTTTGCCCACATATATTGTCTTCGGACATTACTATTTCCTTTAGACCAATGCCCTCTATGATCGCATTGAACATAAAAGGCCAACGTGGATTGTAGTTATCATTATTCTTTTCTTCTGGTTTTCGGATGATGTTGAAATCACCACCCTCCATCATAGGCAATGGTCCATTCTCACACATACGCACCAACTCAGAAAGAAATTGTGTCTTTCGGTCATCTTGGGCAGCCCCATAGACCGAAACCAAAACCCACTCAAAACCATCTACTTTCGATCTTACATAGAATTTGACACAAAAGTCACCCACATCTATGTTTTTAACTTGGATTGTCGCAGCATTAATACCTATCAGCATACCCCCGATCTTCCTTGAGGTGGTAGACAAAACCAAGAGAAATCTAGCCCGACGGCTAGATGGTTCAAAAAAGGGGTAGGAAAATTAGACCTCCCGTCTCCGACAACGCCAGGAAGTCTAAACGCCTTTCTCTAATTGTTTCTTGAATGAAAATATGTTTCCCCGGATCACGAAAACCCTCGCTGTTCCAAAAAAGGCCTCTTAGCCCACTCATTTTACTTTTTATTTTGTTTCTTTATTATAACACTCCGGCGTCTAGTAGACGTAGAATAATCTTTCTTGCGTCTAGTTCTTTTTTCTTTTACAAGAGGAACCATAGGATCCAACTGATCCTCCCTGTTCATATTAAATTCATCCTCTTCTAAATCCTCCGACAAGTTAGATGCCCTATCTAAAATCAATTTTTTTGGATCCCCATCACCATCTACAGAAACATTCTTATTCAACATGCGAATGGTTCTGTTTAATTCTGAATCCTTAATAATCTTAGCCGAATTAATTTTCTCAACTTGAGATGTTCCCAACGAAACTCCTAACTTAGAAGCTCTAGCAATTATTTGTTCATCCGAAAAAGACATGATAGAAAAACAAGGATTTAGATTTGTACCTTGCGGAAGATCGCGACGCTGAGCCAAAGCGGTAGCCCTCTCCAACTGGGTGTCGTCCGCATTTGGTTGTGCTCGGATTCGTCCACTAGAACGTACCCCAAGTACAACGCTGTCCTGAATGCCACCGAACTCAACCACCTTCCGTCGCAAAGCTCCATCGTCAAGCCCACCTGAATGATGGACTATGCTCTTGATAGCCGCCGGCATCGACACCACGAACGGAGAGTGGCAGATGTCCTATCGCACCCCGCTCGATGCCATACCCCCACCTGGGGCACCCGGAGCGAGGAGAAGAGGACCTGGATGCGTTCAGCTCCACACCACCACCATTGCAGCTTGGAGAGGAACGATCATGGGTTAAACTCCCCCCACGAAAGCAAGGAGACCCATCAGCGAGGACTTCAGAAACCGTAGAACCCTGAACCACTTCAGGAGAAAAACGCTGACTCACATCGCCAACATCAGCAGTAGGAAACGATGGTGCAGCAGAGCCACTCAAATCAGCAGCGGGCAGAGAAAAGCTCAGAGTTTCTGCCGCGGTAGCAGGCTCAGTGGCAACCAGCGACCTCGGGTTGTCACCTGGCAGCGAAAATTGCTTTTTTCCCAGATACAACAACATTCTCCGCAGCGGAAACAACACGTGTTTCATCATCTCTACTGTCTTGCTCGACTCCCTCCTCATTGTTAACAAGCTTAGAGATCTCAGCAAACCTCTCTGCATCCTAATTAAGGCAATCTCCTGCTTTGCTTGCTTGATTGAATTTCGAACCGAAGGAGAGAAGACAACCCCCGTCAAGCTGGTGTGAAGCCGGTGGTGGCTACTTGCTACCTACATTCCCCTCCTCTTGAGGTTTTGCAGGTTCTAACACAGGACCTTGCTCTGTCAGAGCCCAGACATTCTTTTGCTCTCCTTCTTTAGCTAGAGCATCTTGGAAATCATCACCAAGATCACCATCATTTCTAGGATCATCCATGTCCATATCCTCCGTGTCCGCAGTCTCCTCACCATCCACAATGAAAGTGAGATTGTAGAAACCATCTTGGATAAACATAGGGAAATGCTTTGGGATTTTGGACCAACTGAGGCAGCCAATTAGCATCCTTAGTACCCCATGTTTCCTAGTATAAGCTATATCAATTTCAGAGTCGTTCCAATCATTTCACCAACTGTCCAAATAGCAAGAAAATCTCCCCTATGGATCCAAGGAATTCCCTCAACTCTCACCCAAGTTTAAGGCAAAGTTTCCATAGGTTCCGGTGTGTGTGCCCAGCTATCAACAGTGAGCTCACTAGGGGTATTCAGTACTTTGCAAGCACCAAACACGCGCATCCTCTCCAAGTAATTCCTACTAGGGAACTGCACCTTAAAAATGTTGTGCCCCACTTGTTGCACATCCCAAACAAACTGGTCAGAAGGCACAAGTCTCTGTAGCTGAGAAACAATGTGAGGAATGCTCAGCTCCCCTCCTGTCACTGAAACCGAAGCCAACCAAACATTCTCCAGCTTTGGTCGATAAGTCTCAGTGAGCGGCATCAAGAAGAAGATCAACTCTTCATGGGCATATCCATACATCCGAACCTGTGGCTTTGGTGCTGTCAGCAACGGACACGTCGATCCCACATGTTCTGGACCTTCACAGATATCACAAACTGCTGCAGGACAATCAGCCAGAAGGTGTCCCGTTAGGCCGCATCTAAAACATTTTTCCTTTTTTTTGGAGCTGCAACAGCCAGTGCAGCAGCCAATTGTTCTGTCGACACTGCTGCACCAGCACCCTGTGCTCCAGGTTGAGCAATTTCCTCGTTCTGAACTCCAATATGTCCTTGTGCTTGAGCCATTGCCACCGGAGCCAGCTGAGCCAGCGCAGCCTGTGCCACGGCAGGAAAAGGTGCCACGGCAGCTGGCACCACTAGCGGGATTGGCACCATAGGTGCCGCTTGCTGAGCAGCTGCAGCCTCCGCTGCACCAACTGCCGCACCTCCGTCAGCCACAGCAGCAACACCATTGTTCTGACCACCTCTGCCTGCAGCGAACACATGACCATTGCCAAAATGCCCACAAACACCCCTATCGCCAAGACCAGCATCAGCACAGCCAGCTCCATTCCCACGGCCGTTTCTGAATCCACGACCGTAACCTCCTTGTCCATCTCCATAGCCATAGCCTCCACCACGACGTCCACGGCCTCCAGCAGCTCCACGATAGGCGCCACGACGGCCATTGGCATAGAAGCCAGTTCCCGCGTGGAAGCCACCTCTGTAACCAGCGCCCTCTCCCTGTTGACCGTAGCCACCGTAGGTCGCGGGTGCATCCGGCACGCCGGCAATGCCGCTAGGGCCGCCGACTTCTACGGTCAACAGGGAGAGGGCGCGGGGGCATTAGAAGAGAGCTTTCTCAGATGCTAGGATGCATCGATTGCATGCATTGAGTGTGAGAGAATAGTCCATTTTCTTGGCATGGGAAAAATAAAGGGCATATCGGTGAACGCACAATCATTTTCGAAGTCGTGGTATCACATGATTTCGAGATTTTGCACTCTTTTTTTGCATGGCAGGTCCCCCCCCCCCCCCCCCCCCCCCCCCCCCCCAACGTTTGAGGAATGCAATGCACCAGAATGCAACTATGAGATCAATGTCCATGGATATAACAAGAGGTACTATCGATCTGATAAGTGGTCTATATTTGTAAAGACAATCTCCGCCCCCACCCCCCCAGGTAACAAGATCTTACTTCGCAAAAGAATAAGAGATTTGTAGGAACGAGGTTGAGAGAGCATTTGGTGTGCTTAAATATCGTTGGGCTATTGTTCGGCATCCTACTAAAATATGGGATATCGACACAATGTGGGAGGTAAATGACTACTTTTGTGAACATGCACAATAGGATTGTGCAAGATGAGTGCGATAATGGTATTTACGATATAGCGCCGTGGTACTTTCAGGTCCTTTTAAGTGAGACGGGCATGCACCCGCCAAGTTCGAAGCCTATATTAGCTTGAGACAGATCATGAAATTCGTAACCAGGCTACATGTTCAATAGCATATGTAGATCCACGAAGGAAACTAGTAGTCCTCATTTCATGTCTTGTGTTGGACAATTTATCGAATTTCAGAATTATTTTTTAAATTTAAATTATTATGTGAATTATGTCACTTGAATATTGTAATTATTGGGAGCGTTGTTGGAGTTGCCCATTTTAAAGGTCCCCTTTACAGAATATGCTAGAGTTTCGCTCACATATCATCATAATTCTGCCACATAAATTGTGTGGCATATTTTTTTAACAGAGATTTAAACCATTTCTAAGATCAACAAAACATTTTTTGTGAGAATGGTAAACATTTTCCACAAGTATGTTTCTTTTCGGTGAGAAAGATGAACGTCCTATATATGGGCTATGTGGAACATACTACGGGCTCCTTTGATTCATAGGATAGGAAAAGTGTAGGAATAGGAAACCCATAGGATTGAAATGTCATGTCTATTTGAATCCTATGATAAAGTACTTTGTGTTTGATGGCAAAGGAAAAGCAAAGGAATTATAAAAGGAGGTTAGAGTGAATGGTAGAATTCCTATGGGATGTGGTACAAAGATTTCTACGGGAAAAAATCATATAAAAGTAATCCTATGAATCAAACGACTAACTAACGTAGGAAAAATTCCTATAGAATCCTATGAACTTCCTTTGAATCAAAGGAGCCCTACATTTTTTGTCGGGTCAATATTCTATGGATTGTAGAGTTTTTAGATGGTTTTGTACATTTTGTTCAAATCCTAAATATTGTGGGCGATCGAGGTTCAAATGTGAAGTCCAGGGAGGCCTCTCCCATTTCGAAAAAAAGTGAGGCCTCTTCATTTTTTTTTCTTTGAGGGCACAGTGAGGCCTCTTCAGACATCGCCTAATTGAAGTCCAAACAAATAAAACACGAGAAGCCCACTAGATTTATAACCGTTCACGCCGCCACTCTCCTCGCCCCCACGCAGTAACGCCGCCGCTGCCATCCCCGGCGTCTCAAACATTTAGGGTTTCTCGTCGCCGCCGACGCCGCGATGGAGGCACTCCGGGAGGCGGATGCCAAGCTTACGGTGTACGTGCACCCCTCGAACCTTAGCACCCTCCTCTACTCGTGCGGCCCCAATCCCTCACTCCCCTCTAATTATCTCCTGTCTCGTTAATGCAATGTCGTGTCTATCTACCCAACGGTTGCATCTTATCAACCGATTCGTCGTTCCATGTTCTCCCAAGTGCTCCCAAGTTATATGTTTTTTCTCTCTTTCCAATGTTCAGTATGTGTCCTGCGCAAGAAAGTTCTTCCATGTTCTAAAATAGTATGTGTATGATCAGTTTGGATAACGGGCATTGCTATGCAGGTATGAAGAGCGCTTTGATGGCGTGTTGCTAGCTCATGAAATTTCTCTCGAGAGTGTGAAATCACAAATCATGAATGGTTTGATATCATATTTCGGTGTGCCTGTGCATGCGAAGCTGCTGCTCTTTTCTCCCCAGCCAGACATGATCCTGGGTAGGTGCCCATAAGTACCTCTCCATATAATTCTGCCCAATAGCACTTTTTGTAGTACCACCTTATATTTGCCTTTTTATGGATTCAGTAGCCATATGAAATCCCGACAGCTTAAGATACTACATCGTTTGCATTCAATTGTAATAGAACATGTTAGTGCATTTTATAACGGCTGAATTTTGTTGCTGTTTATTGTTCAGTAAAAAAGGCGGTACTGCAGCATTTTAAAATATGTATTTGCTAATGTTTATTTGTATTTTTAACTTCAGAAGGGAAGGTTGAAATGCTTGGAAAGGAATCAATTCATGTCATTGTCCTAGGTCTTTTCTCCGCAGCCATAATGTCAGATGAAATTCCCGAGAAATTCAACTTCAAAAGAGTAAGATCGATTTCTCTAGATACTCAATGAACTGAATCCAATCTTTTCTATGGTACATGTAACTTAATAGGAGAAGCCTTCTCTTTTCTAGTTGATCTCAGTAACTGATTATTAATGATATTCTTGTCACTCTTGGATGCTTCATAAATTGTACTCGATATAGCTGATACCCACTGAAGTGAGAATTGAACCTGGGAGGAATCGTATGTGTCACGCATTAGCCATCCTGATTCTTCTCCACTTTTGCCATTGGCAGATCTGTGCATTTCTTTGAATGCATTCATGGATGCTTATTGTATTATGCATAGAATTACATGGTCGTTACCTCTTTTCATATTGATCTTGAATTGTTGGAACTTGAAAGTATACATTAGCTGGTGTTGTAGCACAATGCTCTATTTTTTTTATGAATATAACGACCACTTTCCCCTATTTCCCCTAACTGTTATAAGAATAATAGGCTAGCTGATTGTGTGTGATCACATTCTCAACATACCTTTCAATCTGTGGAACTCCGGCTATGCGGCTATTTAGCTTTCTTGCAGTTTTATGGGCACCATCAAATACTTCATATTTTCAAAAAATATTAAGTCACATTCTTTTTTTTTTTTTGAAATTTATTAACTCACATTCTTATATCACTGGGAAGACTGTAAAGAAACTAGACACCCAAAAAGTGCTAACATCCCTTGATTTTATTGTAATGTAAAAATAAATGCTGACATGTCCAACTTGAGTTGGTTGGTGAATTGTGAAAAAAATTCTCTATCTTGAGAATTTCCATATGTATAGTACTATTTTTCAACAAATCCGATCAATCACTTATACAGGTGATGTTTCACTTTTGATTTTTTCACAGAGAGCAGAAGGAGGAAAATTTATAAGCCAATCAGACCAGCGGCATGTGATTAAGAAAGGAAGCATGATACGATTTTCTGTCAAAAGGTATAAACTAATCTGGACCTCTTGTTAGACTAAAAATATTTTACTCAACATTCTATTTTCTGTTTAGACATCATCGTATCACATGTCAGATATTTATATTTGTTTCAATTTCCTATGTTCTTATAATAGTAAGATGTTGCTGATGTGCCTCTATATTATTTTGCCTTGCTGTGCTGACAGGGGGTGCTGAAAACTAGCATCGCATTGCACCTTTCAACAGTGGTACACTAACATGTCAGTAGAGTTCAGTGATATGTATGAAATGATAACTTTTGGAAATGCATGCAACTACACAATAATAATATATAGCTAAATTGTGAATGCAACTGAATCATGTGGTGGAAATCATCTGGATCTGATTACTGCAATACAAGAAGTTGAAGTAATTGGAAGTTGTTAGCATATTGGTCTGTATTTTGAGTTAGATAAATTGATCATGTGCCTTCACTGATATTCATTTACAGAGTGGACACAGAAATGAATTGCCACATAACGGGATCTTTAGTGCCACCTCACACTGGATCCATGCTTTGGCTATCAGCACATGATACTGAATATGCATCAGAAATTAACAGGTACAGATATGCTAACACGTGCTTCCATGCTGCTTTTTTAGATGACATGTTAATCCACACAACATTTTTCAAGGTTATTTTGTAAAATATATGTTTTGCACAACTTCCAGTGGCAAAAGGAAATCAAGGGATGTCAACATTAAAGTTGAGCAGAACATACAAGATCACACAACTGTCGACAATCGAGATAGCGTGATAATTTCTAGAAGGCCAGGCAAGTCCCGAAAGAGGACCATTGAGGAATGATGATGACATTGGTTAGAATGCGATAGTGCAGTTACGGCGGTAACGGAGGTCATTTTGCTCCTGCTGCCTGTGGATACTACTCATTCGAGAAGCGATGACGGTCCGATTCAAGCAGTGTTTTTGCTTGATTCAAAAGCTGGTTCACAAGTTGTTCAACTAACGCCAGTAACTTTTACGGAAGATCAATTGTATGATTATGTAAAAACATGTCAAGAACCGGATGTGTAATTGGTTATTGCATGTTTACTAAACAATCATGTTTACCGGCAAAGTGCGTGTGTGCCAAGTAGGGTCTTTCCCGGTGCTGGTTAATTGTTACCATATAATGCTACAACTTGGCCTAAAAACACTTCTAGCACCGCTGCAGATAACTAGTCGTTAAAAAGGCTCATTTTTCGTTGCGTGCATTTGGATGAATTTGGATGTATGAAATGGATCGGGAATGCTTTTAAATCACAGGAGTGTCTTCACTGTCTTGGGTATACTCATAATAATTTATCTATATAACTATGGTCTTTTGACTGAAAGATATACTCCCTCCGTCCCAAAATAAGTGTCTCAAATTTGTATAAAAGTGAATGTACCTATACATGTTTCATGTCTAGATACATCCACTTTTTGGCAAATCTAAGACAGTTATTTTTGGACGGAGGGAGTATTTAATCTGCAAATTAAGTTCGCTGTACCACAATACAGGCATTCATGCACATCACCACGCACGCAGCATTCCAACAAGCGAGCACAAACCAGCAAGTATATAACACTCACAGCAGCAAAGCAAGCCGCCGGCAAACCACAAGCGAGGAGCGAGAACACGGCGAGAACACGCACAACCTAGCAGCCTCGCTGGACCTGATGGTGGTTCGCTCGCCCCTCGCCGCAGGCTCGCTACTGCCGGGCGGGCGTGACGGCGTAGGTGCCCGTCGCCGGGGAAGCCGAACAAGGATACGGAGCGATGCCACCGGCCGTATCGCCGCCGCGCCTTCGCGCCGGTGCTGGGGAAGGAAAGGCTCGCCGGGGAAAGGAAGGAGAGGCGCCGCCGGCCGCCGCCGCGCGTCTGTTGGGGAGAGAAGGTAAGTCTTGTGGGCCTTCGGCTGTAGAGGGGAAGCTCGCGCTTGGGCTTATGGTCTGGGCCAAGAAAACGGCCCAGAAGCCCATCTCGTGCCCAAGGCGAGGACGGCGATGGCGTGCCAGCCACCTGAAATACTCGGCTTGCCGCCCGAAGGTAACCGTCTCAACCAACTCCGCCGCGCCTCTCCGGTTCTCCCCCTCGTCAGAGCTCCAAGAAACCAAGAACCCACCACCCCCACATCTCCCTCTCGGCTTCTCTCTCCACCGCCTCTGCTCTCTCCAGCAGTCCAGCGGCAGCGACCGATGGACTTGTTCCCATGGTTTCAAATTTCAGTTTCAGAAAAATTTCGGCCACCACTGAAATCACTGAAATTCAGTGAATTTCAGTGATTTCGGTTTTCGTTTCGGCCAAATGACCGAAATTTTCTCTTGAAATTTGTTTAAATATTCAAAAGTATTCAAAATAATTTAAATAATTTTTTAATTCCTGTGTAATACTGAAAGTGTTGAAATATTTTGACCGAAAGCCAATTATTTCGGGGTGTACCGAAATCACTGAAATTCAGTGAATTTTGACGAAATCTCACTGAATTTGAAAACCATGCTTGTTCCACGACGGGCAGTATGTGCGGCTCCGCAACCGCGTCCGCGGCACCTACCTCTACGCCGACAGCGACGGGGAGGGCGTCTCCCTCCGTGACCGCCGCGCGTCGCTGAAAGCGGCGTGGGCGGTGAACCTCTACTACGGCGACGGGGACACCGTGTACGTGCTCCTCCACAGCGCCGCCTATGGCCGCTTCCTCGGCCCCACCGACGCCCCGGCGCCGCGCGGCTGCCGCGGCTTCCGCGTCGCCCAGCGAAACTACGAGGAGGACCAGCCGCAGGCGGATTCCATCAGGTGGCAGGCCGTCAGGATGGGGTCTGGGGACGATATCCTGCTCCGCCCGGTGGCGGGCCCAGGATTTAGAGAATGTGTATTCAAAATTTCAAGGTACCAAAAAAGACAGTTTAGAGTATAGTTTTTGCATGTATAGCATCATACAGTCCAAGCCGGACTAGTTATGGTTTTGTGCGCGTCAGGAAACTGGGGACTGTGTGGCTGACCAATTTAGAAATTCGGGAGGGGGAGAAGACGAGCGAGCGACGCGAACGGCTGAACAGAGCGTTCGATGGTGTATGGTGCATGGAGAGATTGGGGCCCAACTAGGCCTCTTTGAGGAGTGAGATCGGAGCCAGGATGAAAGGAAGGTGGGCTTTTGGGCTGAATTCTTGGCCTCCTACTTGTCTCCTCTCCAATTTTCGTGTTTTTCCATATATATACGTATTATATGGAGATAATAGCGAAAACATACCACTTTTCTAGCAAAATTTACCGATTGGTACCACTCGGTGTCTAAATCGCATTTTGGTACCACATTTTTTCCAGGATTTCTCATTTTGCCCAAATCGCTCGCTGATTCGATTTAGACAGCCGTTCTGACGGGGTGGGCCCACCTGACAGGATGACGTGGCAAGTCAGTGACAATCTTCGAGCGGGCCCACATGTCAGCCCAATTAAATAAATAGAAAAATCTGAGAAAATAAAAAAAAATCTAAAAAAGAGAATCTTGCCTAAGAAATTCTAAAAAAACTAAAAAAATTCTAAAAAAGAAAAATCTGCAGCGGCCAGCAGGGGGCCAGGGATGGCGCCCAGGGAGCAGCGCCCAGAGCAGCTTGCCGGCCGCGTCGCGTCGCCGCGCGTCCTTGCCGGCCGAGGCGCGCTCGCCGTAGCCCGCCTGCTCGCCGCGCGTGCACTCCGGCCGCGTCGCGTTGCCGCGCGTGCTCGCGGGCCAGGGCCCGAGCGCCGTGGCACTCCACCTCGCCGCTGCCGCAGTCGCCCGTGGCGCACTTGCCGCCGGAGGTGCCGTCGTCGAAGGCGCACCCCGTGCGCGCCTAGAACCGGCCCGACCACCGCGCGCCCAGAACCGGCCCGACCACGACGCCGCGCTGCTGGCCCTCGCGCTCGCGGAGATGGCCGGCGTCCGGCCAACTCCGTCCCCAGCGTGCGCCGCCATCTCGGCCGGCCGTGGCGCCCCGGCCGCGCCTGGCTCCGCGTCCCGGAGACCCTGCTCCGCGTCCCCCGGCGACCCTCCTCCGCGTCCCGGAGACCCTGGCCCGCGCGGTGCCGAGCCCTGGCCGCCGCACCCCCCGGCCGCCGCGCTGCCATCGAGATTCCCACGCCCCGTGCGGCCCGCTCATCGTGCCCCGCGCGCCGCCGGCGGGCCCAGGCCAGGCGCCGCACCTCCGCCCCATGCCGGTCGCGAGCAGAAGGTCACGCGGCGAGAAGCTGGAAACGGCGGCGCCGGTCTACGGCGAGCGGAGCTTCAGCTCGGGAGAGGACGGTTGATTTGCCTTTTTTTTTCTATATTTAGATGTTTGATATGTAGAGGCTAACAAGTGGGCCCCATCGTCCACCTCCCCATATAATTTATTTTCTCAGATTTTTTCATTTTTTCTCAGATTTTTATTTGTTTAATTGGGCTGACACGTGGGACTGGGTCAGAAACTGTCACTGCTTGTGCCACGTCACCTTACGGGTGGGCCCGGGCGGTCAGATTCGCTGTCTAAATTGAATCAGAGCACCATTTGGGCAAAATGAGAAAACCTAGAAAAAATGTGGTACCAAAATGCGATTTAGACACCGAGTGGTACCAATCGGTAAATTTTGCTAGAAAAGTGGTATGTTTACGCTATTATCTCTATTATATGCTGTATATATCCAGTTTTTGTCCAAATTTTTTGGGTATTCAACTGAATACCCTTGAATTGAAGTGGGCCCGCCCCTGGCTCCGCCACGTCGCCGGCAGATATCTCCGCTACCTCCGCGCCAACGGGCGGTACCTCCCCTGGAACAACAGCGTCACCGTCGACGACTTCGAGAACATCAGCACCATGATGCAGTGGGTGGTGGAGCCCATCCCCGCCACAGAGCGCATGCCTCCCCTTCCAGGTCCGGTCAGGGTGAGTTCCCATGCCCGCTTCTGGATTCTTCTCGAACTGCTTTCGGCGGAAACTATGGATTGCGCGAAATTGTACTACCCTACCCAATGTGTCAATTCCATTCTTCCGAGAGCAACTTCTTGGTAGCAGTTCTTGGTTTCCACCTCTGGATTTCCAGTTCTCGATTCCATTTGGGTTGTACTACCCCGCTTCTTTGATCTCCTGGACATAACCGTGGTTCTTTGTGACTCAACTTCAGGCCCGCCTCCCCGGAGACCTCTCCGTGGTCATCCTTGGGCGCGCGGTGGCACCGTGGCAGCTGATTCAGTTCGTGCGGGCGAACGACAACGGGTACTACACCCAGCAGGAGGGCTGGTCCGCGTTCCAGTTCAGGGGGAGGTCCGTGTACCACCTGAGGAACGAGCTGGCCACCCGCGTCGGCGTCTCCGAGTTCATCATGTGTGTCCGAGCGGGCCGCTACGGGATGCTGACCCCACTCGTCGTCAACCTACCCCGCGTCGGCTCTACCGTCGAGATCGTCGTCATCATTGACGGGACACGTGGTAAGAGCCTCTCTCTATGTCCCCAAATCCCCACTGATATCCTTTTGACAAGAAATACATACTCGTAGTCTTGAAAGGATCTGTTCTGCACAATGAGCAGTTGTCGGTAGTCTTGATATTTTGGAACGGGATGTTAATTTGCTTGTGCTTAAAAAAACAGTTGACTGAAACTGTTCTAGTATGATAGACAGTTTACTGAAACAGTTGTGGCCTGAAACTGTTGCTAATCTGCTTCTTTTAGAACTTGGGACATGCTTGAAACTGTTGAAGTCTTGTAAATAAGTAAAAATAGTTGAACAGAAACATTAGATATTTGCAGTGTGCCTTGTCGATTATAAATGCTAAAAAGATGGTCTGAGACTCTGAGGCAACCTTGTTACTTAGAAACCACAGGTTTGCAGTCAAACTTGATATGGAACTTGTTGATTTCATACTACTACTTTGATTCAGATAATTCAGTTCCCCCTTTTGTCACTATTTTCCGCTAATAAACATTGTTTCTTGAGTAAACCTAGTAGAAATTATGGTACTATAAAAGCCTAAACAGTTGAGTCATCTCTCTTTCAGGCTGACAAAGAAGTTGGTGATATATGTTTAATTTTAGCCTACTCTTACTTGTGTTGAATAGACTGAACAATATTCAGGTTCTATCCTACAGCACCAAGTAGAAGCTAGTTTATGCACATACTATTGTTCTTAGGTTTTGTTCATGATCTGTATTCTTGGTTTTGTTAGTTTTTTTTTTACTTCAGCTAAACTGGTAGATTTAGATCATTGATCTGCTTCCTCTGATCTTCTTCGGCGAGAGGCCGAGAGATACATATTGGTACTTTTGGATTGGTTATGCAGAATGATGTTGGTTTTAGATGTGTGGAGTCTTGTTTTAGCAGAGTGCTAATCTGATTGTTCAGGGAAAGAGTAGGTGCCTTCTGCATTTACCAGTCTCTGTACATTTGCTTGGAAAGGTTGTTATTTTTTCTTTCATAAGTAGCATATTCGTATCTGCACTACCGTCCTTGATTCAAATAATTCAGTTCGTTCATTCGTAAACCGCTAGTAGGTGTTATGGAACGTAGAAAATCAAATCAGTTCAGTCAACTCATTTCGCCCTTGCGCAGAAGATACTAATTTTCTGTTAGAATCTGTGAAGAAAATTCAGGTTGCATCATACAGTAGTACATAAAACTTTGTTCTGCACTATATATTGTTTTTAGGATTTTTCTTGTTGATCTTGGTACTCGTCTTTTTGTTTGCAAAGCTCTGAGATTTTGGTTATTGATCTGCTCTCTAACTTCCTCGTTGTGTTGTGCTAATTCAGCCAGCGCTAACCTGCGATACCCGGATGTCGACGCAGAGTAGAGAAAGATGGAGTCCTGACAGTTGGCCTTTTCAGAAGCTTCGCCGCCTCGGACATGACGACAACAGAACTGGGCGCCTACTATTGCATATAGATAGATGATAGGTTTGGAAACCTCAGCAGCTCTCGTATTTCTTATGCTAGTTAAACTTGATCCTCTCTCCTGACAGGAGGAACCTGACCTCACGGTTCTAAGATTCAGAACTGCTGAAAGAGTTCAGTGCAATGGTTGAACATTTTTTGTAGTGACATTACTGGTTGTAGTTGCTGCAGTGTTGCTCTTCTAACATCCATCGATGTGTTGTGTTTACTGGATGAAGCATTTCACTGTAGGAGTTGTTGCAGTGAGTTGAACAACAGATAAGCCTGCATTCCTTGTGGATGATGGATGCATATCAGGCGTTTCATATAAATGAAAAATGCAGTGGTTGTTGCAATGGGTTGATGGTCCTGCAATTTCTTTTATATGATGCATTTCGTATCAGTGAATCATGTAGGGTGTTCTTCCAGTGAGCTGATGATTGTGTTTCAGTTGCTATCTATGCTTTCAGGTTTGGCAAAGGAGCAGGAAAGGAGTGTTTAATGTCTTGTGTGTTGTTTTGAGGCCGAACACCTCAACTCTGAATGAGGCCACATACGTTCCTTGTGTGCATAAATTCTGTTGTAAGTGTTTTATGGACCATCATTTCACACAAAGGATGTAGGAGGTCCTAGACTTAATTTCCACTTATTATTTAGAAATAACCATTTCAATGTTCCTTTCTAATTATCTACAAATGCCTGCAGTGATTCCCTGTTTATCTACAAATGCTTGCAGTGAATGAATTTATACAATCCAATTCTACAATTCCATGTTCCTAGCGTATCACATGAGCTATCTTTTTGCTGGAGCAAAGAAGCTAATGTACCTGCAATGTGGACAGGGACGCTCTTGTGAAAATACAGCAGCAGCATGAAAGCCCTAGCCCAAAGATTGCTATGCATCATCTTCGAAAGTCTGAACTTGCCACCCTCTTATCTACAAGAGGCAGCGGGAGAAGCTTATCGTAAGATCACCTTAGCTACTATTCCCCTTGTCCACAACCAGATCTTGCTGTCGGATTGCAATCTCATTCTTTTTTTTTTTTTTTTTGAGGAAGGATCCAACACATATATTCAGAAAACTCAGCACAAATTACAAGCAGGTCCCAAAGAAAAAGAAAATTACAGAAAGACCCGGAAATTTGCACAGAGCACCCTGAGTCGTCTGGATAAACCACAATCGGATCCACGCCGAGCTCCCAAGAAGCCTAGCCGCCGCCGGAGACGCCGTACCTCTTGCCGCCGGGAAACGAGCGCCGCCACACCTTGTAGTCGGCCGCAGGAGCCGTCCGCCGCCGCGCGACGGAACTGAGACGCGTTGAACGCTTACGGCCACAGCGCGAGCTCCCCGCTTCCACCCTTCTTCCAGCCGCACATCAAAAACAACAAAAACTAGCGCAAACATGTAATAGCGTATTCGGAATTGTAGCGCCCAGGCCCACCTCCACCAGCGACCACCCACCTCCAGACTCCGCTCCCCTCGCCTCCAAGGCCGGCCGGAGCAAGAACACCGGAGAAAACCACCAGAACCACCGGCACCAAAAGCGGAACTCCACCGACCAGCAGCCTCCCCCCTCGCCACCACGGCCGGCCGGAGAAGCAAAACCAGAGGAGAAGAACCGACGGAACAGCTTCACTACCTCCCCGGCGACGAGGCCGGAACGGGGACAGGAGGGGAAGCACCAAGCCCGACGCACCGACGCCATCGCCACCGTCCTCGACAGCGCCGCAATCTCATTCTAACTTTGGCATAATAACACTTCTAATACAAGATGATGCGGTTGGGGAATAAGGTATTAGAGGACGGGATGTGCATACCCGTGCCTCCTTTGCCTGATACAATCCTTGTAATCTTTAAGTGATATACGTTAGATCGGTCTAACATATCTCTCTACTACGTATATAATACGGCTTAACATATCCCTACTATATAATATGGCTTCAGGTGATGGTTGGTACGTTTTTAAATTTTCCAATTTTGCCCCTGCACTGCTACGTAATTTTACACGGTATGCCACCGCCAAGTTCTCGCGGCAGGCCGGGTTCGCCGCCGCACGCGACGCTTCCTTCGACCGCTGCCTCGCCGACGCCCAGCGCAGGCCACCGGCCCAAACACCCTCCCGCTCCCTCCTCTCTCGCCCACCCCTCACACTTCCCATGGCAAAGCGCGGCGTCGCCGGCGGCGAGCCGATCCTGCTGTCCCGATTCGGCGCGCTGGTGGCGCAGCTGGAGTCCGTGGTGGTGTCCGCCAGGCAGAAGCCCCCCGACGCGCTCCTCTGCTTCGACCTCCTCTCCGAGCTCTCGTCCGCGCCCAAGGTCGCTGCCCGACCCCTCCCTGCCCCGTCCCTGATTTCCTCCAAAGAAATTCCTCCGTGCCCCCAGCTCCGAGGATCCGCCGTGGCCGAGGCTCCGGCTGCCGGCCGGTGTGCGGAGGATTCGGGGAGCTAGCAGCTTGCGGAGGAGGAGGTGGAGTCCCATGATCACGGAGGACTACCCCCGCTCCGTTCGCCTGGAGCCATGAAGCACGTGGGGAGCAGAGACGATGGGGGATGTGGAGGACACGAGCTGGCAAGGTGCAGCCAGGGGGATGAGGAGGTAGGGGGCGGGTAGTAGAGGCCACGGGGGCTGGGGGATGAGGTAAGGAGTAGGCGAGATCATCAATGAGGGGATAAGGATGTTGAGTCTCTTTTTAACTGTATAACTGAAGATAACAGCAGGCAGCAGTCGATTCACAGACTCCTGCATTTCAGCCGCTGTTGTTCTCGGATGCCAGAACAAATGAGCTTAATTAGGCTAGAAATGAACGGATGTTTTGTGTGCTGTTGAGCAGGATTTCGTAGTCAATTTTTCTCCCATATCGTAGATTGGTTTGAGTTGCTACAGCTCCATTGCAGCCATATAGGCAAAATCCTTATAGATGGGAAAACATTTCTACATGTATATACTACAAAGGGATCTTAGTAATAGCATAATTAGTAGAAGGAGGCAATATCTGACTGCTAAAAGAATGTCTTCTAAAGAAAAAAAGAAGACTGCACTGAGGCACAATGTTCCAAATTGTACAAGTTCTGCTGACATGTTCACGCAATTTAGAGAAACTTTTAGCAGAGAATGGAAAATCAAAGTGTTTGACTTCTGCCTATTATCTCCAAACATTTCATTTATATTTCCATGTTCTTGGCATTCATTCTATATGCCGTATGTGATGTTCCAGTAGTTGAGGATTTGGTGTTTATTCTGCCGTCGTCCGTGAGCATGGCAGCAGCCGTGGCCTGATCGAGAAAAGCATCTCTTACTTTGGATTGGTTGGGGGCTCTATCATCGACACCTAGGCGACTTAATTCGATTCTCCCGCCGCAACACACGTGCATGTTTGTTGGCGACTTAGCAGGCATAATAGTGTCACACCGAGCTTTTTGTACATTATAAGACCGATGTACATGAAATCTACTACTTCAAACCATCCAAAAGATATGAGGAAAGTGTAATCTTAGAGATAAGTATTATTTTATGCATATGTTATTGAATTATGGCTTTTTATCGAATTACATTTTAAATAAAGAATAGAATCTTTTTTGTAGAATATTATGTGCTTATTTCTTTTTATTCGTGTAAATTTCTTTGTGTATTATGTTTACAATATTTCTTCTGAATGGTCCGTGGCAACGCACGGGCATTCAACTAGTCTCTATTATATAATACGGCTTCAGGTGATGGTATGGTACGTCATGGTAGAACTGCCCCTGGAGTTGATACAAATTACGCACCACCTATAAGTGAAAAAAACGTCGCCATCGTTTTTTAGTTTAGTCCCTCATGTCATAGAAAATCAACCCGCGGTCCTTTATGTCTCATACCGGTTCGTTACGACTGAAGAAAACTCTGCCCCACGAGCTAGCCGAGAAATCGCATCAGGAGGCGATCTCGGCGTGGAGTTCGATGACCCTGCGGTACGGCGGCCGCGCCTATGGAGCCTGTGCCCTGTTCTCCTCAGCCTTACCCAGCCGCGCAAACTTCTCCCCGCAAAAAAATGGCGGCGGGAGCTTCAACATCGACCGCGGCACATCTAGGATGGCCGGACCGCCGGATCAGGTGAGGACAGGTCGTCTCTTCCCGCTCTCCCGTATCTCGGTCGAAGGGTGCTTCAAATTCGACGACAGCCGCAAACCTAGGGCGGCCGGGGTAGGTGAGGCCACTCTGGCTCTTCTCCCTCTCGCGTCTCGCGGTTTTCTCTCTGCACGGACAGGGCTGTAGAGAACGCGATACCGGCGGCTGCAGGGAGCATTTGAGAGTGTGCGCCGGACCAGCGGCTGCAAGGCGTTCGTGGCCGGCGGCTTGACGGCGCACAGGGACCCTATTCATGTCGTCTTTTGTATGCATAGGGGCACTACCACAGGTGCTGCCTAACATGAGTACATTACCAACACGAGGAGGCTACGCCTGGAGGAAAGCTGGAAACGACTCTCACTCTCACCTTTGGTTTTGCGCGAGCATGGAAGCAGCTAATGTAAAATTAGGTTCATGAGGTGGTTCAGGTCACATGTTCGTTGTTCACAAAATCATTGTCTGATCTTTGGCAACAGCCAGGGCTGAGATTGTCCAAGTAAATGTTGATGCGGTTTTTGTGATTGATTCTCCACCCAAAGCACCACAGAGATCATTGCTAGACATACTGGAGGGGAGTTTGTGCTGGCAGCTACTAAGAGGCATGACTATGTTCTTAGTCCTCTGATGGCATGCATACTTCAGTTCAAGAAGGCTGGAGGAAGGTCTCCTTTGAATCTAGCTGTTAGGTAACGGTGAATCTGTGAAACACCAGACGAGTAGACGACATCATAGATAAGAGTTCATGGGAACTCTAAAACAAATCGAAGAGCTTTGTCTAGAGTTGCTTTCTTTCACTCTGTCTTTCTTTCACTATGTCTTTCATTCTTCTTCTTTTTTTTTTTTGCGGGAAAGTTCAACTGATATTGCACAAGGTCATATTACAGAGAGATCCAGCAAAACAAGAAAATTACATCAAGGCCCACAGGATCCCGGTGTCGAAGACGAAGCACAAACGTATCGCCGGCGCGCCGCCACCACTCTTTCCTCGCCCTCGCTGACGCCTTGGAACAGAAGGAGCCCCTCCATGGCCGGGAAGTCGACGAAGCTTGGCTCCACAGGAGCCTCCACCCTGCGTCACCATCGCCACCACCTTGCAGCAAACCAGATCAAACTTCCAAATTAGCAACTCCCGGAGCCGCCGCAACTCGAACTCCGGCGAGGGGTAGCCTCGCAGCACAGCTCCGAGGAACTGCGAGCAAAGCTTAGACAGGAAATCCACGGCGGAGCTCCGACGCCGAAGAGAAAGATCTCCGCCACCAAAATCCACTCCGACCGCGCCGCCATCTCCCCAGCGCTGCCGGCTAGAAGCCTACTCAACCCTACGCTATGTCTTTCATTCTTCGAGAGGCAAATATTTGCACACTGTGCAAAGCTACCTCTGCTAACTGACCGGAGGGTGTGGCATTTGGCTGCTCCGATTCAGCTAGCTATCTATATTCAGGCTTATCGTTATTATTACTCTCGATCAGTAAAAGAAGCTATGCTCCGTTGAGTCTAAAAAAATGTTTATTTAAAATTGTGTATTAAGTTTCGGTGCTTGCAAATTTCATTGTTCAGTCTAGACGAGATAAGCTGTTCAGTTCAGATGAGATGAATGGTTCAGTGTTTTCGTTCAGTTCAATACAGAGCAGAGGAGATGGACAATTATATTCTTTAGATTAGTAATTTCATGTTGAGCTGATACGGGGGAATAAATAGAATCTGAATCTGGTTCTGCTCAGTCTTGGATCTGTTGGCATGAGTGCAACTTCTTTACCTCTACACAACATATGATCCGGACAAAACAAAATGCTAAACGGCTGATTGGACCCAAATGGAGACTACCAAATTCTTTGTGGTCGGGCCGTAGCAACGCACGGGCATATTTGCTAGTGTATAATGCGGCTTTCAGGTGATGGTTTGGTGCGTCATGGTAGAACTGCCCCTTAAGTTGGTACAAATTACCCACCGTGCCACCGATAAGTTAATCGTCTTGTACCGGTTTGGTTCTTTCGCTGGCAAGTTTCTTCCTTCGTCCCTCGATGTTTCCTTCGTCGTCCTCTCGCCCGCCGCCGCCAGGCCATACTGAATCGCGTCTGCTCCTCCCGCGATTGGCTGCCCAGCGTGCGTCCTCTCTCCGGTGACGGCCCCGCCCTACCTCCACCAACGATCCATGACCCGCCCCGTCCTGCGTGTTGGCGGCGCGCCTGTTACTCCCCCCCACCAGATCAAAGCCACCGCGCGCCCCTGCTCCTCCTCCCCATCGGAGACTTCACCGCACCGCCGCTACTCCCCTCCCAGAGAACCCTACCCGCGGGCCACCCTAATCAGCGAAGCCAAATCCCCTCCGATCTGATCCTAGCGCCGTCGCCGCCTAGACCTTCACCTTCTCCCGCCAGCTCTCCTCTCCGACCTCCACCAGTGGTCCAGCGCGGCCTCCGGCAAGAGGTTGCCGCCCCGCCGCGGTCCCTGTTCGTCACATGGTGGCACGGGGCCGAGCAAGTGCTGCTCCCCTCTCGCCCGAGCCCGCGCCGCTAGCCCAATTCGTCACGGCCGCCTTCCACCCCATCCGACGCCGGCGGAACCTCATCCTCTTTCCCGAATTACCGCAGAGACCACCCTTGGCTCCTTCATCTACAGTGGTTGTCAAATTCGACCGCATGTTGTGCTAGGTTCGTCTCAACAGATTTCCTCATTTGGTTTTGCTTTACTATTCGTGTCCTAACTACAGGGGTTAACTGTCGAACTGCACATTATTCTTGTGCTAAGTGTCTGTGGTAAATACCTCTGCATCTCTCTCTGTTTCTTAGGTGTATCATTGTCCTGTAGAGACAAATACGAAGATTGCGAGATCTGTGTATTGGTTAATAGCTTTCCCAGCTCGTAATGCGAGCCGCAACGGACAATCTGCACCCACACGGATGCTTCGAGGCAGTATTATCCAACTAGGGCTTTTTGCCTACCTAAAAAAACAATATATGTCGTTGCTCGGGAGCAGTTTTCTCTTTTATACAAACTGTTAGCGATGTCTCATGGTCCTTAGCCACTGGGCGACGACACCCAGAATATGAAAACTCTGTCCTATGGTGTCAATGGGCTCAGAATATTGTGCCGTTAGGACGATTTTTTGCTTTGGCTCAGAGGGAGAATTTTGATGTACTAGGAAAAGCGCCCGTGCGTTGCAACGGGAGAAAGAATCGCCGTAGCTCAAATTTATAATATCCTCTCTAACGTTGGCAACACATCGTTCAAACATTTAATCCACCTCTCTAACATTGGCAACTCGTCGTTCAAAATCATAATCGTCTTCTCCAAAATTGGCGACATCTTGGACTCCGCCGACGAATTCTCATTAATTTGGATCGATGTCAATTTGGTTTGTTGAGAAGACGATAGACTAAAAAAGAAACTCGTCTGTTGCCATGCCCTATTAATGCATTTCTCTTTCACACGCAGGGCCGGCCCTGAGCAAGTGTGGCCTGTGCGGTCGCACAGGGCCCTCCGATCGCTAGGGCCCCCACCTAGTTACGCTTTGTACAGGCAGCAATCCCTTCGCTTGGGAAAAAAATTGAACCGAATCCCTTTGTAGAGGCAGCTGATGCCTTGGGCCTTCGGGAGCAAACTGCAAAGCACGTACTAAGTACTAACGCAATGCGTGTCCATCGCTAAAAATAGACCGAGCTCATCGAGTCCAGCCCAGCCGTCCATGTCGCCTCCCGGCTCCCTCTCATCGCATCGATCGACTTCTCCTCCATCTCCTGGACTCGTTGCCCGTTACCCCATCGACGCCAACGCTGAGGCGCCGCTCTCCCAGCGAGATTGTTTCTAGCCTGTTTTGAAGCAATTAGTAGAGGAAAAGATCCTAATTTGTTGATTTCAAGAAATTCCTCGTCGATTTGCAAACTGTCAGTACAATCCTCTCCTGTATATCATCTATTCCCCTGCAGCCTACGTTTGTGGACAGAGGGAGTCTGGCTGGCGGCGGCGCCGGATGGTCAGCGGCAAGGGGATTGCCGGCAGTGGCCCTTGGCAGGGGCCCCGTTTTTTGGTCTTGCACCGGGGCCCTAAACATGTCAGGGCCGGCCCTGTTCACACGTGATATTTTTTTTGTAAAATAGAACCGTATAATATGATGTTCAAATGAAACACTCTTTTTTTAGTAGTATAGTAAAGATTTCCGGTGTGTTACCATGGGAGAGAAAAGACATGTTCAAAAATATAACCATCCTATCCAACATTGGCAACACCTAGGCCGTCGCCGACAAATTTGACCGCCGTCGATGTGGGGTTCAAATTTGAAACAATCCGCGTTGTTCAAAGTCATAATCGTCCTTCCCAACATTGGCGACACGTAGATCTCCGCCGACGAACTTTCAATAATTTTTATCGATGTCGATTGGGTTTGTTGAGAAGACGGCGGAGTAAAAAAGAAATTTGTTTGTTGACGACCTATTAATTCCATTCGAATTAACGTAACACATTATAGTAAAATAGAAACGTATAATATGATGTTCAATTGTAACACATTCAATTCGATAATTCATAATTTAGCAATCTATGTTTATATTACTTGTATCGGTATGTAGTCTATGAATTGTTTTGTGAATTTTTAAATAAACAGATGAAAAAGGTATAAAAAGGTATTAAATCTTGCTGTTTTTTTTTCTCAAAATCCTTCTAATGAAACACTCTTCTTTTTTAAGACGTCTGTAGCTCTTCTTTTTAAAATAGTATATACAGATAAGCTGACGGTAAAAATAATACTCCCTCCGTCCAAAAATAAGTGTCTCAAGTTTGCACAAAAGTGGATGTATCAATACATGAAACATGTCTAGATACATCTATTTTGAGACACTTATTTTGGGACGGAGGGAGTACTACTTTCATCCCAATGTCTTGTTCCTTCCCTTCCATCGGTGGTCAACACAACCAATTTACAGTAAGGCCACGGAATTGTTTGCAAAGCATAATATAACATGCTGCCATCGGCAATCTCATGTCTCGCAAGCCCTCTCTTTTACATTGCTGCTTTCTGCCGTGAGCTCCACTGATTGTGTCGTTGCTTATAGGCAGAGCTCCACTGCCCAACCATTCGCCAGGCGAGGTGGTACTAAACCTGTCACTTTTTTTTTTTGAGAATACTAAACCTGTCACATGTGCACTCGTGAGCGCAAGCAGCATGTGTACATGGGCTGTACGGCTGGCCCAAATGAAGCCCAGGTCAGCCACTGACGCTCCCAACCCAATCATTGACTAATCCTCTCCGCTCGCTCAGCACACACGCAACCCCGCCGCCACACGCGCCCGCACGGCCGCACGCGTTTCGTTGTCGCCGCCGCCGCTGCTAACTCCGCCCCTGGCCAACGACACTGGTCCGAGCTTTGCCGTTCTTCGACGTCCTGGCCGCCACTGGCACCGAGTCGCATCCTGCTCCGCCCCAGCAGCGGTCGACCCCCGCCGCCATGCTCCACCGGCCATGACGCCGCCGCTCTACCGGCTGACGGCGACCACGAACGGCTTCTCTATTCCCCGACTCCGTTCTTCCGTCCTCCTCTAGGTCTCCATCCCCCGCAAATGCGCTCTCTGCTCGAGCTCCATAGGAACCCTTGCTCGTTTTCCTGCCGCAGCTCTGGTATCCGTCGGTCGCCACCTCCACGCCGCAAACGTGAGCGGAGGGTTCATCAACGCGCGATGTGGATGGGTGCCGCGTGCGCGCAGCAGCCGCTCCGACAGCAAGGCCATCGGCCTCAGCGGTGCTGGCCGAATTTAGCGGAGGCCAGGAGGGGAATTTCTGGTCCGAGCACCTCCTTGCTCCCGGGACGACCGACGAGGTCGCTGCCCTCCTCGCGTCGCCTCCGGCCAGCAAGTTCCTGCGACGACTGGCTGCCCTTTCTCCGGCAGCTTGGGAGCCCTGCTGCTGCTCCCCATCATCTAGTTTGCCACCACGGATACTCGTCAGGGTATGAAGCACCGGCGGCGGCGAACCAAGGAGGAGCAGAGCACCCGGCGGCGCGGGAATCAGGGAGGAGAGGGCGTCGCTTCCCGGCTGGCACGCCGCCACCGAAGGTCCTGCGCGCCCGTGGGAGAGGCGCCGCCACGAGCGGGAGGCTAGAGGCCACGAGCCCACGACCTTCTCGAAGCGGCGCTCTAAGAAACGAAGGAACTGTGTAAAATGGCGCGGCCAGCGTCCTTATTGTTGACTTATCGGTGGCATACTCTGTAATTATGTACAACTCTGAGGGTAATTCCAACGACGTACCAAAATGCGGCCGTGCTTCGCTACGGGAGCCGGTGACCAAAATGCGGCGGCGGACGGCGACGACCGCGGCGGCCTGTGGGTACAGAGGACGGGGAGGACAGGGAGAGGCCCTACGAGACCAGGAGCTCACCAGGAGCGCGATGGAGGGCTCAGCGAGGCAAGAGGAGTCGGGGGCGACCGAATCGAGGTCAACGGGGCGGCGGCCCAGATCCTAGAGAATTTCAGTACTCTAAATTCACGTAGGATTTCAGGTACAACAGAAGATAGAAATTGCTTACATGGAAATTCACAACGGGAGATAGAGTGTAAAAATATTATCATGGAGCAAGGAAGACCAATCTGTTGATTATGACGGTTCAAAATTCACAATGGATCGCAATTG
Organism: Poa pratensis; assembly: GCA_947311845.1. Taxonomy (NCBI): domain Eukaryota; kingdom Viridiplantae; phylum Streptophyta; class Magnoliopsida; order Poales; family Poaceae; genus Poa; species Poa pratensis. The sequence goes on along the minus strand of CAMZMU010000048.1, from coordinate 59,667,370 downwards.
CTTTGGTACATGGCATTGCTAATTGTTTAGTTTGGGACTGACTAAAACACATTCTTCGCAATAAATAAACTCTACATTCAGATAAATATGATTCGGCTAACTACCTAGATGACACAATTTGCAAGATCCTAGATACTTATTGATTGCATAATCCCCATAATTATCCTGAACAAGTAACTCTAAAACAGCTGCTACACGAAATCACTGAAAGAAGCTGGCAGGTGAGCAGATAGCATACGCAGATTAGAACAAATTCATCAAGAAAATTATTCCCCATCACCTAGTGATAAACTGCTCGCACATCTTGTGTCCATGCATACACCCATCGACTGAAAAATTCTTAGGATTAGCAGGAAACATACATGCGTGAGAAAGCTACCGATCTCTTTATGTCAGGGTCCGCATGGCTGAAATTCTGGCTCGTCCTCGCGGTCAAGCTGTTCATACTTCTGATCCGCTTTCCCTAGTACCAAATTCCCTTGGTTGTTGCGTCCTCTCCACCCTTGCTGCCTTGCATATCTATACTACTATTAAAAGAGCAAACTTCGCCGGATACATTAAATATTACGCGTTCGATTTTTGATCAACGGATGAGATTGTTTGGTCCGTGTTGAGTTAGTCCGTGTTGAGTTAGCGAAACGTTATTTTTCTTTTTTGCAGCAATGGTCGAGGCTCCAGGCCTCTGGTGGCGAGCCGCAAGGTGCAGGCGACGCGCCGCCTTGCAACCTCTACTGCGCGCCGCCCGGCTACCTCCGAGTACGCCGTCCCCGGCGACTCCTGCGCGCACCCCGTCGATAACCTCCCGAGCGCGTCGCCCCGCGGGAACTCTCGCACGCGCCGCCGCCGGTGACCTCCCGCAGGCAGCGCTGCCGGTGAGAACACCGATCCTGACCGACTGCGCGCTGGTACAGCAGCAACCTGATCACCGCGTCCTGCCCGGCCTCTACCGCCAGGATGCTCGCGTGGAGGCGCTTGGAGGCGTAGCCCATGAGGGATGGGCTGATGCCGACGGTGGCGGCGGCGACGTGGGGCAGGATGTAGGAGGCGAGGAGGAAGTTGACGGTGCCGTTGTAGGCGTCGAAGGGGGGTCGAGTTGCGTGCCCATGGCGTCGTCCATGATGGCGGCGAAGCGGTCGTCGCCGAGGTCGATGGCCGGGCGCGGAACCCGCCCATGTAAGCAGCGGAGGTGATCGGCCGGCGGCGAGCGGGAGGTGAACGAGCTCACACTGGTCAGCTTCTCCGCCGCCGGCTGCCTCCTTCGGATTCATCACCTGGCGATCTGGAGATAAGTCCCGAATCATGGAACCAAGACCACAAGCTTGGTTCAAGCTGACCGTGTACTTGCGTTCCTGATCTGTGAAATATTATATTTATCGATGTGGACCAAGCTGTAATCACCAATCTGTACGAGTACTCATGTTTATGGCTGAATTGACTAAATTCAGTGTGTTACACCGAGCTTCAAATACACTTTTTAACATGCCAAACTTCATGTTCGTGTGGTGAATTTTTAATTTATATATGTATGATTTTTAAATAGCTATAAATCTGATGGAAGATTATTTCGATTTCTAACAGAATATCAAATTAGCATACCATGATCATGCTCTGCAGAAATTATATGACTGCTGCATGCTTAAATTTATGAAGTAAATGGATTTTTTTTGTTTGTTGTCTACTGAAACCAGATCGTAATTAAGGTTGATATTTTGTACCTATAGTGAGATCCTCTCAGAGTATTTTTGGAACACATACACAAGCCATCAACATGTGTATGTATTGTGAAATAACTCTGTTTTTAAAGTGAAACTATGTTTGTCTTCGAGGAAAAATGAAAAGGTTCCCAACTAACCCGTTCTCATTTACGTTGGTAAACATGTGTTATGTGAAATAAGATTGATACGGTTGTTAAAAGAATTGCACACGGTTGGAAAACTCTCCAAGTTGACACATATATAGTCAAATTAGATGCTACTGTTGGACTTTGCCGTCACTCATGAGATAATTCAAAAAGGGCAAAATGAGGGTAGGGTACTAGGGTTAAGTGGACGATAGACTTTCAAGCTAAATTTGGGTTGTGCTAATGTTTTCATCCAAAAGTAGATTTTACTTATCCTCCCGCTGCGGGCATTAGTATATTGACAGTAACCTCCTCTGCTGAAACAGGGAACAAGCACAAACACATGAAAGTTAATTACTATTGAGCATGGTAATTACTAACTTGGTAATGTGCTAATTTTCAAAGAAAAAGGAAGAATTCAGAACTAATCTTCCGCCTAAGTGTTGTGTTGAGAGAGATGTGCTATATCTGAATGTAAATTGTTGTATTGCTTTTTAAATGAAGTGTAGCAGTTTCTTCTTGTATATGTTACAAAAATCTTTATTGTCTTTCTTGATTCCTGTCAAACTCAACCATTGAAGTATTTGCTCTGCAACATATTAGTTAAATCAGCGATATTGTTGCGCATGGCTTTCCGGAACTATATAGTTTCTTATACATGTTTGGGTTCTGGTTCATAATGTGTGTTCTGCTCGTACATGTTTTTAATGCATATGTGCTATGGTCAATGCTCCAAATATCTGATAAACTGCTAGCAGCAGGTGTATAATCGAGCTCCCCCGTGTTGCGAGCAGAAGTGTTACTGTATATTTTCTTATTTATCATATATATATATCATGCCTTTCTATGGTTTAGAAAGGCTTTCATAAATTATTTAAAATTGGTTTAAGATTTTTTTTTGCATACGAACGTATATTTGGTGCATTTGTGGAGACGTGCGTTGCACGTACATGTCAACTAGTGGATGTAAGGAGCAAATATTCCTGAAGCACAAACTCATCGAATTTGTAAGAGCAAATCAAATTTGATCAGAGATAGCTTGATCAAAAGTTGTAGTATGTGTGTTCCTGTGCGTGCACGGCGCACTGCAGGCGAGTGGCGACGGCGGGGTCGGAGAATCAAACACATACACACCGGCGCGACAGGCAAGGAACACGCGCTGCCATGGCCGGCGCTCCGGTGGGCCTTCCACTGCTGGTCCCAGGTGGTCTTGGAGTGGACGGCGACAATGACGGAGCGCAGCAGACATTAGAATAGACGACAGGCAGCAACAAAGAAGGGAGACCAGAGTAAGCTTACAGGGATTGAGCTAGCAGCGGCCGAGGCGGATCCAGGCAGAGAGAGGGCGACTGCACACGGCGTCGAATCGATTCCAGGCGGCCGCGAGCGACAACAGGCGGCGGCGCGCTCGTGAGGTAGATCCCGATGACTTTCCAATCTGCTGCCTGATTAATCGATTGGAGAGAGAGATAGCTAGCTGTTAGGGCACCGCCCTGTACTGTCGTCCGACCTTTTGAAGGCGCGCCGCGGCGCGAGGCGGTGGTTCCTCGCACGGATCGGGGCGGGGGCGGCGTCCCGCCGGAAGAGGGAGGCAGCTCCGCTCGCCGGAGGTCGATGGGATGTGGCCGGAGACGAATGTGTGGCGGTGGGATGGGGTGTGTTCTTCGATGGGGAGTTGGGGACGACGCTCGGATGACGGGTTGACCGATTTTCATGTGCGGCGATGGATGCATGTCGCTGCGCGCGAGCTTGGCGAGGGAACACGCATCAGCCATTGCGAACCCTTTTTTTTCACTTACCGATGGCAGGGGTGGGTAAAATTTCATAACACACAGGGGTAAAATCAGAAAGTGAAAAACGGACCTATTATATAGTAGAGATAGATATAGATATAGATTGTGCCTTCAAGAGACACATTTGAAGCCAACCTAATTTGGTGGATTGCTTGTATATCATTGCGATGACTGTGTTTTTACTCCTTTTCAGGAGTGTGATGTTAAAGATTTCCAGAACCTGATTGCACTCTATGACTATAGCAATTACTCATGCAGTTTCAGGGGCTGGAGTAATTTCAAGGGAATGGTGTTTTTTGTGCGGACAAAAGGGAATGGTATTTTTGGGTTAATGCTTAAGACCTGCTTCACTCTGCTATTTTAATACATGTTCGCGTAACATATAAAAGTTGGTGCAAGATCGGTCGTGACATGGTTTTGGTTGGTTGTACTACTCATAAGTAAGATTTTGCATGTTGATTTATTATCTTTGTATATCCATAAGGCGAACAAAGAAGTCCAAGAGGACACATAGTATTTTGTACTTCCGTGAGGATTGTTGTACAATGAAACATGTTAGAGGATTAAAATTTGGGTGAAACCTACCATACTTCTAATGGTATATGATGATACAACCAAAATTAGTGTAAACTTCAATTTTGTTAGATATTTTGTCTATGTTAGACCCGTTGCAACGCACGGGCAGTTTGCTAGTGTTCATAATACCTTGTTGTATTCTCATTTGAGTTACATTGAATCTGATGAAAATCTGCAGGTGTCAGCGAACTCCGTTGCTCCAATTAGGCAATTAGTACAATTGTTTGGTGTCAGTACATAATGTGCAGATTCAGAATCATGACACAATTTTCTTGTTGTTTTGGTGAGTAAGTGGTAATGTCATCATATGGCCACACTTCTTATGTATGCACATTTTGGTATTGGTCACTAAATTGACAAGTCTGTGAACAAATAAACTTCAGCTGTGAATCTTCTCATTCTCCAGGCTGCTTCAGCGGGCAAAACAGGAGCTGAAAAGTGAACAGACCAAAGAGGCACAGATACATTACAAAGTCGAATTAGAGACGGACTGGAAAAAGAAAACGTGAGCTCAGACTGATGTATTACAAGAACATATTGTAAAAGGAAATTGACAAATTAGCGAGCAAAGTCTGAACACTTCTGTATATCTGAAACAATTGATATTTTTAAGCACTTAACACTGGAATTTTCAGTAGCAGAAAATTGAACACATTCGGTCAACAGTACAGATTTCTTGTTAGCTTGATGGCCACTGCTAGAAGATGAAGTCTGCCACCATGTCGCTGCTGGAGAGTCGTCGGAGCCCGTTGGACGGGACGGGGCGGAGGATCTGAGCCCGTCGGAGGGACTGGGCGGAGGAGCCACGAATGGCAGTGGAGGGCTGCCGACCCCATTTTCTTTAGTGGCGCCACGCCGGAGCTTGGTCTCCTCCCTTCCCCGCGGCAGCGGCGGCGGAGAGCGGCGCCCGAGACCCCCCAGCCCGCGTTTCCCCTGCTCCGCTAATCTGATACAGTCCAGCTGCGCTTCTGTTTCTTCCTTGGAGCGTGACTCGGTTTTGTCTGGATGGCTAGCTGCCGTAGGATTTGGATGGATGGTGGATTCTAGGGCAAGGCAAGCCGTGACTTGTGCACAGCAAGCACTGGATCCCGTCCCAACAAAAGGACCAGAGGGCAAGGAAATCCAACTTTGGTCATAGGAGTATATGCTCTCGTTGTTCAAAAACACATTTTAAAATATAAAAATATAAAAAAATCCCATCCCGACATTCTATGCTAGCACACAAAATTTCACGAAAAAGAATATCTTTTGGTGGCTTGCATTGAAAGGACAAAAATATGTCGGGTAAAAAGTCACTTTGGAGCATCAAAATTTGTCTTTTTACCCAAGGCATAAAAAATCTCTTTTTCGCGAAACTTTTTTGTGGTGAATACTAGGTGCCCAGATGTATGCCCTCTATTTTATTCCAATATTTTTTTAACATCTTGAAATGTTTTAAATTGCATTTCCCATAGTGAGAGTATCTACTTTTGTGAGCCAAAACATCGTGTCCGGCAGGGCAAGCGCAACATTGACACCCTCATGAGAGCATCTCCACCGGGCCCCATTTATTTTGACTACCTAATATATTTTTAGGGAGAAGGGAGAGAACAATCTTGAGTTGAAAAAACTCTCAAACAATGGATCCCTAAAACCGGTTTGTGTTCTTTTCATGTATCTATAATAACTTCCACATATCGTGTAAAGCAACTTTTCACATACAAATTGTAACAAGTACGGTCGAAACATCATTGAACCAAAGTGCATGGTTCAAATACGTCCATACAACATATTAATTCAAATAATTACATAGTGCCTATAAATAATACAAATATGCGATTATAATTGTGACTAAGATAATATATAATAACTCCATATGCATACTGGAGGTAAATTTCCTTCTCAAGGGCATTTGCGGCAATGCGTATTTGATGACAGCAACAATAATATCACCAATACGAGCATATCGTGGACTACGGCAGCTCCTATGATTCGAATACATGTCAATTTTCGAGCTCCACTATTATCTACTAAATTTAAAAGGGTCTGAGGTTGAATAATATTATTTTGATTTCAATTTGTTATTTCAATGCAAAAGGATAAAAGAAATATTGTATTTTTCAGAAAGAAAAATGACTATTTTTTTCTTCCATCTCGTTTTAGTTTTAGAGGGTTCTATATTTATAATCGAAAAAATTGACTTCGTATTGGCATTTTACTGACACCTATGGAGATAGCTGCTCTTGCTCCCTCATTTCATAAAGTGTAAGTTTAACAACGGCTACCCAATATTCGGGGGACCCTTTTCCTGAGCCATACATATTTCCGTGCATGGGTCTTAGTGTATCCAGTTTGTCGGGAAATATATGTACCAATATTTTCCCCACGATGTGCATATCGTGTTATTGCTCTTGGTCCTGCTTCTATCTATCTCGTCGGGATCCAAGTGGCAGGTTCCAGTGTTTAGAGAGCATATCAACCAAAAAAATAAGATTTCCTCGGCGGGATTTTCCTTCCATTCTTCCTCGATGTTTTTTGCGAAATATGGTTCATTTTGGATTAAAGTCCATGGTTCTTTCTTAGTTCTGTCTCTGCTGCAAAACTGGACATGAGAGTTTCTTCTCATCCAACTCCCTGGAATAAAAAGAGATAGCATGCAAATTTCTATAATTTCATAATATTCAAAAATATTAGGGATAGATACATATTAATAGATAATAGAGAAGGTTATTTTACTCTTATTCAATAATGTTAAAGTATTCTGATCCAATAAGGGTTTTGTGGGCGAATAGTCACTCTTTCATGTCTAATTTGTTAATTAATAACCTTACCAAATAAGACAATTTTTTTGGTTTGCTCCTCCATCCCACCCAATGAAGTATTAGGAATCTTTTCAGTAAAATCCTATTGTATCATAGGTTTTGTTGTTCCCACTAATTATCCTAATGGTTAGGTCTAAATTCCACTATGGAGCTTAGAAAATAATTTATTTTTGAGTTAATTTTCTCTGTTTGTCAATACGACCGGCTCTTTATTCATTATTACTGCTTAAAATTTATAGTTATTTTCATGTTATGATTTCTAATTCTCTATTAGTTTAATTATGTTGATGCTTTATCACGTTGTTTTTATGATGTAATTCAAAAACCATACATATTGGAATCATGTAGCTTACTTAATTCATCTTTCTTCTTTCTATCATCCCTCCCTTTATCCAGATCCCTTTAGTTTTGCTTCAGAGCCTAGAATCTCATTTCTTTTTAGAGAAAAAGTAACTGCTACAACTATATGATAAATCTATTCATTTGTAATAGAGGTACTTACTCGTCTAGTGACTGTTTCTTAGTTAGGACATCGCAATACGAAGCAATAGTTTGGTTAGTAGTTAATTTTCTACAACTACTTATTTTTTTATTCAAATGAAATAAAATATTGGGTCGTAGGGTAAGCATAGTAATTATATAAAATGATATATCAGTTTTAGATAAATCTAATAGAAGCAGGTAGAATTTCTTCCTTTTTCTAGGGATTTCAAGGAAAAAGGCCTCTTACTATTTTATTTTATTCTACCGGTGTCCAAAATGCCAAGATAAGTTCGCCTACAAATATCCTTATACCTAATACTCCATAGCTAGTTCGAATTGGGTAGCAGCAATAATATATTTTAGCATGAATCGTTTGTAGTGGAAGTCTACCATTTTGATGATTTCAACACGTGCAATTTGTTTTCTCCGAGACGACCCACAATTTTTACTTTGAATCCATTTATGTCTGACTTTTTAGTTAGTTCAATGCCTTTTTTCATTGCCTTTCGGAATGAAACTCTATTTTAAAATTGGAAAGCTTTATATTATGCAAAAATGTAGGCTGCCTAAAAGGTTCTTTAACTTTTTCATAGAAATATAATGTCTCTTGTTTATAGAGTGAATTTCCTTTTGTAGATCTTTCACTAATTCTTTTATTGCTCCTTTTTTCTTAAATAAATTTGGTAATCCAATATGGATAATGACGTGGATCATATCTATTTCTTTTTTGAATATCTATACGTGTAATTACTTTAGAACTTGAACCGGAGTCCATTTTTCTATTATGTGTAACTACTTCGAAACTTGAGTCTGATTCTAGTTTTGTTTTCCTGTTTTTTTGTATATAGCTCTTGATACAATCCCATATTTTTTTATTTTCACGTAGGCCTTAAGAATATTTTTTTGGTTGTGTGAACAAAAAGGAATGGTATTTTTGGATTGTACCAAGTCGAAACCGAGTGGATTTATTTTTGTCCCATATATTTCTATATCCTTTTTTTTACCGGGATCATAATATTAGATGGATAGTTTATGTAGATTTCTTTATTCTTTGCTATATTAAGTACAATTTTTATATGACACATGCTTTTATGGGAAAATTACGTCCTTGAGTGCGAGGTCTGAATTTTGAATAAGTTTGGTTTGCCGAAATCCCTATAATGAGTAGTATTCGATGTTGTCGAATGAACCAACTTTAAAATGTGATAAGATCCCGCTCCGCACGCGGATGACGATGGCGGCGATTCGGCCAGCGTCGGTGGCGGGGGAGATGGAGGTGTTAGTCGGGGTTCAGTTGCTATGCGGCGGTGCTCACCTTCCCCTCCTCTCTGGCAGTGTTTCCTCCCTCTTTATGGTGCTCCTCCTCTCTCACCCCATTCCGACAAGAAAAGAATTAGTGGGTTGTCGGAAATTCGACCATGCCGACGGGTGACCGTTGAAAGGATCGTATGACACCTAGAGGGGGGGGGGTGAATAGGTACTACTCCAATTTTAGTTCTTTTTCAAATTAGGCTTGACATGAAAGGTAAATTCTCTAGATATGCAACTACGGTCAATTTACCTATATGACAAGCTAGCAACTAAACAAGATACACAAGGTAAAGACGGTAAACAAGGATAGAGGTAACTGAAGTGAAAGCACGCGGAGACACTGATGTATTGCTGAGTTCCTCCTTTTTAGGGGAGTACGTCTCGTTGGAGAGGTGTGAGCCAACACAATGGCTCAACAGCCACAAAGGCTTCACCTTCTTCTCCGATGAACCGCACCACTAAGGTTTGCTTCACCTTCAACTATCGGAAACCTTCAAGGCGGAGTCCGGAGCCTTTACAACAACAATCCGGGGCACAACCCACAACTGGATTGGGGGCTCCCAAACGGCTACAATCTGTCACAAGAACAACAAGTAAGTACAACAAGGGGCTAGGTTTTCGCAATGGAAACCCTAGCAAATGGTCCCTCAAATGAATGAGGGGGAAATGTAAATAGGATTGGTGAAGATGTAGATCCGGGCCTTCTCCTTCAATCCTCCAAAGATCAACGAGTTTGGGTGGAGGGATTGGGAGATCTAGCGATTCTTGAGCTTGTAATAATGGTGTTATTCAATGTGGGCGAGCTAGCTGGCTGGAGGTAGGTGGAGGGTTATTTATACCCCCTCCACAAAATGTAACCGTTGCCGCAGGCTTCACACCGGGACTCGGTCAGAGTGACCGGAGACTCCGACCTGCACCGGAGACTTCGGGAAGAATCCGGCAAGACTCCGGCCTGGGTCCAGGGGCTGAACCACCTGATGCTTGGAGCAGGATACAGCGGAGTCTTTTGGTCCAAGGACCGGAGACTCCGGCCTGGGGCGGAGACTCCGGCCTTCCTCCGGTAACTTTCCAGAAACATTCGGACAGGGTCCAGTGGTTGAACCATGTTGAGCTTCTTCGACAAATTCCCGTGAGACTCCGGTCTATTGGACCGGAGTCTCCGGACTCAGGGGAATTTGTCAAAGAAGCTCAACATGGTTCTCCAGGCTTCGATAAAATCCTCTTTTCCTTTTGGTGTTGATGCACAATGTTTTATAGAGTTAAACCTGCATCACTTAACACTTGATTAAAATATCGCTAGTGTTGTTAACTAACACACAAAACACAAGGGATCACAAAATGCTCTTTCAATCTCCCCTTTTTGGTGTTAGATGACAACACTAGGATTTGCAATAAAATTTCACAACTAGATCATGTTCTCAAGAAAAATGGAAAGCACTCCCCCTAAATGTGTGCATATAATCAATTTGCCTTTGAATGCAATACACACATATAGAGAGACAATTTCCAACAAGATACATCAACATGATATAGGAACAACAATTTGCACAAATGAGACATATCACACATTAGGTTGAGACTTGAGATGAAAACCATACCTTGTGCATATAAATGTAGATAAACATCCATAGAAATCATAGCACAATATAATGTAGTCTCAACCATACATAATAAGAAATCCATATGTCTCACACACCACATAGTTCAAATCTCACAAAAAGCAAAAAAGTTCGACAAATAAAGATAAATGGACACAAGCGCAAAAAGAATGATAAAAGAGCATGCTTGCGTCCGACCCATGCAAATCCCGCGATAGGAACCTAATAGAACTACTTCTCCTCCTTTGGCATCAAAACGCCAAAAAGGGAAAAGGGCGATGCTACTCGAACCCAAGGAGATGACCCAGAGGCTTCGTCTTCCTTTTCCTCATCACCACCTCCACCTTCTTCATTGTAGTCCTCATCGGATTCAACCATAGGAGCCTTGCCGGTGTTGCGAGAAGTGGATGGCATGGAAGTCACATCCTCATAATCAGCCCAAGGAAACTATTCTTGGTTCTAATGGCCAATGGTGATAGTGGTCTCGGACCCGAATGAGACAATTTCATTCCATCTTCATCCACTTCGGGAGGAGGAGTGGTGCCACCATTGTTAACCTTGCGCAATTCCGGATGATAATACCTTGGTTGCTCAAAATGTGCTTCCTGTCCTTATAAGCATCATGGTTTTCCTTGTGAACCGCAATACCCATGCAAAGCATCTTTCTCTTCCACCAAGAGAGCTTACTCACTTCTTTGTTCACTAGAGCCTTGCCACGAGCATGAGAGGGAGGGTCGGCGTTCTTGCTTCGTCTAGGCATTGGGGCCTCAGAAACTTCCTCCTCGTCACTAGATTGAAAAGGCACATGAGAGGAAGAAGGTTGACGAGGCTTCTTGTGCTTTTTGAGCTGTTGGAGATTGCCCTTGGGATGAATGGTGAAGGCGGAGGTGTTGAGAGTGGTCACCTTGGACACCTCTTGGAGAATGAGCATCATCACATAGGGTGCATAAATCGGGTTCTTCTTCTCACAAATAGTCCAATGAATCTCACACTTGATGAAATCCATAACATCAATATCAGCACCTTGGCAATCTGGACCAGCCTTTTGAACTTTGTAAGCATGGTATAGAAGGTTGACAAGTCCTCCACGAAGAGCATCAACATTCCCGGCTTGAGGAGCAATGCTAAACCGAGTCATGCGAAGAAAGATGTTGAAAGTGGGGAGGAGGTTGGAGGTTGAGCTTCTATCCGAGTCCTTGTAGTAGAGAGAAGCCAAACGGGCTTTGTCATAAGCCACCCCTTCATGATGCATTCTTCTTCCAATGGAGGTAGAGGCACCTCGAAACGGATATCCCAAAAGTTTAGCAAACTCCTCAAAGTTGGATGAACAACGGTTTGGTCCCGTCATCCATGTCATAGTGATCTTCTCATCATCTCCAAACACAAGGGTTGCGAAGAATTGTTGCACAAAGGTGATATCATAGTTTTGTTGAAGAGAGATAAGCTTCTCAAGCCCGAGCTTCCTAGCAATCCAAACAGCCTCTTGGAAGTATGGCTTCAAGTTCAAAGCATCGAGATTGAGCACCTTTTGCTCACACACGGCTTGTTTGCGTGAAAGCTTGGCATATATCTTATGCATAATGAGCTCTTCCTCTTTCCGCCAAAAGTTTGGGTCTTCGGAGGTGCGGACCATGGAGTAGAAAGGCTGCTCCCTCATAGAGCGAAAGTCACTCTTCCCCATGTCCAAAACAGTGGTCAGGTTGTCATGACGGGCTTTCTTGGCCAATTCTTGCTCGAGAAAATCTGCATCGACTTGAGCCCTGGTGGCTTCCTCTTCCATGCCACAACGCTGACGATAGCTGTCTGTATTAGGATCATACAGAAGAGTGTCCCGAGTTTGAGCACGGTCTTTTCTCAAAACCTTGTGGGGGTTGGATGAAGAAGCCTTGGTCCTCTGATAACCTGTGAGAAACAAAGTAGGAGGATAGCATAGAGATAAGCATAGATGTTCATGGAATTCAAAAAAGAAGCAATCAAAAATTTCTAGGCACTAATGGCTGATCTAGACCGGAGTCTCCGGTGTTAGGGGGCGGAGTCTCCGGCCCTGAAACCCTAGATTCCAATCTAGGTCAAAAATTGGTGCCAAGACATTGAAGATTACTTCTAAGATGCACATTGCCAGCAAAAGATTCTACACCACCAAGTCCAAAACTATCTACTCTCCAAATTTCATCTAGGACGAAACCCTAGAGAGAAAGAGAAGAGAGGAAATACCATTGGGCTTCATGGTGCGGTCCAAACGGAGGGGAGGAGATCCCCGGCGCTGGAGAGGTGGGGGAGCCAGTGGCACGGCGAAATCCGGCGGCGGGGAGCAGCCGGAGTGGCATTTCGAGTCGGCGGCGGCGGCTGGGAGAGCTTTGGGGTCGAGGGTGTGTGAGGAGTTGTGAAGCAACTCTCCACCCCGATCCCCTTTGGAGCACTGCGGAATTGCCGAGACCGGAGTCTCCGGCCTGGCCAGAGATTCCGGGGTTTGAGGCGGAGACTTCAGTCAGACCGGAGTCTCCAGGCTTGAACACCGGAGTCTCTGGCCCCACAGACTTGAAAAATGCCAGATTTATGGTGGTGGACATGTATGTTGCAAGAGGAGCAAGTTTTTAGATAAGATGGGCATAGGTTTGGCACAAAATCACTAGAAATGGTACTTCACACTCAAACTTTGGAAGAAGCAAATAAAACACTAAAAACCAACATTTGAGTGTGTTTTCCATAAAGAACAACGGATAGGCAATAAAAACCAAATAAGCTCCAATAAAATCAACTCTTCACAAAGAAGAGGGCGGTGGCCTAGGCCACCATGTATGAGGTTGTGGCGTGACACCGCGAAGATATATCTTGGGTTCACTACCACTACTCGTCACTTAAGCTCACAATTCATAAAGATGAAAGTAGAGATGCAAAATGAGTTCTTACTATCGGCATAATGGGGGGAGGGATAGTCCAATGGATTAGGACCGCACTCCCCCTATGTCCATGCCTACACCTAAACCAAATAGATAGTCAAGAAATAGGTGTGTATGCAAGATAGTCAAGCCACACTCCTTGAATCCACGATATTTAGCTCATGCCTCAAATAAGTGAATCTTGCTTCATCAAGAGGCTTCGTGAAAATATCCGCAAGTTGGTCTTTGGTTGGAATATAGGCAAGCTCAATATCACCACGAGCAACATTACCTCGAATAAAATGATGGTGAATCTCAATATGCTTCGTCCTTGAGTGTTGCACCGGGTTGTGAGCAATCTTGATAGCACATTCATTGTCACACAAAAGAGGCACTTTGTCACAATTGACACCATATTCCTTTAAAGTTTGTCTCATCCACAACAATTGAGTGCAAGCACTAGGGCTGCCACATACTCGGCTTCGGCGGTGGAGAGAGATATACAATTTTGCTTCTTAGAAGACCAACTCACCAAGGACCTACCAAGGAATTGGCATGCCCCGGAAGTTGATTTCCTATCATCTTTATCACCGGCCCAATCCAAGTATGTGTACCCGGCAAGAGAGAAGTTGGAGCCCTTAGGATACCATAAACCAAACCTTGAGGTATAAACCAAATATCGAAGGATTCTATTGACCGTCTTCATGTGACTTTCTTTAGGAGCCGCTTGATACTTTGCACACACCCCTACACTCAACACAATATCGGGTCTAGATGCACAAAGATAAAGCAAAGAACCAATCATAGAGCGGTAAAGTTTTTGATCAACATCAATACCCTTTGGATTAAGTTCAAGATGGCATTTGGTGTCCATAGGAAACCTCTTCTCTTTAGCATCTTGCATCTTGAACCTCTTGAGCATGTCTTGGGTGTACTTGGCTTGAGAGATAAAAGTCCCTTCACTCAATTGCTTGATCTCAAAACCAAGAAAGAACTTCAACTCTCCTATCATGGACATCTCAAACCTATCGGTCATAAGCTTTGAAAATTCATCATTAAAAACTTGGTTAGATGAGCCAAACATAATATCATCAACATAAAGTTGGCATATGAAAAGCTCCCCTTTAACCCTCTTGGTAAAGAGGGTGGGATCGATTTGCCCCACTTCAAACCCATGGTCTAGCAATAGCTCTCTTAGGTGCTCATACCACGCACGAGGTGCTTGTTTGAGACCATAGAGCGCCTTATCAAGCTTGTAGACGTGGTTAGGAAAGTTTGGGTCCTCAAACCCCGGTGGTTGCTTAACATATACCAACTCCTTTAAAGTACCATTAAGAAAAGCACTTTTCACATCCATTTGTTGCAATTTAAAGTTATGATGTGATGCATATGCAAGAAGGATACGGATGGACTCAAGGCGAGCCACGGGTGCAAAGTCTCTCCAAAATCAATGCCTTCAACTTGAGAGTACCCTTGTGCAACCAATATTGCCTTGTCCCTCACAACCATTCCATGTTCATCTTGCTTGTTCTTGAAAATCCACTTAGTGCCTATAACATTGCGGCAATCCTCTGGCTTCTCAACTAAATTCCACACTTTGTTGCGCTTGAAGTTGTTTAGCTCTTCATGCATAGCTTCCAACCAATCCGGGTCTTCAAGAGCTTCAAACACTTTATTTGGTTCTACCATGGAGATATGTGCTTGATGCTCACTAAAGCTTGCCAATTGACCCCTTGTGGTAACCTTCCTATTTAGGTCACCAATGATTGCTTCTAGCTTATGACTCTTTAATTCCAAATCTCTTTTAACTCTCGCTTTTCGACGGGCTTCGATATCTCTATTGGATCTTGGAGGTATCATTTGATCATCTTGATCATTTGAGTCCCCGTCTTGACCGGAATGTTGACCTTGATCATCTTGATGCACATCTTCAACAATGGAAGGAGAGGGTTGATCTTGGTCTTGACCTTGGCTAGCATCAATAATAGGAGTACTTGGTTCTTGCATAGCAATTTGGTCAACTTGAGGAGGGTCTTGAACTTGTTCTTGGGTTGGTGCATCATTTGCTTCTATGGTAGGCGCCGGTTCAACTTGTGATGATGGTGTCTCCACTTGAGTGGAGCTTGGACTTGCTTGACTTGCTTGAGGAGGCTCATGATAGATCTCAATGGGGCGATAGAAACCAACGCCCATTCTCCTTATTGCATCTTGAGGTTCCTCATTATCTACATCACAAACATGAAATTGCGCCACTTGGGAGCCGTCATTCTCATCGAACTTCACACTACAAGATTCCACAACTCTCCCTAAGGATTTGTCGTAGACTCTATAAGTGTGAGATTCGGCACCATAACCAACAAGAATACCCTCTAAAGTTTTGGATTCAAATTTAGATAAACGAACACCTTTGATCTTATAGAAACACTTACAACCAAACACTCGGTAGTAGGAAATATTGGGCTTGTTGCCGGTAAGTGATGATCCCGAAGAGCAAGTCTTGATGCCTGCACAAATAACGGGATTTAGGTTGAGACTCCAAGTGCAGAGTGTATAGTATAGTGGAAGACAGTTTTCCCCACGAGGGGTGACTCGAGGGTTTAATATCGAACTCTCGGGGAATCTGAAGTGGTAGATTTATCTTCTTATCCTTCTTTTGGTTACCTACAAAACAAGGTTAGATGTTTTGGTCCTCAACCTCACCTGTGGTTGTCAAGCACAAGGTGTAAGAATGATATCAGGATAGTTATGCAATGCAAACAAGAAATAAATATGCAATGATGGTGGATGCAATGTAAATGATATTTTTGGGTTTTTGAATGATGTATGCAAGATGAAAAGTATTTTTGTATTTTCGGATTTAATGATGGCTGAAAATATAAAAGTGGTATATGGTGTTGGAAAGGTGTTTCTTATGATTAAAAATGGACTGGGGTTCATGGTTTCACAAATGCACTCTCTCTTTATAAAGTGGTAGACAATGGAACACACAAAGTTAACATATGAGATTGCAACACAGGGTTTGATAACAAGTTACTTAGATATATGGGCATCACGTCCTAACATAGAGATCTTTTGGTTATTAACCTCTCTTATACTCCACCAAGATGCGAACTAAATCATAACACCTCAGTAATTAAGATAACTCAGAGTATAGCATTAAGTATCATGACATGAAGTGAAAATAAGAACATGCTAGATCTAGTCATGGAGTAGTGGCAATGGTCACGCCCACATCCCCGGTAGCATGGTATTTTAGTTTATCCCTAGTGAGGTAACAAAGTAAGGTAAAGATACCAAAGTGGATCGCAGAACTTTCTCTCACGTTCACTGCACTAGCCACCCCCCGTTACTCCAACTAATGCACACGTTCCCCCCACACGCTCTCATAAACATGCTTGATCAAAACAAGTAGACAAGAACGGGGTACATAATATGCATCTATACTCATAACTGAAACAAACATTGCAATCTCAAACATATATTAACTCATAAAGATCCACCACAAAGGTATTACAACGGTGACCGTAATCATGTTCAGCAGCTCATACGGTGCTAATTAGTGAAGCTCAAGAGAGGAGAGATACATAAGTTACTTCCACAAACCCATAGTCCAGAGGTGGACTACTCCCTCTTCATCATGGAGACGGTGGAGAAGTCGATGGAGAAGATGGAGACCACGCCGGCAGCGCCCCGCCGGAGTTTTCCCCCTCCAATCTGCAGCTCCTGATCTCCGTTTCGGTGTTTCTGTGTTTGTGCGGCGCTCCTTCCAGAGAACGACGGGGGACCTTTTTTATAGGCGTTTTTAGGTCAAGACGAAGGCGGTGGAGCGAAGATCGACGGCAACGGAGCCACGAGGCCAAACGGGTGGGTCCCACGCGGCCTGTACTGGCCGCGTGGGCCACCCGTTTGGCCCTCGGGCCTCCGTTTGCTTGCTTCCTTTTTCCGTAGTCCTTCTTCCTTCCAAATATTGACGCCCGTAAATTTCCAGGTGATTTCGTTGACGTTTGGGTCCCTGAAACATTAAAATACAAAACTAGGGTTTTCTGCCTGTGCAGGGTTAATTCCAAAAAATGGAAAACTATGAATATTCCCAAAATCATGATAAAACATTGATATAACCCTTATATGATGCAAATATGATTGGAATATAAGCAATTAAAGTGCAAAGTTCATGTATGCATTTTACATGCATCAACATCCCCAAGCTTAATCCATGCTCGTCCTCGAGTATGAAGATGATAAAACTAACATGGACTTTGCAATTTAATACTTAACAATGGATATCAAAGATGATTACTATTGCTACATATAGTCAAATGATTCATTCTTCAAAGGAGTAGCAATATGCAAATAGTTTATGAAGTGATATCAAGTATTCAAGACAAGGATGTTCATTGATAGTTCACAAAGTGTAACATAGTAGCAAGTAATATGGAACACATGTATGCATAATGATAAGTAGAACATCCTACAATGGTCATAGAGTGTAGATGAAAATCTGAATATGATAGGTGTACACTTTGGAAAGATGTATATGTGAGTAGAGGTAAAGCATGCATAAGTTTCATCCAACTTCCAAACTCTTCTACTTAAGTTAATGATTGCAATAAGGTATTCATTGGTGTCAAGCTCTCATTGCCCCTATCATAGCATCTTGAATGATTAAGGTTAAAGTGAAAGCAAATATGAGTAGTGTGCTTGATAAAGTAAAGGTTGATGTCTCATGCCCCTTGAATACAAGTACTACACCATGTTACTCAACTTAGGAAACAAAGCAAGTTCAATTAATATCATTGTAAGTAATAATAGTATCATCAAGAGCGTCAACTGGGGTACCTCTTGTCCCAGATATGGAACAAGCCCATATCAAAATGACAAGACAAACAAACAAAATGAACAATCTCAACACCCTTTTTATTTACCATTTGGAATAGTTTTTTATTGCAAGGTGTATCACAGAAGGTTCACCATAGTATGTAAGTAAATTTCCACCATGAATGATGCATGGCTTAGATTAGCGGCCCAGGCGTCTCTCTAACCATTTATACAAACTCATTTAAACTACTTCATTTCCACCTCATTTCACATGATAGCATCCATAACAAAAGTACATGATATCAACTAAATGAGATGAAGAGCATGTTGAAAGCTTGCATGTGACAGCACATATGGGCTAACTCCAACCCGAACATTTATCAAGCCACTAGCATCATAATCTTAATCACAATGGGTCATGTTTTATTATGCAATAAAGAAATGTGCATCAAGTTCGTGAGAGCTATATAACCAATTTTTTCCATTGCAATCAATAACATAAACATTTTCATTCAGAGGTAAGATAACACAAAACATGTTAAACATACTCGGAATAGCATAAAGCCAATAGGTAGATATGGTGGACTCACTGGAATAACTTTGGTTGAAGGTGTTGGAAACAAGTTTTTGCTTGTTGGAGTTTTTGGGCTAGCAAAAGGGAGAAAGTTGACCATCTAGATGCATGCATGAGTGTCCATAGAACTAACTAATCCATGTTAAACCAAGTAAAATAACAATCAGCACCAAAACATGAATAAGTGATAGCTCTACAAAAAGAATTTGCAAACTATTACTCATAAACAAGCTCATGAATCATGCAACTATATGTATCATTAAAAATCAAGTCAAACATCCCTTTTCCCAATCTTATAAAAGCATCCAACATATTTCAACCCATATTTCCAGTAGCTCTCTCATATATAATTGATAGTGTGGTGGTCTCTCAAGACTCAAACAAAAACAAAAACGACGCTCCAAGTTTATGCGATAAAGTGTTTCGATCGAAAAACAGAAGTTGGACGTGTGCAAACCGAGAGTGTGTAGGTCCAGGGGGTTGTCTTCACATCCCCAAGCTTATGGTCTTCACCATCCTTGGATAGCTCTTGGTGCATCTCCTCCAATCCCTGTGAAAAAACTTCAAAACACCGTTTCTCCCATCTCTTTTCTGTGGGGTGCATTAATAGTGATAAACAAATAGGTTCCTTGCTGCATATAATCCTTGAACAAAAATTCATATGAATGTCCAGAAAGTATATAATGTTGTATGCCTACTCATAAACTCAATTGGATCAAAAAGATTCAACTTAAAAGCTCAAAGCATGCATCAAACAAAATGGGACAGAATCTGTCCAGAAAAACAGCAGCAGCAAAACGTATTTTTCTACCCTACCAAACTTTCTCGAAAAATTCCGAAAAAATTCATGCATACAGAGGATGAAAAGTTGCAACTACAGTTCAAATATGAGCTCATTCGGAGTTACAGAATAAGAATTAAAAATCATACCGTGCACTGATTCGTGCAGGAATAAAATCTCCGAACTATAAGCAACTTTTCAAACCAAAAAGGGTAAAACTTGGCACTTTATTAAAAACTCCAGAACCTAACTAGACACAAAATCTCTTGTTACAGCAAGAGGACACAAAGAAAAATCACACAAAAAATAACCGGGTTGCCTCCCGCAAAGCGCTTTCTTTATAGCCATATAGCTAGGCTTCTTACTTGTTGTTTTATTGTGGACGAAGCTCATGAGGGAGCTTGAACTTTGGTGGTTCCCTCTTCCTTGGAAAGTGTTCCATGCACTTCTTGTGTGGAAACTGAAACTTTACATTCCCTTCCTTTGAATCAATGATAGCACCTGTGGTACGAAGAAAAGGTCTTCCAAGAATAATAGGACTAGAGGTTTTATTCCCCATATCCATGATTAGAAAATCCACAGGCACAAAAGTCATATGTAACTCTACCATAACATCACTTACTTTTCCCAAAGCATGTTTAATAGAGTCATCAGCAAGTGCTAGTTCAATAGAGCATTTTTCAAGATTTTTCAATTCAAGCACTTCATATAGTTCTTTAGATAAAACAGAGACACTAGATCCTAGATCAAGTATGGCATGGTGTGTCTCTTTTCCAATAGTTACTAGTACCTTAGGTATCCACATATCCCCAAGCTTAGGTGGTATCATAGCCTCTTGGTTGTACCTAGCAATCTTTTCTTTCAAGACATGATTAGCAATATAAGAACCAAAACCTGCTTGGTTAGTGTTGATGGAAGGATCACTTGCAAATTTTTGTAAGATAGATATTAATTCATGCAAGCTACAATTTTCTAAGTCAAGCAAAGGATCCTTGACTTCATTAAGCATTTTAACTTCCTCAACTTCTTCCCAAGCAAGATTCTCATTCCTTTTCTTTAAAGCAAGATTCAAGGCTATTAGGAGGTCATCCTCCCTTCAACATGATTCTTAATATCCCTATCTAAAGGTTCCAGCATAGAAGATATTCTTTCATTCAATTCCCTAGTCAACTTCTTTTTAGACTTGGCATAGTTCAATATTGTTTCCATTTTCAAAGAGATTCCAGAAAGAGTGTTATTTGTCTTTTTCATCCTAGACTTGGTATGAAGGATAAATGAATGCAAATCATTTTTAGTAGGATAGTCCTCCACATAAGTTTGTAGACATAAAGTTGACCTATCCATAGAAGCTTTTAGTTGTTTGATCCCAGTTTCATATTTGGATTCTATAGAATTCCCAAATAAATTTTCCATCAAATTATTAGCATGTGAGGGATTTCCAGAAGCAAATTTTCCACTAGTCAATGAGTCTAGAAAACATTTAGACCAGCCATCTATACCTTTATAGAAGTTTCTTATCACAGTGGCAGGAGTATATTTAATGACACCATTTTTACTAGTGTCCTTAATTCTATACCAAGCATCCATCAATGACTCTCCATAGTATTGACCAAAGTTGTTCATTTCAGCACTAGGATTCATTTTAGCAAGTTTTTTTTGGTATTTTTAATTTTTTATGCAAAACTGAAATAAATATGATATGATATGCAATGACACTAACAAAACAAATAAATTGCTTTGTAAGTAAAGATGGATAAGATGGTGCTCACGTAGGTGCAACCTCCCCAAGCTTAGGTGTTAGCACAAGTTGGTGACGTTGACTTTGTTGTGAGATGAATGCGATGATGCACACCCTTGGATAAATCTCTCAGCTACGATTCCCCGGCAACGGCGCCAGAAAACGTCTTGATGATCCCGAAGAGCAAGTCTTGATGCCTGCACAAATAAACGGGATTAGGTTGAGACTCCAAGTGCAGAGTGTATAGTAAGTGGAAGACAGTTTTCCCCACGAGGGGTGACTCGAGGGTTTAATATCGAACTCTCGGGGAATCTGAAGTGGTAGATTTATCTTCTTATCCTTCTTTTGGTTACCTACAAAACAAGGTTAGATGTTTTGGTCCTCAACCTCACCTGTGGTTGTCAAGCACAAGGTGTAAGAATGATATCAGGATAGTTATGCAATGCAAACAAGAAATAAATATGCAATGATGGTGGATGCAATGGTAAATGATATTTTTGGGTTTTTAAATGATGTATGCAAGATGAAAAGTATTTTTGTATTTTCGGATTTAATGATGGCTGAAAATAGAAAAGTGGTATATGGTGTTGGAAAGGTGTTTCTTATGATTAAAAATGGACTGGGGTTCATGGTTTCACAAATGCACTCTCTCTTTATAAAGTGGTAGACAATGGAACACACAAAGTTAACATATGAGATTGCAACACAGGGTTTGATAACAAGTTACTTAGATATATGGGCATCACGTCCTAACATAGAGATCTTTTGGTTATTAACCTCTCTTATACTCCACCAAGATGCGAACTAAATCATAACACCTCAGTAATTAAGATAACTCAGAGTATAGCATTAAGTATCATGACATGAAGTGAAAATAAGAACATGCTAGATCTAGTCATGGAGTAGTGGCAATGGTCACGCCCACATCCCCGGTAGCATGGTATTTTAGTTTATCCCTAGTGAGGTAACAAAGTAAGGTAAAGATACCAAAGTGGATCGCAGAACTTTCTCTCACGTTCACTGCACTAGCCACCCCCCGTTACTCCAACTAATGCACACGTTCCCCCCACACGCTCTCATAAACATGCTTGATCAAAACAAGTAGACAAGAACGGGGTACATAATATGCATCTATACTCATAACTGAAACAAACATTGCAATCTCAAACATATATTAACTCATAAAGATCCACCACAAAGGTATTACAACGGTGACCGTAATCATGTTCAGCAGCTCATACGGTGCTAATTAGTGAAGCTCAAGAGAGGAGAGATACATAAGTTACTTCCACAAACCCATAGTCCAGAGGTGGACTACTCCCTCTTCATCATGGAGACGGTGGAGAAGTCGATGGAGAAGGTGGAGACCACGCCGGCAGCGCCCCGCCGGAGTTTTCCCCCTCCAATCTGCAGCTCCTGATCTCCGTTTCGGTGTTTCTGTGTTTGTGGCGCTCCTTCCAGAGAACGACGGGGGACCTTTTTTATAGGCGTTTTTAGGTCAAGACGAAGGCGGTGGAGCGAAGATCGACGGCAACGGAGCCACGAGGCCCAAACGGGTGGGTCCCACGCGGCCACAGTACCTGGCCGCGTGGGCCAGGCCCGTTTGGCCCTCGGGTCTCCGTTTGCTTGCTTCCTTTTTCCGTAGTCCTTCTTCCTTCCAAATATTGACGCCCGTAAATTTCCAGGTGATTTCGTTGACGTTTGGGTCCCTGAAACATTAAAATACAAAACTAGGGTTTTCTGCAGGGTTAATTCCAAATAAATGGGAAAACTATGAAGTATTCCCAAAATCATGATAAAACATTGATATAACCCTTATATGATGCAAATATGATTGGAATATAAGCAATTAAAGTGCAAAGTTCATGTATGCATTTTACATGCATCAGTAAGCATCTCATATGGAGTTTCTTTTCTTCCAACGCGAAAGAATAACCGGTTTGATGAGTGACACGCCGTGGAGATGGCCTCGGACCACAAGTAAAGCGGAGACTTAAACTCCGCCAACATGGACCTTGCCATATCCATAAGAGTCTGGTTCTTCCTCTCGGCTACACCATTTTGTTGAGGGTATAAGCAGCGTAATATTGATGACGAATTCCCTCTTCACTAAGAAACTCATTTAGGGTGTAGTTCTTGAACTCGGAGCCATTGTCACTTCTAATGGCCAAAATGGGAACATTGTGTTGACGTTGAACTTCATTGGAGAAGTCGATGACGGCTTGTTGAGTCTCATCCTTCGACTTGAAGAAATAAACCCAAGTAAATCTTGAATAGTCATCAACAATCACCAAACAATACTTCTTCCCACCAAGACTCGGTTCAGGAACGTCACCAAAGAGATCAACATGAAGAAGTTCCAATATCCTCTTTGATGAGATTATGGTCTTGCTTGAGTGGGGAGAATCATGCATCTTTCCTTCAACACAAGCCCTACAAAGACGATCTCTAGAAAAAGAAACATTCTCTTTTAGTCCAAGGATGTGGCCACCCTTGTGAAGACTTTGCAAAGTTCTCATATTGACATGGGACAAGCGGCGATGCCACAACCACCCCACGTCGGCCTTTCCGAATAGGCATATTGCTTGAGTGTTGGTTGGCCCCGAAACGTCCACCACAAACAACTCATTTTCAACATACCCAACGAACATGACCTTTAGAGTCTTGCTCCTCAAGAGTACCACCATATCAATAGTAAAATGGACATCAAAGTTCATCTTATTAAGTGCACGAACCGACATAAGATTGTAACCGAGAGACTTGAGAAGCATGACATTTACAAGGGTGATATCCTTTGCAACTACCACCTTGCCGAGGCCCTTTACCTCAGCTTTTGACTTATCACCATAGGAGACGGTTGAGTGATTTATATTTGGTCCCAACTCTATCATGATCTCTTGCTTCCGGTCATATGACTAGTGCATCCACTATCAACCACCCATTTAGACCCACCGAAAACATAGTCCTACAAGAAATTATTGCTTGGATTTAGGTACCCATTTCGCAATGGGTCCTCTTTTGTTAGCAACAAGAGTCTTTGGGACCCAAATAGAATAAGCAATATAACCATCATAAGGACCAACATATTTTGCATAAACATCCCCATAATAATCAACATAAAGAATATAGTTGGGGTTAGCATGTCCCGCAAAGTCACTACGAGTGGTCTTGCCCCTAGTGGCATCACCACCCGCAATGGGAGTCTTGGCTTGTGCGGGCTTGTCCTTGTTCTCCTTATTGTTGCTCTTCTTGTTCATTGCCTTGGCTACATAACCAAGACCCTCCTTCCCTTTGTGTTGCTTTTGCTCAACTACATGAGCAACAACCTTTTTTTTACCTTTGGTAATAGAGGTCTTGGCACTAGCGGCCTTGGCAAGCTCAACCTTCAACCTAGCATTTTCCTCAATAACATTTGCATGATCACAAGAGGGAGTAGAGGTGCTAGGTGAGTTAGATTTAGAAAGTTGAGTTTGTAGTTGCTCATGAGACATGACTAGGAGAGAGTGAGTCGTTTCCAAGGCCTTGTGAGTCTTGTCAAGCTTCTCTATATCCCCATGTAGTCTAGCATTAGCAATCACAAATTCGGCTTTCTCTTTTTTAATCACTTTATACTTGGCAATGGCATGGTCTCTTTCCTTAAAAAATTTAGCAATTATTTCATCATTAGTACTATCAAGAGACTCAAGTCTCTCCTCAAGAGTACCCCTATATTCTTGTTCTTATTCAAGAGAAGCATTCAAAGATGCTATAGTGATAGAGTCTTCTCTTTCAATTCGACATTTGACCTCAAGGAGGTCTTCGGCCATACCAAGTTGACTCATGAGAGCCTCAACATGCTTCTTGGTTTCACCTTGCAAGTTAGTCACAAAAGTATCAAAAACAACAAGTTCTTTCTTAATTGCAAGACTAGTGACATCATCCATTTCATGCATAGACTTAGGGGTGGAGGATGATACCTCGGTGGCCTTAGCCATGAGGCAACGAGCGGAGTTGTTGGAGGCGTTCTCATTGGGGATTCGAAGAGAGAAGGTGATGAAGTTGAGGTAATAGCCAACTTGGGGTCTTCGGCCATACCAAGTTGAGGTAATATTACAACAGTTTTACCCTTTTAATGCTTTCTCATTACCGACTGTAGTTAGTTATTTGAGTTGGATAAACTTGGGGAGTTGTCTCCAGTTTAGAATTTGGATAGGCTATGAGCTCTCTTAGAGGTGTGCTGCAATTTGTTTGGCAACTGAACATTTTCATCTGTCTCTGTTAGATGCAAAGCTATATGCCACCCTCTTGAACGTTCTATCTCTTCTAACTAACCCGTTTGCGTTGGATTATGGCTGTTTTGCAGAACATATGCTTCGTGCTGTATTCAATATTCTACATAGGCTTCATGCTTGTGTTGGCCATCGTTGCTCAGAAATGGTGGCATGCGCTGCTGGGTATCGCCATCATGTCACCAATCCATATATGGGGCCTCTACTTAACATCTTATCTGAGAGATGGGCTCCTTAGGGTACACACTATGGGGCTTCGAAACAGTGATGATGATCTTGGTTGCAAACAACTTGCATCAGAAAACATGTAATCCAGTGGGCCAATAAAGGGCACTCTTTTGCTAGCGTGTTCCGTGGTTCTCTTGAATTGGCTATGTGTATCCTCTGCCTACAGTAGTTTATCGTTTGTAGCTATATGTGCCAACTTGTAAACGGGGCAGTTACCTGGTGGGCTATTTGTACTGTATGTATTGAATCTATCCTAAATTGACAACTGTAGCTTACTTGTGCTTTCTTAATAAAAAAAAAGCTTACTTGTGCTTCGGTGCTGTATTTTGCATTATCTCAAAATACTTCTCATTCGTGAGGTGCCATCTGTGTGGAAAGGACTTCCCACACCACGCAGTAATTCAAAAAAACACCTTTTTTTCTAGCGATTCTAAACCGGAATTTATTTCAAGTTTTTGTTCTGAGTTTTTTTTTTTGAGGGAAAGGGTTCTTGTTATCTATACTACTGTTAAAAGAGCAAACTTGTTGGGATACTTTAAATCTGGACCGTTCAATATCCGATCAAACAGCCAGATCGTCTCAATGTTTGACAACTCAACAATGTCCGATTTTTTCCGTTTTACCCTCCCACCAAATCACATAATACTACTAAATTGTCACTCATCTCCGAATCGTTATTTTTGTCTTTCCCTGAGTTAGAACTCAAACGCCGCGCTCTGCCCAGGCCACGTCCGCACGACGCCACCGTCTCTTCCCAAACCACGCCGCCGCCCCCTGCCCGCCAAGGCTGCTGTTTCCATGAACTCCGCCTCGCTGTCCTCATCACCCTCCAAGGAAACGAGCCGGGACACACGGAATCGAGCGAATCGTCTTCATCTTATTCACCTCAGGCCGAGCGCCGCTGCCGTCGTCCCCGTTCCTCCCCGACGTAGCTGAGCATCCTCCTGTGATCCCGGTGAGATCCCGCACCTGTCGCTCAACTTCTATGTTTCCTCGGCCGTCTGTGCCGCCTCTGCAGCTGGCAGTCCGGACTGTCCCTTCCTCCATGCGTTTAGTCCCCCTGCCAGGCTGCCAGTGCCACCCGCTTGAACCCTGGCGACCGGCGCTGCCGCCTGCCGCCCTCCTCCAGCGGGAGGAAAGGGAACTACCGCCATAGACCTCGCCCATCCCCACATCGCCTGCGCGCTTCCGACGCCGGCGAGCTAGCCTCCGAGCTCCCAGATCTCGCCCGCGTTGGAGTTAGATGAGCAGCCCCCGGATCGTGACAGGGAGCTCCTGGCCATTCTTGCCCCCGGTGCAATTCTTTCCCTCGATGCAATTCACACGGTCTAGAGTCAATGACTCAATTAATTTTATGTCTCCATCAGTATCACTTCAATATTTTTTTCCCTGGATTCGTTGCATCTTGCATCAGGTAATTTTCTTTCTTACTGTTGGACTGCTGCACACTGACTAATGATACTGCAAAACAGAAGATGTACCTAAAGAGTTCATACGCTGTTTATACATTGAAATTTTCATGTAGTTAGACGATATGGTGTTTGTTTTACACGTAGTGTACTTTCCTGATACGTTCAAACCAGTGTCGAGTTCTTCAGAGATACAGCTGATCTAATATTTTGTTACATCCAGCCAGCAGGTGAGCCTGCCTGCACTCTGACCTACGCCCCTGCCTGCTAAGCTGCACCCGCAAGCCGGCCGATCATGAACGGCAGGTTCCCTCCATGTATATTTCGCACGCACCTGCGGCTGCGGCATCTATCTTTCATAGCTACGCCAACCGGAGCAGCAAGGATATGCCCCCTTTTGCCCCTATTTTGCAGTTTTCTTCTTCATATCTTTGCTCTTCTATTCTCCCCGTGGATCGACTCTAGCAAGCCTATTTGGTATATGTTGCTAATCTTACAGTTTACAACAGTTAGGATTTATTTTCTTGCTTATCAAATCTAGCAAGCCTAATGCTGTGAAAGGATAGAGTTAGAGTAAAACTTTGTGATTTAAGTCTGACATGGTGAACTTGAAAGCATACCAAAAATACTCTGTTAAAAATGTAGTAAATTCATCATACTATATGTGTCCATTGAAACATTTTCTTTCAGGTCACATAAGACATGGGAAGTGGATTTCTTCTCACCTTAACACTTTCTGAATTAAGATCCTGGAGAAGTCTCTATGCCGCTTACTTTGTACCACTTGCTGAATTCAGAGCCCGAAGGTTTTTTCTTGTCATTCTTTCCACTCCAAAAACGACAAACTCTAGAAAGGTCTACTTTCCTAGCACCATTGTCCACTTCTGACACATTCAATTTTCAAACAGTTCATTCATTCCTTAAATCCTTATACGGTATTTATCGAGCATTTGCAAATAATCTGCACTAAAAAATTGCGGTTTTAAAAATCGTGTGAAACCTACCCTTTGGGATTTAAATCCAATTATTTGTAATTGTTGCAGGTTATAGCTTTAAAACTGAAAACCATGTTTCCGTGAGAGCTTTGATCATATGTTGGGACATTTGTAGTTTACTGTGAGCTTTTGGTTCACAAGTTATAGTTATCTGCCATTTGCATCATAGCAGCAAAATTCAGGCATCCATATCTATAGTTATGCTTCCTGCTTTTAAATGGCTTGGTAAATAACTGAATGAACAAATATAGATTCAAATATGTGTTTATATTATAATAAATTATGAGACGTGCGTTGCACGTACACGTCCACTAGTGTGTTAAACGAACTAACCGTATGATCCGAAGTATGGGCTTTTGGTACACATAGTAATCCGAACCAAAGCTTAAAGCCCAACAACAACTGGCTTATACTAAACCACTCGCCAGCCCACATTTGTAGCACTCGACGCGCGCCGAACGGACGACAGAAATCGCGTTCTGCGGATAGGCTGCTTGCCGACCGCCATAATTAGAAAATCTCTTCTCTTCTCTCCTATCTAAATTTTTTTTTTGGTTCCTCTCGTACATCGTTTCCTTCGTCCCGCTCCTTTCGTCCAACAAATCTTGGCGCCGACATGTGGGACCGTCTGAAAGATGGAAACCCTCGCGAAGTCCCCGCTCCTCTCCCAGACTCACGGCTCGCATGGCACCGCCGCTAGCCCCGCAGCTTAGAGACCCCTCCCACATCCTCTCCAGCGACCGCCACCACCGATAGTCCATCCCCCGCCCTTGGCACTGCCCCACCTCCGCCGGCCCGCCCGGATGTGCCTTAAGATCCTACATCCAGCCTGCCTACCCTCTCGCTCATCCTCTGCTCTCCTACGCTGCGTTGTCCAGCCATCAAGCAGTGGCGTTTGTGTATCCAGCCAATAGCCATCACGACTAATTGATTTCATCCTCTTGTAGTTTTGATTTTCGATTTTTCTTCCAACTTTACATGGATATGATCTGTCGCCGTGCTGGGCGCGATGGCGAGTTGCTAATCTTCGTGGGTTTTCTCGGTGTTGTGTAGAACGGAAGGGCCACTGTTCCAGCTCGACTACGCCATTGAGTCTATCAAGGTGAGATTCATTTTTCCTTTTATTTTTGGATCATATGTCCAAACTGGGGAATCGGGGAGGGAGTTTTGTCTGAAAGGAAAATAAGATTTGGTTTTTTGTGTGCAAAATGAACAAATCGAAAGGCGTTGACAAGTGGGGTCAACCCAGTGTCATTTCAGAAAATACACATGCCTACAGGTTCCAGTGAACATAGATGGAACACTAAACCGTATATAACTACCGTAACTTACATATTTCTAAATGCGGCAATCTATGGGAGCTCGGCCAACGAGTTCGATTTCACGTACGCACAACTCGGTAGACCAACAACATCGATATTGGCCTGTCAAAAAAAAACATCGATATTAGCGTAATCCTGTTTCCTGTACCAAAATCATACATAACTCTCTCTTAACTAATCTCTAAAAAATGAAAACTCACGTAACTAAATGGTCATTTGATGGTGCTATGACTCAAATTGGCAGGGGCATCGACCCCCTCCGATCTTGGCCTTGCAAGCAAGCACCTCCCAGCGATACGTTGGAGGATCCGTCACCGTCACATCCAGTACCGCCTCGCCATGCTCCAGCTCTCCGGCGAGTCGGTGCCGCAGGAACCGTGGCACCGCTACCTCGACGCCCCATGCCATGGTGGCGACCCCGTCCTCCTCCATCGTGGACACGCATAACAGCGGCACCGCGCCTTTGGCTAGGAACGCGTTGTGGTAGGAGACGACGATCGCCGTGTGGCCGCCGATGCACTCTCCATCTATGAACTTCTCGAACTCCTTGATGTACATGGTGAGGTTGAACACCGGCGAAAGCGTGGGCCGCCGGTCGCTCTTTAGGTCTATTTCCGGGTCCAACCCGTCAACGCCGGTAATGGCCACCGAGTACTCGACTGCGCCATCCGTCACGATGGTGTAGGTGAAGTAGGCAATGAACCATATGAAGAAAAGTGCGACAAAAAACCAAAAAGTGAAGACCAGAACGTCGCAGCAGATCGTCCGCCATGGCCGGCGCGGGAGTTCGTCGTCCGGCGCCGCCCGCGCTCGGAGCAGCGGGACGTGTAGGTTTGGCGATGCTGCGGCGCCCATGCGTGCTAGCTAGATACCGATTATGTTCCGATTGCTCACGTATGTGTTTTTGCCTATATATAGCCCCTTACTAGCTAGGGTTCCTCGGATAGATCTAGTTTATGCACGCAATGACCCGCGCCGGTCTGGCAAGATGGAACCAAACTTTAAAACTAGACAGCATTGGTCGGGCCGCAAAACGGCATCCAACTCTTTCCCGATCAAACGGAACAAGTAGTAGTACGTACAAGATTATCGATCAAGATCGTTTCTGTAATGCCCTCAGTAGGGTTCTTCGATCGATTGTCTCAGATACACCTTAATTCGATACAGGTTCAGAGTCGGATACAAGGAGACGAAGCTCCTGAATGTTGGAACAGAGTTCTATCTAGTTCAAGGATGGAAAGGGGAATCGCCGATCCCTAAGTAGATGTCGTGACGATGCTGCCAACTACTCCTTGTTGGGCTTGGGCTGGTCCTTGGGCTCCTGGTCCGGGCTTGGCCCACCTGGGTGTGGCTGGGGCGTTACAGTTTCTTATTGGCTAGAGTGAGGAACAGAAAAGAGAGAGAAAAAAGCATGGGGGCGGATCGATCGAGAGTGCCCGGATCGCTCAACGCCGATGTTAATTTAGTTATGAAAATTTGCAGGGCTCGGAGCTTCCCAACGAGATATGCAAACACCACGCAAAAAAAAGTATAGTACATATACTGGCTCGTACAACTGATCAACTCTAATTAGTACATATACTGTCTGTCAAGAGAAAACAAGACAAATTTCTGTTGATTTTTTTATCATGACTATGTTGTTGTCTAGTAAAAAAATGCAACAATGGCATAATAGTCTTTCCACGTGGGACTTGATGGTCAACTAACGGAAATGACATTTTCAGAGCGACGACACCGTTTTATGGCGTTCTTAGAATGACGGCTAGTTTGATGAAATTTTCGGAACACGGCAATCGTTTGATGGCATTCTCGAAATTTCCTCGATTTTCTGTCGGCAATGGGCAAAGCGACTTGTGCAAATTTATTTTCCACTAGTTGAGTGCCCGTGCGTTGCTACGGGTTATCGAGTTTCTTTCCTCACCATCATTGTGCTTTGTAGTTACGTGCAGTCAAATAACAACATCATTTTCAGTCATAGTCACCTTGCTCTTATTTTCTACCCTCCAAAATAAGTCATTCAAAATATACACTATTCGTGTACTTCCTCGGCCATTGTGATCTTCCACTCCTTTCCACCCACCATTTGCGTTGCAACAGTCAACATTCTTTCAACGACAACAACATACAGTCTGGGGTGCTCAAACCACAGGTCATGCTCTTGATCACCTTGACCACTGTAATTATAAAGTATGAATTACAAGATAAACTGATTGTATTTCCTCCCAAAAAGCACTTAGACTACATGGGTGACCATCGCCTATGAAAATACAAATTAATTATGCATCACTCTCCTTTAAACTACGCTAAGCCTTGAAACAAAAATACTATTTATCTCCACTGAATTCACACAACATAGAACCTAATTTTAATTTAGGGAAACATATAGTCAAATAGTCTGGTTGGGAATGGAAATCATGATCCTAAGGACTATTCAATCTACATAAATCATGGCAAAGTTTTCAGCATTTCTCGACATAAAAATAACATTGTCTGGCCATTGACTTAGGCACGCTCTAACACAAGTTGCAGAGTCATGAACTCATGTAATTGTAAACCCAAGATGTAGCACCTAATCAGCGACCGAAAGCTCTCTGCTCTCAGTCCCACCCGCCAACTACACTTTCATCTTTCCAGTAAGTGGGGTGGAGGAGTGCCATATCCAGAGAAGGAATGGGAGGCTGGAGGCGAACAAAGGCCAACTGAACTCGTGGCCGCTGGTGGAGTTCCTTAGCACAACACCCAGAGGCGACCTGGGTTTCAGTTCTAATAGAGAAAAAAACATTAACAAAAAAGTCAGCTAGCAATGCATATCACAACTTACTGGACACACATAAAGCATGGCCATCAGATTTTAGCTCTGAATCATCGCATAGTAAAATTGAAGACTTCAATGCACTGAATTTCTTCATTCATGAGAAAAATGATTTGGCGAGGCAAAAAGCATATATATACTTTGATGGAAGCTCTGCCGATCTAATTGCACTATTGTCCAAAGGTTCTTGTCGAGTCTGTTGGTGAGTTGGCCGATGTTCTTCCCACTTCCCTGTTCTGCAGTTTTAATCTTGCCCTAAGCAATTTTATGCCTATTTTTGTACGTGCTCCTATCTCTACTACAAAAGAACCAACTGTCCTGTCTCGGACGACGACGGACGAAATCGAACGACGACGGACGAAAGGACGACCCAAAAACTGCCTAATTATGACAGTACCAGCTTAATTGCACAGAATTAATCACACGTACTCAACGCAGGCTCCACGCACTCAACGCTCCACGCAGAAAAGTTACTGACAAAATCGGAAGAACCAAAAACTGCCTAATTATGACAGAATCAGCTTAATTGCACCTCCTCTAATCACGTACTCACGCATGGAAGTATTCAACTGCCCACTGCCCGTACCTCCATCGTCTGCCCACTGCCCGCCTTGCCTGTCGCCGCAACCTCACTCCCCGCCGCCGCCCAGCCCGCTCCGGTCCGCCGCCTCGCTCCGCGCCTAGGATCGACCAGGGACGCTTCGACGTTCTTGCTGGGTCAGGTACGGCGTGCAGTGAATATATACCAGCGGACCAGGGACGGGATCGCTGCCCAGCCCGCTCCGCTCCGTCGCCTCCCCGCCTACGATCGATCAGCGGACCAGGGACGGGACAGGTGGGATTGGGTGAGGTCCGGCGACGCAGCTTCGACATTGTTGATGGCTGAGGTCTGCTGTGCCGCCGGAATCCCGTGATTGCGTCATTCAGTGCCTAGAGAGATCAGAGCAAGCCGGACGTGAGAATAAGAAGTAAATGTATGTACCGAAATTTTTTAGTCTTGGTAACATCTATTGAAATAATTAAAGAGAATAAGAGGTAAATATATATTCCAATCAGTTACGGCGATTATACTTTGTAAAGTGCTTCTACTATCATATTTGGAATTAGTGCTGATATTTCTACAATGATCGACCGGTACAAGGCTGCAGTAACATTCAAGTTGTATTTGTTCCTAAAACTCCGTGAAACCAAGAAGCATGCAAATTGTTGTTCAACGAAATGATCTTACTAATGCTCTACAGCCATGTATTCCACCAACCACTACCTAAATATCTGAATCCAGAAATTTATAAGAATCGATAAAATATACAAAAATATTGTAATGTTTTGTGTGACAGAGGCATGTTGTTTCGAGCATAGCAATACGGAGGTTCAATGTTTGACAATGACAATTCAGTTCATTCTTTTGCAGTACATATTGCATTGTTCTAATACTCCATACTTTACCTGCAGATGGGGTCACCAACACGGGACAGCGTCCGAGCTCCTTTCAAGGACCTAACCAACAACATCACACAGGGTAATACTGATCAGCTCTATATATGTACCAGTGGATACCAGACTACTAATTACATTGTAACTGCAGTTGAACGTCTGTCATGCGTTACGCAGCAAACACCTACGGATCCGAAAGAACGAAGAAGGCTACGGGATAGGGAACGATATGCGAATATGGAGCAAAGTGAGAAAGATGAGAAAAACAAAAAACGCCGAGAAGCTTATCAGCGAAAGAAAACTGCTCCATATGTTCAGATCCATGAGGCCCAACCGGAAGCAACTCCAGGTGTGCTAACTCAACTGAATAACACGTCAACCAGCAATGGTGAGATTGAACATGAATCACTTATTTCCATTACAAAAAAAGGACTTACTGTTTTAATGATTCTAACGAGACCGTAACATCTAATTCTTTGTTTTACCAAGGAGAAGATGCTTCGGAAAAGGAAAATGTGGATCCATTTGGAGACAATGAATGGCTAAGAAGAAATGACACATACCAAAGGCGACCAATCCAAACCTCATTTGGAGAGCAAACAAATCTCCTGACTGGTACGGTATTATTGTTGTCAGTAATACTTGAATGTTAACATTTTGTAATATATGGATCTGATTTTCTATGTAGATGTGGATGCAAACATATGCAGTAATGATGGACCCATGACGTGCATACTTCAGGAAGAACCAACTACATCCATCCATCAGAATCAACCAACGACACCCATATTTCAACAGCAGTCCACATGTACCAAAGAACTGAATAAGCAACGGAAAAAAGAAAGGTATGCTCAGAACAGTGTCCAAGAGCGTGCAAACTCTCGGGCGCGTTATGAACAGATGGATCCTGATAAGAAAAATATAGTGCTACAAAATAAAAGACAACGAGAAAGGGAAAGGTATGCACAGAATGGAGGAAGCCATTCCAAGAAATGTCAACGCAAGGCAAGACGCAACACTCTGAACCCAGAATCCATAGCCATGGAGAACCCATCGTATATCCCTGAGAAAGTTTGGGATAGCGTGGGTACATCTGCGTCTCGCGGATCCATACCCACGAGTGAGTGGACTATTCCAGATTTCAGCGGTACCCCGGTTTATATACAGACTGCATCAGAGCAGACGACCGATGTGGATGAGATTGGAACAACTGATAGCTGTATAATACCCAAGCTCCTACGGTTAGCCTCTATCATAATTTGGGATGAGGCTTCCATGACGAAGCGACAGGCTGTGGAGGCGCTAGACAATAGCCTGCGTGACATAATGAGCCAACCAGAGCTTCCGTTCGGTGGAAAGACAGTAGTGTTAGTAGTGTTCGGTGGAGATTTCAGACAAGTCCTCCCTGTTGTGCGTAAGGGATCGAGGGCTCAGATAATTGATGCGACACTACGATGTTCTTACCTTTGGAGGTCCATGCGTCACCTTAAGCTGGAACTCAATATGAGGGCACATAG
>CAMZMU010000048.1:59508313-59632183 GCA_947311845.1 Poa pratensis | reverse complement strand
CTTCTTACTTGTTGTTTATTGTGGACGAAGCTCATGAGGGAGCTTGAACTTTGGTGGTTCCCTCTTCCTTGGAAAGTGTTCCATGCACTTCTTGTGTGGAAACTGAAACTTTACATTCCCTTCCTTTGAATCAATGATAGCACCTGTGGTACGAAGAAAAGGTCTTCCAAGAATAATAGGACTAGAGGTTTTATTCCCCATATCCATGATTAGAAAATCCACAGGCACAAAAGTCATATGTAACTCTACCATAACATCACTTACTTTTCCCAAAGCATGTTTAATAGAGT
The DNA here is from genome assembly GCA_947311845.1 of Poa pratensis. Classification (NCBI taxonomy): domain Eukaryota; kingdom Viridiplantae; phylum Streptophyta; class Magnoliopsida; order Poales; family Poaceae; genus Poa; species Poa pratensis. The sequence continues at coordinate 59,631,893 of CAMZMU010000048.1, read as the reverse complement.
CATCAGCAAGTGCTAGTTCAATAGAGCATTTTTCAAGATTTTTCAATTCAAGCACTTCATATAGTTCTTTAGATAAAACAGAGACACTAGATCCTAGATCAAGTATGGCATGGTGTGTCTCTTTTCCAATAGTTACTAGTACCTTAGGTATCCACATATCCCCAAGCTTAGGTGGTATCATAGCCTCTTGGTTGTACCTAGCAATCTTTTCTTTCAAGACATGATTAGCAATATAAGAACCAAAACCTGCTTGGTTAGTGTTGATGGAAGGATCACTTGCAAATTTTTGTAAGATAGATATTAATTCATGCAAGCTACAATTTTCTAAGTCAAGCAAAGGATCCTTGACTTCATTAAGCATTTTAACTTCCTCAACTTCTTCCCAAGCAAGATTCTCATTCCTTTTCTTTAAAGCAAGATTCAAGGCTATTAGGAGGTCATCCTCCCTTCAACATGATTCTTAATATCCCTATCTAAAGGTTCCAGCATAGAAGATATTCTTTCATTCAATTCCCTAGTCAACTTCTTTTTAGACTTGGCATAGTTCAATATTGTTTCCATTTTCAAAGAGATTCCAGAAAGAGTGTTATTTGTCTTTTTCATCCTAGACTTGGTATGAAGGATAAATGAATGCAAATCATTTTTAGTAGGATAGTCCTCCACATAAGTTTGTAGACATAAAGTTGACCTATCCATAGAAGCTTTTAGTTGTTTGATCCCAGTTTCATATTTGGATTCTATAGAATTCCCAAATAAATTTTCCATCAAATTATTAGCATGTGAGGGATTTCCAGAAGCAAATTTTCCACTAGTCAATGAGTCTAGAAAACATTTAGACCAGCCATCTATACCTTTATAGAAGTTTCTTATCACAGTGGCAGGAGTATATTTAATGACACCATTTTTACTAGTGTCCTTAATTCTATACCAAGCATCCATCAATGACTCTCCATAGTATTGACCAAAGTTGTTCATTTCAGCACTAGGATTCATTTTAGCAAGTTTTTTTTGGTATTTTTATTTTTTATGCAAAACTGAAATAAATATGATATGCAATGACACTAACAAAACAAATAAATTGCTTTGTAAGTAAAGATGGATAAGATGGTGCTCACGTAGGTGCAACCTCCCCAAGCTTAGGTGTTAGCACAAGTTGGTGACGTTGACTTTGTTGTGAGATGAATGCGATGATGCACACCCTTGGATAAATCTCTCAGCTACGATTCCCCGGCAACGGCGCCAGAAAACGTCTTGATGATCCCGAAGAGCAAGTCTTGATGCCTGCACAAATAACGGGATTAGGTTGAGACTCCAAGTGCAGAGTGTATAGTAAGTGGAAGACAGTTTTCCCCACGAGGGGTGACTCGAGGGTTTAATATCGAACTCTCGGGGAATCTGAAGTGGTAGATTTATCTTCTTATCCTTCTTTTGGTTACCTACAAAACAAGGTTAGATGTTTTGGTCCTCAACCTCACCTGTGGTTGTCAAGCACAAGGTGTAAGAATGATATCAGGATAGTTATGCAATGCAAACAAGAAATAAATATGCAATGATGGTGGATGCAATGGTAAATGATATTTTTGGGTTTGAAATGTATGCAAGATGAAAAGTATTTTTGTATTTTCGGATTTAATGATGGCTGAAAATAAAAGTGGTATATGGTGTTGGAAAGGTGTTTCTTATGATTAAAAATGGACTGGGGTTCATGGTTTCACAAATGCACTCTCTCTTTATAAAGTGGTAGACAATGGAACACACAAAGTTAACATATGAGATTGCAACACAGGGTTTGATAACAAGTTACTTAGATATATGGGCATCACGTCCTAACATAGAGATCTTTTGGTTATTAACCTCTCTTATACTCCACCAAGATGCGAACTAAATCATAACACCTCAGTAATTAAGATAACTCAGAGTATAGCAAGTATCATGACATGAAGTGAAAATAAGAACATGCTAGATCTAGTCATGGAGTAGTGGCAATGGTCACGCCCACATCCCCGGTAGCATGGTATTTTAGTTTATCCCTAGTGAGGTAACAAAGTAAGGTAAAGATACCAAAGTGGATCGCAGAACTTTCTCTCACGTTCACTGCACTAGCCACCCCCCGTTACTCCAACTAATGCACACGTTCCCCCACACACGCTCTCATAAACATGCTTGATCAAAACAAGTAGACAAGAACGGGGTACATAATATGCATCTATACTCATAACTGAAACAAACATTGCAATCTCAAACATATATTAACTCATAAAGATCCACCACAAAGGTATTACAACGGTGACCGTAATCATGTTCAGCAGCTCATACGGTGCTAATTAGTGAAGCTCAAGAGAGGAGAGATACATAAGTTACTTCCACAAACCCATAGTCCAGAGGTGGACTACTCCCTCTTCATCATGGAGACGGTGGAGAAGTCGATGGAGAAGGTGGAGACCACGCCGGCAGCGCCCCGCCGGAGTTTTCCCCCTCCAATCTGCAGCTCCTGATCTCCGTTTCGGTGTTTCTGTGTTTGTGGGCTCGTTCCGAGAACGACGAGGGACCTTTTTTATAGGCGTTTTTAGGTCAAGACGAAGGCGGTGGAGCGAAGATCGACGGCAACGGAGCCACGAGGCCCAAACGGGTGGGTCCCACGCGGCCACAGTACCTGGCCGCGTGGGCCAGCCCGTTTGGCCCTCGGGTCTCCGTTTGCTTGCTTCCTTTTTCCGTAGTCCTTCTTCCTTCCAAATATTGACGCCCGTAAATTTCCAGGTGATTTCGTTGACGTTTGGGTCCCTGAAACATTAAAATACAAAACTAGGGTTTTCTGCAGGGTTAATTCCAAATAAATGGGAAAACTATGAAGTATTCCCAAAATCATGATAAAACATTGATATAACCCTTATATGATGCAAATATGATTGGAATATAAGCAATTAAAGTGCAAAGTTCATGTATGCATTTTACATGCATCAGTAAGCATCTCATATGGAGTTTCTTTTCTTCCAACGCGAAAGAATAACCGGTTTGATGAGTGACACGCCGTGGAGATGGCCTCGGACCACAAGTAAAGCGGAGACTTAAACTCCGCCAACATGGACCTTGCCATATCCATAAGAGTCTGGTTCTTCCTCTCGGCTACACCATTTTGTTGAGGGTATAAGCAGCGTAATATTGATGACGAATTCCCTCTTCACTAAGAAACTCATTTAGGGTGTAGTTCTTGAACTCGGAGCCATTGTCACTTCTAATGGCCAAAATGGGAACATTGTGTTGACGTTGAACTTCATTGGAGAAGTCGATGACGGCTTGTTGAGTCTCATCCTTCGACTTGAAGAAATAAACCCAAGTAAATCTTGAATAGTCATCAACAATCACCAAACAATACTTCTTCCCACCAAGACTCGGTTCAGGAACGTCACCAAAGAGATCAACATGAAGAAGTTCCAATATCCTCTTTGATGAGATTATGGTCTTGCTTGAGTGGGGAGAATCATGCATCTTTCCTTCAACACAAGCCCTACAAAGACGATCTCTAGAAAAAGAAACATTCTCTTTTAGTCCAAGGATGTGGCCACCCTTGTGAAGACTTTGCAAAGTTCTCATATTGACATGGGACAAGCGGCGATGCCACAACCACCCCACGTCGGCCTTTCCGAATAGGCATATTGCTTGAGTGTTGGTTGGCCCCGAAACGTCCACCACAAACAACTCATTTTCAACATACCCAACGAACATGACCTTTAGAGTCTTGCTCCTCAAGAGTACCACCATATCAATAGTAAAATGGACATCAAAGTTCATCTTATTAAGTGCACGAACCACATAAGATTGTAACCGAGAGACTTGAGAAGCATGACATTTACAAGGGTGATATCCTTTGCAACTACCACCTTGCCGAGGCCCTTTACCTCAGCTTTTGACTTATCACCATAGGAGACGGTTGAGTGATTTATATTTGGTCCCAACTCTATCATGATCTCTTGCTTCCGGTCATATGACTAGTGCATCCACTATCAACCACCCATTTAGACCCACCGAAAACATAGTCCTACAAGAAATTATTGCTTGGATTTAGGTACCCATTTCGCAATGGGTCCTCTTTTGTTAGCAACAAGAGTCTTTGGGACCCAAATAGAATAAGCAATATAACCATCATAAGGACCAACATATTTTGCATAAACATCCCCATAATAATCAACATAAAGAATATAGTTGGGGTTAGCATGTCCCGCAAAGTCACTACGAGTGGTCTTGCCCCTAGTGGCATCACCACCCGCAATGGGAGTCTTGGCTTGTGCGGGCTTGTCCTTGTTCTCCTTATTGTTGCTCTTCTTGTTCATTGCCTTGGCTACATAACCAAGACCCTCCTTCCCTTTGTGTTGCTTTTGCTCAACTACATGAGCAACAACCTTTTTTTACCTTTGGTAATAGAGGTCTTGGCACTAGCGGCCTTGGCAAGCTCAACCTTCAACCTAGCATTTTCCTCAATAACATTTGCATGATCACAAGAGGGAGTAGAGGTGCTAGGTGAGTTAGATTTAGAAAGTTGAGTTTGTAGTTGCTCATGAGACATGACTAGGAGAGAGTGAGTCGTTTCCAAGGCCTTGTGAGTCTTGTCAAGCTTCTCTATATCCCCATGTAGTCTAGCATTAGCAATCACAAATTCGGCTTTCTCTTTTTTAATCACTTTATACTTGGCAATGGCATGGTCTCTTTCCTTAAAAAATTAGCAATTATTTCATCATTAGTACTATCAAGAGACTCAAGTCTCTCCTCAAGAGTACCCCTATATTCTTGTTCTTATTCAAGAGAAGCATTCAAAGATGCTATAGTGATAGAGTCTTCTCTTTCAATTCGACATTTGACCTCAAGGAGGTCTTCGGCCATACCAAGTTGACTCATGAGAGCCTCAACATGCTTCTTGGTTCACCTTGCAAGTTAGTCACAAAAGTATCAAAAACAACAAGTTCTTTCTTAATTGCAAGACTAGTGACATCATCCATTTCATGCATAGACTTAGGGGTGGAGGATGATACCTCGGTGGCCTTAGCCATGAGGCAACGAGCGGAGTTGTTGGAGGCGTTCTCATTGGGGATTCGAAGAGAGAAGGTGATGAAGTTGAGGTAATAGCCAACTTGGGGTCTTCGGCCATACCAAGTTGAGGTAATATTACAACAGTTTTACCCTTTTAATGCTTTCTCATTACCGACTGTAGTTAGTTATTTGAGTTGGATAAACTTGGGGAGTTGTCTCCAGTTTAGAATTTGGATAGGCTATGAGCTCTCTTAGAGGTGTGCTGCAATTTGTTTGGCAACTGAACATTTTCATCTGTCTCTGTTAGATGCAAAGCTATATGCCACCCTCTTGAACGTTCTATCTCTTCTAACTAACCCGTTTGCGTTGGATTATGGCTGTTTTGCAGAACATATGCTTCGTGCTGTATTCAATATTCTACATAGGCTTCATGCTTGTGTTGGCCATCGTTGCTCAGAAATGGTGGCATGCGCTGCTGGGTATCGCCATCATGTCACCAATCCATATATGGGGCCTCTACTTAACATCTTATCTGAGAGATGGGCTCCTTAGGGTACACACTATGGGGCTTCGAAACAGTGATGATGATCTTGGTTGCAAACAACTTGCATCAGAAAACATGTAATCCAGTGGGCCAATAAAGGGCACTCTTTTGCTAGCGTGTTCCGTGGTTCTCTTGAATTGGCTATGTGTATCCTCTGCCTACAGTAGTTTATCGTTTGTAGCTATATGTGCCAACTTGTAAACGGGGCAGTTACCTGGTGGGCTATTTGTACTGTATGTATTGAATCTATCCTAAATTGACAACTGTAGCTTACTTGTGCTTTCTTAATAAAAAAAAAGCTTACTTGTGCTTCGGTGCTGTATTTTGCATTATCTCAAAATACTTCTCATTCGTGAGGTGCCATCTGTGTGGAAAGGACTTCCCACACCACGCAGTAATTCAAAAAAACACCTTTTTTTCTAGCGATTCTAAACCGGAATTTATTTCAAGTTTTTGTTCTGAGTTTTTTTTTTTGAGGGAAAGGGTTCTTGTTATCTATACTACTGTTAAAAGAGCAAACTTGTTGGGATACTTTAAATCTGGACCGTTCAATATCCGATCAAACAGCCAGATCGTCTCAATGTTTGACAACTCAACAATGTCCGATTTTTTCCGTTTTACCCTCCCACCAAATCACATAATACTACTAAATTGTCACTCATCTCCGAATCGTTATTTTTGTCTTTCCCTGAGTTAGAACTCAAACGCCGCGCTCTGCCCAGGCCACGTCCGCACGACGCCACCGTCTCTTCCCAAACCACGCCGCCGCCCCCTGCCCGCCAAGGCTGCTGTTTCCATGAACTCCGCCTCGCTGTCCTCATCACCCTCCAAGGAAACGAGCCGGGACACACGGAATCGAGCGAATCGTCTTCATCTTATTCACCTCAGGCCGAGCGCCGCTGCCGTCGTCCCCGTTCCTCCCCGACGTAGCTGAGCATCCTCCTGTGATCCCGGTGAGATCCCGCACCTGTCGCTCAACTTCTATGTTTCCTCGGCCGTCTGTGCCGCCTCTGCAGCTGGCAGTCCGGACTGTCCCTTCCTCCATGCGTTTAGTCCCCCTGCCAGGCTGCCAGTGCCACCCGCTTGAACCCTGGCGACCGGCGCTGCCGCCTGCCGCCCTCCTCCAGCGGGAGGAAAGGGAACTACCGCCATAGACCTCGCCCATCCCCACATCGCCTGCGCGCTTCCGACGCCGGCGAGCTAGCCTCCGAGCTCCCAGATCTCGCCCGCGTTGGAGTTAGATGAGCAGCCCCCGGATCGTGACAGGGAGCTCCTGGCCATTCTTGCCCCCGGTGCAATTCTTTCCCTCGATGCAATTCACACGGTCTAGAGTCAATGACTCAATTAATTTTATGTCTCCATCAGTATCACTTCAATATTTTTTTCCCTGGATTCGTTGCATCTTGCATCAGGTAATTTTCTTTCTTACTGTTGGACTGCTGCACACTGACTAATGATACTGCAAAACAGAAGATGTACCTAAAGAGTTCATACGCTGTTTATACATTGAAATTTTCATGTAGTTAGACGATATGGTGTTTGTTTTACACGTAGTGTACTTTCCTGATACGTTCAAACCAGTGTCGAGTTCTTCAGAGATACAGCTGATCTAATATTTTGTTACATCCAGCCAGCAGGTGAGCCTGCCTGCACTCTGACCTACGCCCCTGCCTGCTAAGCTGCACCCGCAAGCCGGCCGATCATGAACGGCAGGTTCCCTCCATGTATATTTCGCACGCACCTGCGGCATCTATCTTTCATAGCTACGCCAACCGGAGCAGCAAGGATATGCCCCCTTTTGCCCCTATTTTGCAGTTTTCTTCTTCATATCTTTGCTCTTCTATTCTCCCCGTGGATCGACTCTAGCAAGCCTATTTGGTATATGTTGCTAATCTTACAGTTTACAACAGTTAGGATTTATTTTCTTGCTTATCAAATCTAGCAAGCCTAATGCTGTGAAAGGATAGAGTTAGAGTAAAACTTTGTGATTTAAGTCTGACATGGTGAACTTGAAAGCATACCAAAAATACTGTGTTAAAAATGTAGTAAATTCATCATACTATATGTGTCCATTGAAACATTTTCTTTCAGGTCACATAAGACATGGGAAGTGGATTTCTTCTCACCTTAACACTTTCTGAATTAAGATCCTGGAGAAGTCTCTATGCCGCTTACTTTGTACCACTTGCTGAATTCAGAGCCCGAAGGTTTTTTCTTGTCATTCTTTCCACTCCAAAAACGACAAACTCTAGAAAGGTCTACTTTCCTAGCACCATTGTCCACTTCTGACACATTCAATTTTCAAACAGTTCATTCATTCCTTAAATCCTTATACGGTATTTATCGAGCATTTGCAAATAATCTGCACTAAAAAATTGCGGTTTTAAAAATCGTGTGAAACCTACCCTTTGGGATTTAAATCCAATTATTTGTAATTGTTGCAGGTTATAGCTTTAAAACTGAAAACCATGTTTCCGTGAGAGCTTTGATCATATGTTGGGACATTTGTAGTTTACTGTGAGCTTTTGGTTCACAAGTTATAGTTATCTGCCATTTGCATCATAGCAGCAAAATTCAGGCATCCATATCTATAGTTATGCTTCCTGCTTTTAAATGGCTTGGTAAATAACTGAATGAACAAATATAGATTCAAATATGTGTTTATATTATAATAAATTATGAGACGTGCGTTGCACGTACACGTCCACTAGTGTGTTAAACGAACTAACCGTATGATCCGAAGTATGGGCTTTTGGTACACATAGTAATCCGAACCAAAGCTTAAAGCCCAACAACAACTGGCTTATACTAAACCACTCGCCAGCCCACATTTGTAGCACTCGACGCGCGCCGAACGGACGACAGAAATCGCGTTCTGCGGATAGGCTGCTTGCCGACCGCCATAATTAGAAAATCTCTTCTCTTCTCTCCTATCTAAATTTTTTTTTTGGTTCCTCTCGTACATCGTTTCCTTCGTCCCGCTCCTTTCGTCCAACAAATCTTGGCGCCGACATGTGGGACCGTCTGAAAGATGGAAACCCTCGCGAAGTCCCCGCTCCTCTCCCAGACTCACGGCTCGCATGGCACCGCCGCTCGCCCCGCAGCTTAGAGACCCCTCCCACATCCTCTCCAGCGACCGCCGCCACCGATAGTCCATCCCCCGCCCTTGGCACTGCCCCACCTCCGCCGGCCCGCCCGGATGTGCCTTAAGATCCTACATCCAGCCTGCCTACCCTCTCGCTCATCCTCTGCTCTCCTACGCTGCGTTGTCCAGCCATCAAGCAGTGGCGTTTGTGTATCCAGCCAATAGCCATCACGACTTAATTGATTTCATCCTCTTGTAGTTTTGATTTTCGATTTTTCTTCCAACTTTACATGGATATGATCTGTCGCCGTGCTGGGCGGCGATGGCGAGTTGCTAATCTTCGTGGGTTTTCTCGGTGTTGTGTAGAACGGAAGGGCCACTGTTCCAGCTCGACTACGCCATTGAGTCTATCAAGGTGAGATTCATTTTTCCTTTTATTTTTGGATCATATGTCCAAACTGGGGAATCGGGGAGGGAGTTTTGTCTGAAAGGAAAATAAGATTTGGTTTTTTGTGTGCAAAATGAACAAATCGAAAGGCGTTGACAAGTGGGGTCAACCCAGTGTCATTTCAGAAAATACACATGCCTACAGGTTCCAGTGAACATAGATGGAACACTAAACCGTATATAACTACCGTAACTTACATATTTCTAAATGCGGCAATCTATGGGAGCTCGGCCAACGAGTTCGATTTCACGTACGCACAACTCGGTAGACCAACAACATCGATATTGGCCTGTCAAAAAAAAACATCGATATTAGCGTAATCCTGTTTCCTGTACCAAAATCATACATAACTCTCTCTTAACTAATCTCTAAAAAATGAAAACTCACGTAACTAAATGGTCATTTGATGGTGCTATGACTCAAATTGGCAGGGGCATCGACCCCCTCCGATCTTGGCCTTGCAAGCAAGCACCTCCCAGCGATACGTTGGAGGATCCGTCACCGTCACATCCAGTACCGCCTCGCCATGCTCCAGCTCTCCGGCGAGTCGGTGCCGCAGGAACCGTGGCACCACTACCTCGACGCCCCATGCCATGGTGGCGACCCCGTCCTCCTCCATCGTGGACACGCATAACAGCGGCACCGCGCCTTTGGCTAGGAACGCGTTGTGGTAGGAGACGACGATCGCCGTGTGGCCGCCGATGCACTCTCCATCTATGAACTTCTCGAACTCCTTGATGTACATGGTGAGGTTGAACACCGGCGAAAGCGTGGGCCGCCGGTCGCTCTTTAGGTCTATTTCCGGGTCCAACCCGTCAACGCCGGTAATGGCCACCGAGTACTCGACTGCGCCATCCGTCACGATGGTGTAGGTGAAGTAGGCAATGAACCATATGAAGAAAAGTGCGACAAAAAACCAAAAAGTGAAGACCAGAACGTCGCAGCAGATCGTCCGCCATGGCCGGCGCGGGAGTTCGTCGTCCGGCGCCGCCCGCGCTCGGAGCAGCGGGACGTGTAGGTTTGGCGATGCTGCGGCGCCCATGCGTGCTAGCTAGATACCGATTATGTTCCGATTGCTCACGTATGTGTTTTTGCCTATATATAGCCCCTTACTAGCTAGGGTTCCTCGGATAGATCTAGTTTATGCACGCAATGACCCGCGCCGGTCTGGCAAGATGGAACCAAACTTTAAAACTAGACAGCATTGGTCGGGCCGCAAAACGGCATCCAACTCTTTCCCGATCAAACGGAACAAGTAGTAGTACGTACAAGATTATCGATCAAGATCGTTTCTGTAATGCCCTCAGTAGGGTTCTTCGATCGATTGTCTCAGATACACCTTAATTCGATACAGGTTCAGAGTCGGATACAAGGAGACGAAGCTCCTGAATGTTGGAACAGAGTTCTATCTAGTTCAAGGATGGAAAGGGGAATCGCCGATCCCTAAGTAGATGTCGTGACGATGCTGCCAACTACTCCTTGTTGGGCTTGGGCTGGTCCTTGGGCTCCTGGTCCGGGCTTGGCCCACCTGGGTGTGGCTGGGGCGTTACAGTTTCTTATTGGCTAGAGTGAGGAACAGAAAAGAGAGAGAAAAAAGCATGGGGGCGGATCGATCGAGAGTGCCCGGATCGCTCAACGCCGATGTTAATTTAGTTATGAAAATTTGCAGGGCTCGGAGCTTCCCAACGAGATATGCAAACACCACGCAAAAAAAAGTATAGTACATATACTGGCTCGTACAACTGATCAACTCTAATTAGTACATATACTGTCTGTCAAGAGAAAACAAGACAAATTTCTGTTGATTTTTTTATCATGACTATGTTGTTGTCTAGTAAAAAAATGCAACAATGGCATAATAGTCTTTCCACGTGGGACTTGATGGTCAACTAGCGGTCAACTAACGGAAATGACATTTTCAGAGCGACGACACCGTTTTATGGCGTTCTTAGAATGACGGCTAGTTTGATGAAATTTTCGGAACACGGCAATCGTTTGATGGCATTCTCGAAATTTCCTCGATTTTCTGTCGGCAATGGGCAAAGCGACTTGTGCAAATTTATTTTCCACTAGTTGAGTGCCCGTGCGTTGCTACGGGTTATCGAGTTTCTTTCCTCACCATCATTGTGCTTTGTAGTTACGTGCAGTCAAATAACAACATCATTTTCAGTCATAGTCACCTTGCTCTTATTTTCTACCCTCCAAAATAAGTCATTCAAAATATACACTATTCGTGTACTTCCTCGGCCATTGTGATCTTCCACTCCTTTCCACCCACCATTTGCGTTGCAACAGTCAACATTCTTTCAACGACAACAACATACAGTCTGGGGTGCTCAAACCACAGGTCATGCTCTTGATCACCTTGACCACTGTAATTATAAAGTATGAATTACAAGATAAACTGATTGTATTTCCTCCCAAAAAGCACTTAGACTACATGGGTGACCGTCGCCTATGAAAATACAAATTAATTATGCATCACTCTCCTTTAAACTACGCTAAGCCTTGAAACAAAAATACTATTTATCTCCACTGAATTCACACAACATAGAACCTAATTTTAATTTAGGGAAACATATAGTCAAATAGTCTGGTTGGGAATGGAAATCATGATCCTAAGGACTATTCAATCTACATAAATCATGGCAAAGTTTTCAGCATTTCTCGACATAAAAATAACATTGTCTGGCCATTGACTTAGGCACGCTCTAACACAAGTTGCAGAGTCATGAACTCATGTAATTGTAAACCCAAGATGTAGCACCTAATCAGCGACCGAAAGCTCTCTGCTCTCAGTCCCACCCGCCAACTACACTTTCATCTTTCCAGTAAGTGGGGTGGAGGAGTGCCATATCCAGAGAAGGAATGGGAGGCTGGAGGCGAACAAAGGCCAACTGAACTCGTGGCCGCTGGTGGAGTTCCTTAGCACAACACCCAGAGGCGACCTGGGTTTCAGTTCTAATAGAGAAAAAAACATTAACAAAAAAGTCAGCTAGCAATGCATATCACAACTTACTGGACACACATAAAGCATGGCCATCAGATTTTAGCTCTGAATCATCGCATAGTAAAATTGAAGACTTCAATGCACTGAATTTCTTCATTCATGAGAAAAATGATTTGGCGAGGCAAAAAGCATATATATACTTTGATGGAAGCTCTGCCGATCTAATTGCACTATTGTCCAAAGGTTCTTGTCGAGTCTGTTGGTGAGTTGGCCGATGTTCTTCCCACTTCCCTGTTCTGCAGTTTTAATCTTGCCCTAAGCAATTTTATGCCTATTTTTGTACGTGCTCCTATCTCTACTACAAAAGAACCAACTGTCCTGTCTCGGACGACGACGGACGAAATCGAACGACGACGGACGAAAGGACGACCCAAAAACTGCCTAATTATGACAGTACCAGCTTAATTGCACAGAATTAATCACACGTACTCAACGCAGGCTCCACGCACTCAACGCTCCACGCAGAAAAGTTACTGACAAAATCGGAAGAACCAAAAACTGCCTAATTATGACAGAATCAGCTTAATTGCACCTCCTCTAATCACGTACTCACGCATGGAAGTATTCAACTGCCCACTGCCCGTACCTCCATCGTCTGCCCACTGCCCGCCTTGCCTGTCGCCGCAACCTCACTCCCCGCCGCCGCCCAGCCCGCTCCGGTCCGCCGCCTCGCTCCGCGCCTAGGATCGACCAGGGACGCTTCGACGTTCTTGCTGGGTCAGGTACGGCGTGCAGTGAATATATACCAGCGGACCAGGGACGGGATCGCTGCCCAGCCCGCTCCGCTCCGTCGCCTCCCCGCCTACGATCGATCAGCGGACCAGGGACGGGACAGGTGGGATTGGGTGAGGTCCGGCGACGCAGCTTCGACATTGTTGATGGCTGAGGTCTGCTGTGCCGCCGGAATCCCGTGATTGCGTCATTCAGTGCCTAGAGAGATCAGAGCAAGCCGGACAGTGAGAATAAGAAGTAAATGTATGTACCGAAATTTTTTAGTCTTGGTAACATCTATTGAAATAATTAAAGAGAATAAGAGGTAAATATATATTCCAATCAGTTACGGCGATTATACTTTGTAAAGTGCTTCTACTATCATATTTGGAATTAGTGCTGATATTTCTACAATGATCGACCGGTACAAGGCTGCAGTAACATTCAAGTTGTATTTGTTCCTAAAACTCCGTGAAACCAAGAAGCATGCAAATTGTTGTTCAACGAAATGATCTTACTAATGCTCTACAGCCATGTATTCCACCAACCACTACCTAAATATCTGAATCCAGAAATTTATAAGAATCGATAAAATATACAAAAATATTGTAATGTTTTGTGTGACAGAGGCATGTTGTTTCGAGCATAGCAATACGGAGGTTCAATGTTTGACAATGACAATTCAGTTCATTCTTTTGCAGTACATATTGCATTGTTCTAATACTCCATACTTTACCTGCAGATGGGGTCACCAACACGGGACAGCGTCCGAGCTCCTTTCAAGGACCTAACCAACAACATCACACAGGGTAATACTGATCAGCTCTATATATGTACCAGTGGATACCAGACTACTAATTACATTGTAACTGCAGTTGAACGTCTGTCATGCGTTACGCAGCAAACACCTACGGATCCGAAAGAACGAAGAAGGCTACGGGATAGGGAACGATATGCGAATATGGAGCAAAGTGAGAAAGATGAGAAAAACAAAAAACGCCGAGAAGCTTATCAGCGAAAGAAAACTGCTCCATATGTTCAGATCCATGAGGCCCAACCGGAAGCAACTCCAGGTGTGCTAACTCAACTGAATAACACGTCAACCAGCAATGGTGAGATCGAACATGAATCACTTATTTCCATTACAAAAAAAGGACTTACTGTTTTAATGATTCTAACGAGACCGTAACATCTAATTCTTTGTTTTACCAAGGAGAAGATGCTTCGGAAAAGGAAAATGTGGATCCATTTGGAGACAATGAATGGCTAAGAAGAAATGACACATACCAAAGGCGACCAATCCAAACCTCATTTGGAGAGCAAACAAATCTCCTGACTGGTACGGTATTATTGTTGTCAGTAATACTTGAATGTTAACATTTTGTAATATATGGATCTGATTTTCTATGTAGATGTGGATGCAAACATATGCAGTAATGATGGACCCATGACGTGCATACTTCAGGAAGAACCAACTACATCCATCCATCAGAATCAACCAACGACACCCATATTTCAACAGCATCCACATGTACCAAAGAACTGAATAAGCAACGGAAAAAAGAAAGGTATGCTCAGAACAGTGTCCAAGAGCGTGCAAACTCTCGGGCGCGTTATGAACAGATGGATCCTGATAAGAAAAATATAGTGCTACAAAATAAAAGACAACGAGAAAGGGAAAGGTATGCACAGAATGGAGGAAGCCATTCCAAGAAATGTCAACGCAAGGCAAGACGCAACACTCTGAACCCAGAATCCATAGCCATGGAGAACCCATCGTATATCCCTGAGAAAGTTTGGGATAGCGTGGGTACATCTGCGTCTCGCGGATCCATACCCACGAGTGAGTGGACTATTCTAGATTTCAGCGGTACCCCGGTTTATATACAGACTGCATCAGAGCAGACGACCGATGTGGATGAAATCGGAACAACTGATAGCTGTATAATACCCAAGCTCCTACGGTTAGCCTCTATCATAATTTGGGATGAGGCTTCCATGACGAAGCGACAGGCTGTGGAGGCGCTAGACAATAGCCTGCGTGACATAATGAGCCAACCAGAGCTTCCGTTCGGTGGAAAGACAGTAGTGTTAGTAGTGTTCGGTGGAGATTTCAGACAAGTCCTCCCTGTTGTGCGTAAGGGATCGAGGGCTCAGATAATTGATGCGACACTACGATGTTCTTACCTTTGGAGGTCCATGCGTCACCTTAAGCTGGAACTCAATATGAGGGCACATAGCGACCCCTGGTTTGCTGAGTACCTGTTGCGCATCGGCGGTGGCACAGAGGAGACCAATGGTGATGGCGATGTCCGCCTACCAGATGAGATATGCGTGAAGTATACTGAGAAGGACAATGATCTTGATGCACTCATAAACTATGTTTTTCCCAGTCTCAGTGCAAACATGGCAGACCCAAACTACATCACCTCCAGAGCTATCTTGACGACACGAAATGATTGTGTCGATTGGATTAATATGAAGATGATCGATAGGTTTCAGGGGGATGAAATGGTCTACCATAGCTTTGACTCTGCCGTGGACGACCCATACAACTACTATCCGTCTGAGTTCCTTAACTCTCTAACGCCTAATGGGCTGCCACCGCATGAGTTAAAGCTCAAGATTAACTGCCCCATTATATTGCTCAGAAACATTGACCCGGCAAACGGACTTTGCAACGGAACAAGGCTGGTAGTCCGTGGATTTCAGAGGAACGTCATCGATGCAGAAATCGTGCTGGGGCTACATGCTGGGAAGAGGATTTTCTTGCCGAGGATCCCCCTTTGCCCCTCAGATGATGAGATGTTCCCTTTCCAGTTTAAGAGAAAACAATTTCCTATTCGGCTCAGCTTCGCCATGACAGTCAACAAGGCACAGGGGCAGACTATTCCTAATGTCGGTATCTACTTGCCCGAGCCGGTGTTCTCTCATGGGCAATTGTACGTCACGCTTTCCCGAGCTACAGCCAGAAAAAACGTTAAGATTCTCGCCGTCCCACCTACAAAGGATAAAAAGAAGAGAACCCTACATACTGATGGTACTTACACGACCAACATCGTCTTTAAAGAGGTCCTTACTAAATAGGTCAGTACATATATATACTTTAAGTACTCATACTTTGTATTTTTAAATTATGAAATATTTATATATAGTCTTTATTTATTTTCTACAGGTCAAATGAGATACCGAGAGAAGAATTTGACTTACCTTGGGTAATAGCAAGTGCTGCTTTCTATGCAATAATGTCAGCAAAAGTGATGGAATAATGTCTCATCTGAATCAATGACATAATCAAACCTTGCATAATATGCAGAGAATCAATTTGTTGGCAGCAAAATGCGAGGACCATTCCTCAAACTTAATCTTGCTTATATTATGTGGTCCCATTGTTTTACTTCAGATGTGTGGATTGTCCTTGTGCTTATATCTGCTAGCGAAATATTCCTTCTCCATATATTTTCTATTGTAAGTTCATTTTTACCTGCAAAACATGAATTGTACATAATCCAGGTTTTATCAACCTATTTCTAGCAGCCTATCCACCACGCACATACCAGGATGTTTTTCTAAGAGGACTGAAATCTGAAATAACGAATGAAAATGCTGGCCCAATCCATCCGTAACTACAGTTATTAGGTGAGAGTACATTTAACTCCATTATACATTTTGGAATTTTACTTTTATTTTCTACTGGAGATTTCACATCAGGGAAAGGGTTTGGGGTGATGGCTATTTTCATGTTTTATCTTCAGTTTGTCTAGCTATTCCAACTGGCTTATACTCTCCCTGAGCATATTTAATTATATACAGTGAAATGATTTACTAATAGCGTGCATTTTTTCAACACGAAAATGAACTGATACAGGACTGGTTTTGGGCAAGGGCAAATAAGTAGGGTGGTTTGCTAAGTAATTAGTACCCCTTTTGTCTACAAAAATTGGATTCGTAAATGACATATTTAGGTGATGTCTGATAAAATGCTCCTTTGATTATTGAAAATTTTCATGTCAAAAATAGGCAAGAACATTGTTGATCGTGACGTCTTAGAGGGATGCAACATGTGTATGCTTCTTTCGTTTCTTTTTGTTCTACTTTATTAGTTATAGATTCTTTTGTGGGTGCCATGAACCATTCTTGATGGCTACAGCGTTGACCAAAAAATTATATAGGGATGTCTTATCGCTGTAACTAACATGCTCACACTCATTTCAATCATCAAGGTCGTAGAGCAGGCATATCACTTACATTGCAGAAAATAACCAAATGTAGAGTAATGTAGTTTAGTAGCCGTAAACATTGACAACCATGAATAATGTGTGGAAAATTACCAGGATGATTCTGCATAAGACCTTGCCCTTTAACTAAATATTCTGGCAGCAGATCATCAACATCTGATACTATTTCAACTGATTACATTGGTACTGTACGATCTTTAGAATTTTATCTCCAGAATTAGTAACTATTAGAGCTCAATCGGATGATCTGAGTGTTCCAGACAGAAGACCTGCAGAAAATATGAACTGTCAGAGATAAGCAATCCAGCTAACTACAATAATGTTGAACCTGCCAGAATGGGGCTCATCAGCAAGTAAAGTGCACAATAAAACTAATGAAGAAGTATACGATGCCCGTGCGGCCAGTTCGATGACTAAGTGGTCGGAGATGCGGAAGACCTTGCCCTGATGGGGGCGGTGCTCATTGCCGAACTTTTTTAGGTGCGGAGGACGGCGGAGCGGAGGCCAAATACTCGCCTCCGCGACGGGTACCTGCTCGTCTCCCTTTCGCCGGTTGCCGCTCCCGGTACTATAGAGCTGCCGCAATCGAAGCTACGACGAGTGTGGTCCGCCGTGGTCGCGAGCTGCTTGACAGCGACTGGTCCGGAGACGGCCGTCGTGATTTGCACGGGGACATGTGGACGGCGGCCACTGCGTCGATCTGGGGCCGACCAGAGGTGGCAGCGTCGATCTGGGACATGGGAGAAGATGGGCGAGTGGGGGAGGGGTTGTGCAGGTGGGTGGTGCCCGTGTGGCTAGCTTGCTGTGCGGAGAAGACCATAGGTGTGTGCATCCTGAGATGGGAAGGACACTAGAGTGTGGGAAGGGGGACGAAAGGGCGGTGATGTGTCTTTCTCCCTCTTTGCTGGCTCGTTCGGTTTGGGGTGTGGAAGTGGGGCCCACCGGAGGTTGGCATGCATGCGGAACTCTTTAAAAACAGATTTCGTGTTGTTTTTATGAAATTTGAATTTACGATCCAGCGAAATATTCCATTATCAAATCCGTAGATAATTATTTTTAAAAAAATATTAGATAACTTGAGAATCTGTGTATCATACTATGTTGGATACAGGGCGCGTTTGGTTGTCTGCAAATTGCACGGTCAAACCTGACAGCTGCAAGCGCGCGATGATTGGTTGCCCGCACAAGCTCCCGAGCCAGGCCATCGTGCGGATTAAAGCAGCCTCGGTTCCCGGCGTGCAAACTCGAGTTACCTAGCGTGAGAGCTGTTGCAGGCGCCGGAGAATTGGAGATGTCGCGCAGACGAAAATTGTGGCGGGAGAAATTCGGTCACCGCCGCTCAATTTCGCCTCACCGGCACGCTATTTCGCCTCCCTATATCTATTTAGTTCCTCCGCGCCGAGGAACCAAATCGAAAACACTGTTTCCCCCTTTCGAGCTTCATGGCAATGGCGAAGGCGGGGTCTTCTTCTTCCAAGGCCGGAGAAATCTCGTCCCTGGAGCTCATCCTCAGCAACTCTTCTCCTTGCAAGGTGGCGGCAGAGACCGGCGGCGCATGGATGTTGGGCGCAAGGAGGTGACGGATCTCGTCCGCAACAACTGCGGCGGCGGCAAGGATGATGGGTGCAAGGTGGTGGTGGATCTCGTCGGCGGGAACTCTCCTTATACGACTGCGATTGTAAGAACCTCTACACCCATGTTCTTTGTATTAGATCTGCGGTAGATTAAATGAGACTCTGTTTTTCTGGTAGCTAGATTGAATGGACTATCATCTGTGTTTCTATGTTAGATCTTTTCCTTAGTCCGGCGTACTATCATCTGTTCGTCATGCTCTGTTATATGATTACATTTTGTTCGTCGCTATTATAGGACATCTTTGGGCCTAGCTCTCCGAATCCTGACTTCTATGATATGTCAGTTCGCCATGCTCTACCTCACATGAACGCAGTCCCTCTTAGTTTTGCTCTTCCGTCCGATGAGTCTGCCAAGCCACTGCCTGACTCGTATGAGAATGAAGTTCCTCTTCGCTTTGCTCCATGTCCTCAAATGGTGTGGTCAGCTTCAATGTCTCTGTTCGTTCTGAATAGGGTTTGTGAGCTCGTCCACATGGGGATCCGTTTTGAAAGAGCACTACATTAATAGAATGAGCACTGATGTTCTTGACTTCACTGGCATTACTGTGGGCACTACGCAGATTTACAACCATCTGCGGAAGTGGAGACAAAGGTGGATTAGAATCACTCGTTTGGCCAAAGTTGAGGTGGTGATTTGGTGTGAGCATTCCACGACCTTGAGGATGGACGGCGATAAGTTGATTATGCACATCATGGTGAGATAGATCAACTCAAACTCTGTGTTTCATTTTCGTTTGTTTAACATGACGCACAACTAACAATCTACCTCATGAATCTTAGGTGCATCCCAAGGACGAGGAGCTGCTGAATAAGCCCATCACCAACTATGCTCAGATGAAGACTATCTACTCAGTGACGAACATGACGGCTCTTACTGTCTACAGTATGGTGATTGTGATCCAGGCTCTGAACTACCTTGCCGATCACGAAGATGAGCATTGCCTCTACGCGAACATGACAGACACGGAAAGGAGGTCCTGGTTGTGTGCCTACTTCCACCAGCAGTATGCCATAACCCCTTAGAACATGAGTAGATATGGTTCCTAGTATGTAATATTTTGGGAGGTGGTATATGTTAACCCCTGCACTGATGAACTTGAGATGCGAGTTCGTGTTTCACTTGTCCTGTGAACTATCCTATGATCATGCCGAACTAGATCCGTTGTAGTATGACAATCTGAATTTGTGTATGCTATGTTCAGTTTGATTCTGTCTATTACATGTTCAGTTCATGTTGGGTAACCTCACCACAAGTTGGAAGGGGTAAGCACATCAGATCATTGCACAGAACCAAACAACGAGTATTTGCACCGAGCTCAGCCGAAATGGAACTTTGCACACAACCAAACATCGGGCTCATGTTTTTCTCTGCGTGCAAGGAATGAACCGTCGAGCAACCAAACGGCATGCATAACATGGTTTAGAGACTGCATAAGCCAGACCAGACCCTCCACAGCCTAGTCTGAGGGGGTGCGAGAGGAGCTGCAGGCTACCAAACACGCCCATATATAGCAAGTGGAACTCCATGTGCGCCTCTATTTTTTTTCAACAGCTCAATGCCGATTTATTTGTACTTTGTGGGAAACTAGTCCCTAGTCACTGTTGTTTCATAATTCTTGTCGTGGTTTAAACTAAAAGCAGGACAAGAATTATTAAACTGAGGTAATATAATCTATGGTAGCAACCTAATTGTGTAGAATGACCCACCTAATTTCACTACTTAGATCTGGTGCGGATACAAGATTCATTTTGCTATTTTCCAGCCGAATGAGATATTTTTGTTCTCATTCTTAGCTGCTGCCCAAGCTTCTGCTCCTGGAGCCGCCATACGGCGCACTACTTATCTATGTTACGTCTCCATAGAGCGACACGACGACCAACTCCTATGTTAGATCAAGTTGAGTTTTATTTGGGTCTGGTGGTTGTTCATCTAGGACGATTATTTGGTTGTTGTGTGGTTGGGATCATCCCGCCTCATATATGTTTGGTCCGTGTTCAATTTAGTGCTGCTTCGTCGCCATTTTCTACACTGCATGTGGTTTCCAAATGCGTGATAATCTATGCCCTATTTTCTGTTGAAATATGAGCGGACTAAACAATCTGACACGATGCATGGCAGTTTGTGAATTGGCCACAACGGTGAAAGATGGAATCCTCTGCCTCCAAGAGACAAAGCTAGATTTCATCAGCGACCCGCTGCTGGCTTGTGACATTATCGGCTCAACGCTCGTTCTTCTACCTTCCTTGACATGGCACTAGTGGATGAATTGCCCTATTTGGGGATTTATTATCCCTTTAGTAGGGAGAATTCATGGCATATTGGAGCATATACTGGATCATGATTTTTTTTTAAATGTTAAAAGTTCCAAACAAAACTTTGGTGCATACATCTCGACATACTATGTGTGCATGCCAAGGTTCACGGAAAACCGACATTTTTTATTGCCTGTGTAAAAATAGAATGTTTCGTGAAAAGATTTCCTAGCATCAAATTTTGTCTTTTTACAAACGACAAGAAAAATATCGGTTTTTCCGTGAGACAACTTTGTGATCACATAGAATGTCTAAGATGCACGCCGCATTGTTTTATGCATTTTTTTTACATTTCAAAATACGTTCAAAACATGTTTTAAAGACAAACGCCACTCCCGTTTAGTAATGATCTTCAACACAGCGGCCATCATATTGATATTAGCAAAAGATTAGTTAAGTTATTTGAAGGTTGATTTTCTAGCTGCTTGTTTGACGCAGTTGCTTAGTTATGCCCATTTCTCTATGCTATTAAAAGTAGATCCAAATAACAATTTGAACCATTGTGAAGTGGCTTTATTTCAACTTTGTATGATGAAGTGGCATTTATTTGACACTTTTATCATATCAATTGATGACACTGGAGCTGGTAAGAAAGGTCTACAATGTTGATCGTAGAAGATCCTTTTCACTACAGACATAAAGATTTAGGCTCCGTTTGGCATCAAAATAGTTTTGAAGTATATAGAGAATACTTTGGTATCTGAAAATAATGAAGTATTGAATACTTTAAGGTGTTTGGATCCAATAAATTATGTGGTTTTAAAACTGAAGTATTGTCTAAAACTGTAGTTTTTTTTAAGTATTGGAGAAAGAGGTCTGACCCTCTTTTTTCTAAACTGAAGTATTGTCCAAAACTGAAATATTCATTTGCCTAACGATTAAAAACTTTGGTATTCCAATACTTCGATTTTAGAAAAACTGCACTATTGTATTGGACGTCAAGCATCATTAGAAGCATGGTTAATATTGCCTTGCTTGATTTAATGTGCCGTGAATTTCGTTGCCGAAATCTGGATTACTGGCTACTGGGTAATTTCAGAAAAAAAAACAAATAACAGGTGCTGGAAAAAACGAAGACAATAGTGTATTTCTATAAATCACGACTTTCAGCATTTTAATATGTGGCATTGTGGGATGTTTTTCTTTGTGGGTTAAGGTACAACATTGTGGTTTAGCTCTTTTGCTGTTTTAATTATTAGATACTTGAAATCTGTTCAAATCCACTTTGTTAGTAATGGGAAAAGAGCGAACACTTGCACATGTAGTTCTCAACAGATTCTTAATGAGCTTCGTGAAAGTGCATGGTACCCCCATGTGTGGTTTTGGTAATTAATAACAATCCTTATGAACTAATGTTTATATTGAGATACTCTTATAGGTTGTCCATAGGCATCACTTGAACTCTATGTGTTGGATTCAAGATTATATGCCATCAAGATCAGTGATTATAATGGACATATTTTATATGATCAAGAAGAAAAAAAGATACAAGGTTGATCAAGACTAAGTGCAAAGAGTGGATTCAAGTTGATCAACACACAAAGCTAAATGATGTACCATGTGGGATCATGTGATCCAATGGTATGGTAAGAAAGTGTCCATGTAGCTTTGTGAACTAACCTATTATTATGTATGTGTGGCATTTCTATGTTGGGTTAGGTATCTACCTATGGGCGTGTATCAAAAAGAAGAATTCATATAGCCGATGGAGGATGACGTCAAGTGGTGATCGTCATCAATCTTGAGAAGTGCAAGTTGTTCAAGAGAAGCATCTCGAAGATATCTTATGCTTGAAGCTTGCCACCCATTTGAACATAATGGTCAAGTGAAGATGTGCCTAAGAGAGGCTCTCCCATAGTGGAGTATGGGGGAGAAACATATGAGTCTTCACCAAGCAAAGTTTAATCAAGAAAGGTGGTCCACTTGAAGAGACCGGGTTATAGGATAGACGCCGTACTATCAAGAGGGGCTCTCGAGTGAGTAACTTGATCGCATCTTTGTGGAGAGCTCAAACCTTTGCATTCTTGGCATATCATCTTTCTTGGTTCTTATTTGGCTTTTATCCATATGAAGATTTAGAGCTTGTGTTCATCTCCATGCCAAGTTCTAGTTCATCAAAAACGGATTTCATATGAATATCTTGTTGCGTTTTTTATGTTGGAGGTTTTATCGGTTTGCTTTTTATAGAGAGGTTTTACCTTTCTTCATTTGGTTTTATCCTCCCTTGTTGGACTATGATGTTTCTCTGCATGATCTTGTAGAGCTCGTCGTTGTGATTCCAACGAGCCCAAGATCATCGAAAACGGAGTTCGGATTCCCAAGATATTGCCATTTTCGTATTGGTGTTTCTGCAGTTTTCTGAAGGGGTGGAATTTCCGGGTTGGGGGGCGGAAATTCCGGCCCTCCGGAAGTTCCGGTCAAATTTCCGGCAAAAGTTCCGGCCCAAGTCTAGTACCGATTTTTAGCTGTTTTTCTAGGGTCCGGAAGTTCTGAGCCGGAACTTCCGGCCCTGGGACCGGAAGTTTCGGGTTAAGTTCTGCTGGAGCGCCTTGTCCAACGGACAGATTTCTGGAGGGGTATAAATACCCCTCCACCTACCTCCAGCTGAACAGAAGTTTTGGTGGTTTCTCTCCTCCTCCATTGTTGACCTCCAAAGTTTTGAGTTCTCTCAACCCCTCCAATGATTCTTGCTACTTTTTGAGGGAAAAGAGAGATGAGATCTAGATCTACATTTCCACCAATTCATTCCTCCTCTAAGTGAGGGGAACCCTTTGGATCTAGATCTTGGAGTTCCATTTGTTGAGTTCTTCTTTGTTCTTCCTCTCTTCTCCCCCACAAGCATTAGTCGCTTTCGGTGGGATTTGGGAGTGAAGGACTTGAGCACTTCTTGTGTTCTTGCCATTGCATTTTGTTGCATCGGTTTGCTCTCTCCACGAGGATTCGTGGAAGTGAAAGTTCGTGAGCTTGTTACTCTTGGGTCGTTGGACCCTAGACGGTGTTCTTGTGACCTTTTGTGGTCAAGGCCTTTGTGTCTTGTTGGGACCTTTTGTGGTCACTTGGGAGCTCCCAGTCCTTTTGTGGGTTGTGCCTCAAGATTGTTGTAAGGGACCCGATTTCCGCCCAAAAGGAAATCAATAGTGGAAGGTGAACCGAGCTTTTGGGCAAGGTTCATCGGAGAATAGGGTGAGGCCATTTGTGGCGTCTTGATTTTGAAACTCACATCCCTCCAACGAGACATACTCCCCTCAAAAGGAGGAACTCGGGAATACATCATTGTCTCCGCGTGCCTCGGTTATTTCTATATCCGAGCTCTTTACTTATGCAATTTACTTTGTGATAGCCTTCGTGCTTGAAGTCTATATCTTGCTATCACCTTGTTTCTTGTCTTGCTTAACATAAGTTGTTGGTGCACATAAGTGAACCTAGTATATTTAGGTTGTATGCTTGTTAAATTAAAACACCTAGTTTTATTCCGCATTTATCAAGCCTAAACCGGAAAAAATTTAAATCGCCTATTCACCCCCCCTCTAGGCGACATCCTTGTCCTTTTCACTTCGTCGTGTAGAAATTATGTGGTTAAAGTAATTGATAAACTCGACTAGGTCAGTGACACTTCAACTTCATGTTGTGATTTTACATCCTCTGCTTTCCTCTGCAACCTCCGTTGGGAGCTGGCCATGAGCAATTATTCAGGCTGATCACTCCCATCATGATGACCCATTTAGGGCATCTCCACTGGCCCCCCAGCGCCCCCCAGTCCGAGAAATAGCGCCGTTTTGGCCCAAATAGCGCCGTTTTCTTCCACTCGGCCCCCAGGAGCCCAAATAGCGGCGTTTAGCGCCGTTTTAGCGCCGGCGCACTCAGGCGGAACCCAGCCCATTAGGTTGCGCCTGGGGGGGAGTGCAGCGCTGTCAGCGACCAGGCGAAATGGCGCGAAAACAGAAGTGCCCATGAGCGGCGTTCTCATCCCCTCGGCGCCCCGCGCCGGTCAAAAGCCTGCCGGAATAAATGGCGTGGCAACCGCCTGTGAGCGGCCGTCTCCGACGCATCCAATCGCGGGGGCACCCGGCGCAGTAATGGCGCGCCACCGCCCCCGCCGTCTGGCCTCCCGCGCCGCTATAAAGACCCCGCTTCCTCGCCATGCATAGCCACATCTCTCACTCGCATTCGCCTTCTTCCTCTCGCCTCGCCTTCCTTCGCCACACCTAGCTCTCTCTAGTCCGACGCAGCCAACCGATCTCGGCGTCCACACCCCGATCCGGCCTCGTCCGCGTCAAGCCCGAGCCGAAGGACTCGCAGCCGCGCAGGCCCAGCAGCGGCATCATCCTCAACTCCGGCCGCCGCCTTCCCTCGCCACCACGGGGCCACCTACGCCTCGTGCCGAAGAAGAAGGGATCCTCCTCCATCCGTGCCCCCCTAAAGAAGCCCAAGACCGAGCCCGTGTGTCGCCACCGGGCGACTACGTGCGCACGGCGCTGAGCTCGGGCGCACCGGAGGACCCCGAGGACTTCCCCGGCCAGAAGCTCGCCGAGCAGATGTCGTTGAACGACATCCCGCCGGCCCCTGCCGACGCCGCCTGCGCCTGGTCATGGGAGATGTACCAGCAGGAGGAGACGGAGCGCCAGGAGAGGCTGATGTGTCGCGCCGCCGAGGAGCAGGCACGGTACGACGCGACCATCATCCTCGACGACAGCGACGAGGAGGAGGATGCGCGGCCAGGGCCGAGCAGGTGGGACGGCGACGAGGACGGCGCAGGCCCATCCAACGCCTCGCCAGGCAGCTCCGACGACGACGGCGATGGTGGCGACTACAGCCAGCAGTTCTACAGCCGGCTGGGCATGTTTATCTTTTTGTTTTTTGTTTTTTTAAGTACTTGTAATCGGCGTGTTTAGCCTGAACTTCAATGAAAATCGCCTATGTTTCCAAATTTATGTTTTCAAATTTTTTGGTCGTCTTCCTGGGTTTCACACGACTGGGAAAACGCCGATCCCATGAGACCAAATAGCGCCGATGCCCCCCAGGCGGCCCAGTTTTGCGCCGTTATTTGGCCTAGGGGGCGCCATGAGTGGAGATACCCTTACGGATTTACCCTAGTAGCCTTGAATAGATGAATCGATAGCTTATCTGCTTGTCGGCTGCTTCTGTGGCAACATTGGTGCTTAGGGTTTATTTGCACACTGACAAATCCTTGCATAAGTCACAACCACAGGACAACCTCCAGCTCGAATACTCAATAATCTACAACTAAAAACGCTAAAAACTACAGAAACACGCCGAGGTTCTTCCTTTCGACAGTCGCCAAGGTTGTCACTAGTACAGAACGACACATCGGATACCCCTCTATGGAAACGGCAGGAGTTAGGCGACGGAGAATCGAGCCTTCCGCGCGGAAAAGCCGCCCGCGAGGGCTATCCTCCCGCGACCCGCGACACATCGGCAATGGTTGTGCTTTCCGCAACCGTTTGCTTTATATGAGCAACGGACATATTTTCGTGTCCGTATGCATTATTTTCATTATTGTAAACGGTTAATATGGATGACCGTATCCGATGATTCCATCCAGACCTAACGCTATGAGTGGTGTCGAGTTAGCCAGCTGCGGAGATTCCCATAAGACTGAAAGATAGGAGCGGCGGCGGTGAGGGCGGAGGCGGAGGCGAGGGCGGAGGCGGAGTCCAGATCTTACATCTGTGCTGCAGGCGTCGATAGGCGCGCGTGGTTGCTGGCGTCGAGAGGCAGCGCGTTGGTTGCTGGCGTCGAGAGGCAGCGCGTTGGTTGCCGGTGTCGAGAGGCAGCGCAGGGAAGCTTGGGCCCGATTCCACAGCTACTGGGGCGGTGGTATAACCCGAAAACCTACTACTTATTTTTTTAATTATTTTGATTTAGGAGCGCGGAGTATAAATCTTACATATGTAGTTTGCCATTTTACTAGATGGTTCTTGATCGAGCTTGGATGTACGGTGGTCGCACGGGTCCTGAATTCTCACAAGGTGTGGTTGAATTCTTGGACAGGGCTTCGCAACACATGCTAGAAAGTAATGAACTGAAGATGTTTTGTCCTTGTGTTATCTGTAAGAATGAAGTCTTGTGGCCTAGAAGACAAACGATAGAAGAACACATTATTTTGAGGGGATTTATGGAATCGTACACATGTTGGTCAAAACACGGTGAACAACAACCAGCAATCTTTGCCGACAACCGTGATGATTTGAGCAACGATAATCATGAAGTCAATGCCAGAGATGGTTTGGGCAACGCTGATGATGATGTGCATCCAGATGAAACCAGAGCCGATGGTCCACAAAAAAACCTAGAACAGATGATCAATGATTTGGAGAATAATATGGAAGGTAATGATGAGATAAAGAATTTCCTCTGTCAGTCGGCGGACTCGAAGAAACCTCTGTATCCGGAATGCAAGCTCAGCAAGTTGGATGCGACACTAGAATTGTTGAAATACAAGGCAGAGAGTAGTACATCCGATGTGAGCTTCACAAAGCTGTTAAAACTTGTCGCATTATTACTTCCACCTGGAAATGACTTGCCAGCGAACACTTACCATGCCAAGAGGGTGATCTGCCCCATTCCAGCCGAGTACGTGAAGATACACGCTTGTAAGAATGATTGTATTCTCTACCGAGGGGAAAATGAAAATATGCGGCGTTGTCCCATATGTAACTTTCCTCGTTACAAACGCAACCTAGCAAAAGACAGAGACAAGGGCGAGGATGAGGTCACAACGGGAGTCCCTTACAAGGTTGTGTGGTATTTGCCAATAATACCCAGATTGAAGCGTATGTATGCAGACCCAAAGCAGTCAGAGCTGATGCGTTGGCATGCCGATAAAAGGAAAAAAGATGGACTGCTCAGACACCCGGCTGGCTTATCGATTATGAGTTCCCAGACTTTGGCAGGGACCCCAGAAATGTAAGGTTTGCACTAAGTACAGATGGAATGAATCCTTTTGGCAGCATGAGCAGCAGACATAGCACTTGGCCAGTTCTTTTAGCAATGTATAACCTTCCTCCTTGGTTGTGCATGAAGAAGAGGTATATCATGATGTCGATGCTTATTCAAGGACCAAAACAACCTGGGAATGACATTGATGTTTACTTGTCGAAGAACTACAAGTACTGTGGGATGGGGTAAGAATGTATGATGCGTTCAAGAGAGAACAGTTTGATCTCAGAGCAATGTTGTTTCTGACCATTCAAGATTATCCTGCACTTGCGAACTTGTCAGGGCAGAGTTTGAAGGGATCCTTTGCATGTGTCACTTGCAAAGAGAGAACAAAAAGTCTTTGGCTGCCGAATTCAAGGAAGACAGTGTACATGCGGCACCGAAGGTTTTTGGCAAAGAATCACCCGTATCGTAGATTGAAGGCCCCGTTCGATAATACGATTGAGACCGATGACACGCCAGAACCATTTTCAGGAGCGGATGTCGATGACCAGACGAAGGATGTACACACTATTTTTGGTAAGGGGAAGAAACCCCAGTCTCGTGAGAAGGCAGTGTGGAAGAAAAGATCGGTTTTCTGGGCATTGAAGTATTGGGCATATCTGGACGTTCAACATTGCATCGATGTCATGCATGTCGAGAAAAACGTAACTGAAAGCGTTCTTGGATGTGTAATGAATAACAAGGATAAAACGAAGGATGGTATGAATTCACGGCTGGATATTCTTGCATTGAAATATAAAAGGAAAAAGTTGAAGCCACAAGAGAAGCCTAATGGGCAGTGGTACCTCCCACCTGCTTGCTACCAGTTATCGAAGGAAGAGTTGAAGGAGTTCTTGCAATTCTTGTATGATATGAAAGTTCCGTCAGCATACTGCGCAAACATCAGGACTCTGGTGTCGTTTGAAGAAAAGAAACTGATGGGGATGAAGTCACATGACTGCCATGTGATGATGACACAGATGCTCCCTGTGGCAATTAGAAATATGTTGCCTAAACCCGTTCGAGAGGCTCTCATGAGGTTATGTGATTTTTTCAACGCTATATACCAGAAGGTAATAGATCCATTCAAATTAGACAGATTGCAAGAAGATGTTGTGAAGACTATCTGCCAGCTGGAGATGTTCTTCCCCCCTTCGTTTTTCGACGTAATGGTCCATCTAATTGTACACATTGTTTATGAGATAAAGCAATGTGGTCCAGTGTATCTGCGCACTATGTATCCGTTCGAGCGCTTCATGGGTATACTCAAGCACTACGTCCGTAACAGGTATCGGCCAGAGGCAAGTATCGTTGAAGGATATCTTTCGGAGGAGGTGGTTGAGTATTTCATCAGCTACATGGATGGCCACCGACCTATCGGGGTGCCTCTGTCCAGGCATGAGGGGAGGCTAGATGGAAAAGGGTTAATGAAAGATAAATCATGTTGGCCAGAGTGTGAATTATTTGAGAAAGCACATTTGTACGTATTGCAGCACCTTGCAGTCGTTACACCATATGTGGATGCTCACAAGGATCTACTTAGAATTGAGCTAGGAGGCCGAGGCTTGACAGAGAATCAGAAGGAAGCACAAGTCTTGAAACTGCACAGCCAGAGATTCGCTGATTGGCTGATGACGAATTGTGTCGGAGATGATGACGAGACTTTAAAAAGTTTGGCAAGAAAGCCAAACTTTACGGTTCATAAATGGGAAGCATATGACCTGAATGGCTACACCTTTTATACAAAGAATAGAGACAACAAGACCATGTATCAGAATAGCTCTATTAAAGTGGAAGCGGTAGATCCGAATGGGAGGAAGGATTGGTACTATGGAGTAATTGAGGAGATTTGGGAGCTTGAGTACGATACATTACTCACGGTTCCATTGTTTAAATGCAAATGGGTCAAACTGGGTCATGCGAAAGTTGACCAGTACGGCACTACATATGTCAATCTCAACGAATTGGGATACAAAGATGAACCTTTCGTTTTAGCTACCCAAGCCACCCAGATCTTCTATGTCAAAGACCTACTACATAAAAATTGCCATGTTGTGATGAATGGGAAAAGGAAGATCGTTGGGGTGGATGACGTTACTGATGAAGAAGAGTACAACCAGTATGAAGACTTGCCAGCAACTGGAGAACGCATACAGATCAATGACCGACAGGCTCCTGGAGATGGCTTTTACGCAAGAGATGATCACTCCGATGGGGCAATTTACAAAGGAAATATTCAGGTTGATCCAGTTTTACTAGAGGAGGACGAAGAATGAGCAAATTAATTTGTACCCTAAAGTGATAATTGTATTTCTTAATTGGCAAAGTAATGTGCTGTTGTTATTTCTTAATTTTCAACCGTAAACGCTACGTTTATTCAAATTCCGAAATATAATTTATTTATACCACATCGGCAACGGTTTTTTTGAATGCACCGTTGCCGATGTGACATAAACCCTACTTCCAGACTTAGACTTTGGGACCAACCTACCACCCCTCGCATTTCCCCCCGCTCACCGTCTTCAACACCACCCCCGGCGGCGTACTCACGCTCAGCTGAGTTCATTATGCGGACTACTCGGGCCGCCCTTGCGGCGCAGGCGGCTTCCTGGCCGTCCCCCAACCCACGGTCTCAGCTGAGTTAGTTATGCGGACTACTCGGGCCGCCCTTGCGGCGCAGACGGCTTCCCTGGCCGTCCCCCAACCCACGCCGCGGGGCAGCTCCAGGCTACGACGGCGTCGCGCCGACGCCGTGGTCAGCGAAGACGCCCAGAGGGTGGGCTCTATGCCCCCCTCAGGCGACAACCGCGGCCGCCGTCTCCACTGATTTGGCTCCCGGAGATGCTGCCGCCACAGATCTGGCCGCCGTCTCCACTGATTTGGCTCCCGGAGCTGCTGCCGCCACAGATTTGCCCGCAATAGAGGAAGGGGCAGACAGCGGCGACCTCATACATGCCGGAGACACACTTGGGACAGGTTAGTTGTGCTGATTAACTGTATTACACTGTAAAGTCGGACCTTTTAGTTTTAGTTAGTGCTGATCCACCTTCTATTATTCACCTGTTATTCAGAGCTGTCGTCTGGTGATGAAGGGTCCTCGAGCTCATCCTCGCAGCAGGATCAGTTTATCATGAAACAAAGGGGTCGAGGAATTAGAAAACCAACCCTAAAGCCAAGAGGAACATTTACAGTGGAGATGATTGACAAGAAAACTGGTGCCCCGTTGAAACCAGTCAAGGCACATAGGAAATTTAAGACATTGTGTGGGTGTGTAGTCAGGGAAAAGGTCCCCATTACGGTTGACGACTGGAGTCAAGTCACTCCAGAAGAAAAGACTTTCATCGTCAACGCCATAATGAGCCAGTTCCAGCTCGCAAATGAGGAATGGAAGCCTGCAGTTCAAGCTGCTGCTCTTTCTAAAGCAAAGGATTCGTTCCGTAACTTCAGGCACCGTCTGTACTCCAAATTCCAGAAGAAAAATCGGGATGCTACACTTGTATACCCCTTCATTAAACCTGACGACTGGAAGGAGTTCAAGAAGTATAGGAGGACGGAGGAGTTCCTAACAAAGAGTAAAGCCGGCAGCGCCCTCATCAGTAAAAACAAGCATCCCCACAATATGGGTGACGTGGGCCTACCTTTCGGGTGACCCACTGTAAGGGTACCTGGTGCACGTATACAAGGTCCATGAAGATAAACAAGACCAAGGCCCAAGAAGAAGCCCGCAAGGAAAGATTGTTCTCCAAGTTAGGCATAGTTCGAGTCGGTTTGAACTTGCCTTAGCTGTAATCCTAGTCGGTTACCTGAGACCCAGCCACCTATATAAGTGCTGGGAGGGTCCCCGATCAAGGACACGAAACAATAGCATACCCGCAAGTCTAGCCTCATAGTCCTTGGTGAGATCGACATCTCGCCGAGATCCTTGTAACATCTGTGCAAACCCTATCAATAAATCAGACAAGCAGGACGTAGGGGTTTTACCTCCACCCGAGGGCCCTGAACCTGGG
This sequence comes from Poa pratensis, assembly GCA_947311845.1. Classification (NCBI taxonomy): domain Eukaryota; kingdom Viridiplantae; phylum Streptophyta; class Magnoliopsida; order Poales; family Poaceae; genus Poa; species Poa pratensis. The sequence continues at coordinate 59,599,939 of CAMZMU010000048.1, read as the reverse complement.
TAAATCCTTGCTTGTCAGCCGTAGATAATCGCCGGTGCTACAATCTCGTTCCTATTCTCAACCCTAGGTGCGCTACCATGGGATTTGCCGAGTTAACCCCTCGTCAATTGGCGCCGACTGTGGGAACGAGTGGCATCGGATTCACGGTGTCTCCGGCTCAATCTGCATCCGCAAACGGCAGCTCGCCGATCACCATCACGGGACCAATCCCCTTCGGCTCCTTCGACTACAACCCGCACTCGCCGGGATCACAGCCAGCAAACTCGAATCTGCCATCAGGTGAGAACACGCCAACTTGTATTTCAAGAATTGTCGCTGATCACGCAGGAACGGCGAACTCGAAGCAACCTTCAACACCCGCGTCTCCATCGACTGGATCTGCTCCCGCAGTTCCATCATCACCCGCAAAAACGGCAGCTTCGCCTGCATCAACTTCGCCGAGATCGCCGACGCTCTCGGAGATGATGTCACTAGTGGGCACACCTGCATCAACTCCGGTGCCTTCACCAACACCTTCAGAGATGGAGTCTCTGATGGATCTGCTACCCGCTACACCTCCAGCGTCACTCGCGTCTCCTTCGACTGAGGGCTACGCGCACTCATCAGCAAAAGAAACAGCGTCAGACGACGCGATGGATGTCGAGTCCGTCCACAGCGATGACGGCTGCGGACGTCAGGCCATGATCGATTTCTACTTCAACGCCGCTGCTGCCTTCACCAACAACCGCGGCAACGGCGAAAACAGCAAAATTTCGCGTGACGCCCCAAATCAGATCTGCATGGTGCAGATCGAGAACCGAGATGACGGAGCACCCGAATCTTCGGCCACTGGAGCGAGCCGTCCTGATATCAGGACCTACCCAATAAACGCAACCATGCCAGACGGCAGCACAATCGTCATCACCAGGGAACAGGCGATCAAAGCAAACAAGGCTATAGACGAGTGCACCATGATGCCCGAGGACTCAACACCCGAAGAACTCGCGGCACACAAGTACATCTTCTGGCAGGAGACCTTAAGATTGAAGAAACTTCAAGCAACTCTCGATGAACGCAAAAAGGCCGCAAGTGCATCGAGTGCACGACGCGCCCAGCTATCATCACTCTACTCTTCGGGCAGAACTTCCTCGCGTAATCGCTCTCGATCTAGGCTGGCGCACCTAACAGCAAGTGAGCGGGCGGAGCTGACCCGCGATCTAGGTGTGTCGTTCATGACACACGATGAAGATGGAATCCCCATCCCCAAAACGGCTCAAGGAGCCCTCATGTCGGTGGCCACGTACCTGAAGGCGACGCAACCTCCGGACAGTGACCCGAACGCGGCACTACATCGCCAGCAAATCAAGTCGCTCCACATGGCGGGTGGAGCTCTTGCCACAGTTGAAGAACACCCTGGAGGGAGCAGAACCCGTCGCGAGGCTACCCCGCGACGTGAGGTGCAGCCAAGAGAAAACCGCGACCGCGCAGTCGCAAACCAGGACGATCGAGACCGATCAGGACGTGGCCGGCGCGAAACTCAGCATCGCGAGGCGAGTGGTGATCGCCGCGATGTCATGACTCAGCATCGGGTCAGCGGAGGCAGAAGCAGAAGGTCCACGCGATCTCGAAGCAGCGACTCAGACTCTGGCGTCGAGTGGGAGCCCTGTGGCGCGCTATGCTTCACCCGACGCATCCGACAGGCAAAGATGCCCAAAAGATTCAGACTGACGTCTGAAACACCCAAGTTCGACGGCAGGCAGGAACCCTCGTCCTGGCTCGAGGACTACAGGACCGCGGTCTCCTGCCAACGAGGCTCAACCACGACTGCGATGCAGTATATCCAGCTCATGCTGTCTGGGACCGCCCGGGATTGGCTGAAAAGCCTACCCGAAAACTCATACGACTCTTGGGAGCAATTCCAGGAGGACTTCATCAAAAACTTTCTCGCGACATGCGATCGACCCGCGACATTCGCAGAACTTCAGGCTTGCAAGCAGCGTTCAGACGAACCACTGCGCGAGTACATCAGAAAGTGGACTACTATGCGCAACTCCGTGGGAGTGGTGTCAGAGGACAGAGCAATCGACGCCTTTATCGCAGGAGCCGCCAGGCACGACTTCCGGGAGGCGCTGTTCCGGCAAAAGCCAACATCCGTAGCACAACTCATGAAAGTCGCAAACGAGTGGGCGGACGGAGAAGACATGGTGCGAGATCATCATGATTCACCGCGTGGTAACAACAATGGAAGTTGGGACCGCAGAGATGGCCGAGGCAGGCGAAAACGCAAATCTCAGCGCTACGGCGACCAGGATGGAGTCGAATTTGTAGCGGCTGGCTATGACAATCGTGACGATCGCAATCGAAGCGCGGGCCGTCAGGATGATCGGGGTAGGAGTCGCCAGGACGACCGCCGCGATTATGGAACGCGCAGGGATGGATATCGCAAGCAAGAATGGCGCAAACGCCGTGAGGACTCACCCGAAGGCTTGGGTGATCAGGAGCTCGACGAGGAGTGCAGATTCCACATGTTCAAAGGACAGGACGGCAAACTACACTCGAGCCATCTGGTAAAGGACTGCAGAAAATTCACCAGGATGACAGATGCATACATCAAACGCATGCAGACAGCACGAGCAACGGTGGCGGCAGGAGCTGCAGCGCCACCTCTTCCTCCTACCCCACCCGCAGGTCAAAACGCGCATGTGGCAGGCGCAATGCAAAACCAGGCTCGCATAGAAGCTCCTCCAGAACCCGCGGAACGCTACCCTGAAGCCCGTGGACAGATGAACATGATCCAGAAGGGGCGCCCAACCAACCGAGAGCAAAAATTGATCACTCGACAGGTCAACATGGCGGTCATGGCACCTCCAGCGACACCCGAATATCTGAAGGGGTCTGAAACAAGCATAACGTTCTCACGTGCGGATCACCCCCCAGCTGTGGTGCGACCAGGGCACGCACCCCTGGTACTCGATGCTCAAATTGGTGGTTACGCCATGTCCAAGGTCTTCATGGATGGTGGAAGCGGAATCAACATCATCTTCGCCGATACGCTCCGCAAAATGAATCGCTCAGTCGAAAATCTTCCTGAGTCTGATACAACCTTCCACGGCATAGTCCCAGGCAAAGCGGTCCTGCCGCTCGGGACACTGCAGCTCCCAGTCGTTTTTGGTGAGCCAGGAAATTTTCGATCGGAGAAGGTCGACTTTGAAGTGGTCGACTGGAAATCGCAGTATCACGCGATCCTGGGGCGCCCGACGTTCGCTCGATTCATGGCAGTCCCGCACTACGCATACCTGATGATCAAGATGCCAGGACCCAAGGGAATCATCACTGTCAAAGGCAATTTCCAGCGATCTGATAATTGTGACAGAGAATTCAGCAAAATATCCGAGACATTCGGGATGCAGGAACAGCTCAAGGAGATCTCCCTCACCAACGATCGCACAGTGTTTCCTCAATCGAAGAAGCAGGCACCCGATGCTGCCTTCAATGCAAAAAATGACACGACGTCGCATCAGGTCCACCCGACGGACCCGGCCAAGACGGTCAACGTGTCGTCCAGCTTATCACCCGCATAGGAAGGCGCGCTCGTCGAATTCCTCCGTGAGAACTGGGAAATCTTCGCCTGGTGTCCAGCCGACATGCCAGGTATTCCCAGGGAATTCGCCGAGCACTCTCTTCAACTATTTCCAGACGCAAAACCTGTGAAGCAATCAATGCGACGCTTCTCTGAGCCGAAGCGCGTAGCTATTGGAGAAGAAGTCGACAGATTACTCGACGCAAAATTCATAAGGGAGATCAAGAAATCCGACTGGGTCGCCAACCCAGTCCTGGTGCCAAAGAAGAATTCGACTGTCCTCCGCATGTGCGTGGACTTCACCTCCCTCAACAAATGCTGTCCCAAAGACCACTTCCCCTTGCCACGGATCGACCAAATTGTCGACTCAACGGCGGGATGCGAGCGTCTGTCCTTCCTGGATGCCTATTCGGGTTACAACCAGATTCGGATGAGAGAAGAAGATGAAGACAAGACTGCCTTCATCACCCCTTATGGTGTCTACTGTTACACAACTATGCCCTTCGGGCTGAAGAACGCGGGTGCTACGTACCAGCGTATGATGCAAAACTGTCTTAAAAAGCAAATTGGACGCAACGTCCAAGTCTACGTCGACGACATCGTCATCAAAACAAAAAAGGAGTCGACACTCCTCGATGACTTGCGCGAAACTTTCGCCAACCTGAAGCACTACAAAATCAAGCTCAATCCCAAAAAGTGTGTCTTTGGCGTTCCAGCCGGACAGCTTTTGGGTTACCTTGTTTCCGCCAGGGCATCGAGGCGGACCCGGAAAAGCTACAGGCTATCCTTACCATGCCACCACCAACAAAACTTCGGGAGATACAAAAACTGGCTGGTCGAGTGGCAGCACTCAGCCGCTTCATCAGCAAATTGGGTGAAAAGGCGCTCCCGTTCTATCAGCTGATGAAGAAAGCAGACAAATTCGAGTGGACACCCGAAGCACAAGCAGCCTTTGAAGATCTTAAGCGAGTGTTGACAAATCCTCCAATCTTGGTGGCACCCAACGAGCACGAGCCGTTGTTCCTATACGTCTCTGCGACTAATCGGGTGGTCAGCACTGTCCTGGTGGTGGAGCGCATGGAAGAAGGACACTCGCATGGTGTACAGAGACCTGTATACTACCTTAGCGAGGTCCTTTCTGTATCCAAACAGCGGTACCCGCATTATCAAAAGCTCGCCTACGCTGTATTCATGTCTTCACGAAAGGTGGCACACTACTTTGCTGAGCACCCGATAATCGTGGTTAGCTCAGCAGGGCTGCGAGATATCCTCACAAACCCCGACGCAACCGGGCGGGTCGCCAAGTGGGTCATTGAATTAGGGCCTCGTGACATCCGTTACGAGCACCCGAAGGCGATCAAGGCACAAGTTCTTCCGGATTTCACCACCGAGTGGATCGAGGCACAGCTACCCGACGTTCCGGACTTGTCCAATTCTTGGACAATGTATTTCGATGGGTCGAAGAAGCATGAAGGTGCAGGCGCGGGCGTCATACTCATATCACCAAAAGGCGACAAGCTCCGCTATGTTCTGCAAATGGACTTCCCCTTCCCCTCGAATAACGAGGCAGAATACGAGGCATTGCTCCATGGCATGCGGATGGCAAAAGCGTGCGGCTGCACTCGACTCATGATCTATGGTGACTCGAACCTGGTGGTGCAGCAAACTATGAAGGCCTGCGACGCTACAGCAGACAACATGATCGCCTACCGTGACCTGTACAATATCATGGAAGGAAGCTTTGACGGGTGTGAGCTACGCCATATTGGACGCGAAAGCAATGAAGAAGCAGACATGCTCGCCAACATCGGCTCCACAAAGGCACAAGTACCACCCGGAGTTTTCCTGGAGAAGATTGAGCATCGCTCCATCAAAACAAAGCAAAAGATGGAGCCAAAACCTTCGACTGCGCAAACTGCAGTCCAGAGCGATGCACCCAGCGTCAATGACCCACCAGTCGAAGTTTTCCTGGTTGAGCCAACATGGACGCATCGATTCCTGGCATACCTGAAGAGCGGCGAGCTTCCAGAAGACGTCGCAGAAGCAAGGCGGGTGGCCAGGCGCGCAAAGGCATACACCATCATCAACGGTGAACTCTACAAACGAAGCATCTCTGGGATACTCCAGAGGTGCATAGCACACGAAGACGGTGAAGCCATCCTTCGAGACATACATGCAGGGACCTGCGGACATCACGCGAGCAGTCGAGCTCTCGTTGCAAAAGCCTTTCGAGCAGGGTTCTACTGGCCCACTGCGCTTAGGGACGCGGAGGACATCGTCCGAAAGTGCATCGGCTGTCAGAAATTTGCGACTAAGCCGCACGCACCCGCGTCAGAGTTGAAGACGATCCCGTTGGCATGGCCTTTCGCTCAATGGGGACTCGACATGGTTGGGCCACTCAAGAAGTCCTCTCGAGGCGGACACACTCATCTCTTGGTGGCAGTCGACAAATTTACCAAGTGGATCGAAGCGGTCCCTATCACAAGTTCGACTGCCTCCACCGCAGTCAATTTCATCAAGTCCATCATATACCGTTTTGGCATCCCCCATAGCATTATCACGGACAACGGCACAAACTTCACAGCAGAAGAGTTCAAGGACTTCTGCAAGGATCAAGGGATCAAGCTTAACTACGCATCGGTGGCGCATCCGCAGTCGAACGGCCAGGTAGAGAAGGCAAACGGACTCGTGTGTAGTGGACTCAAGAAACGACTCTTGGTTCCACTCAAACGAGCGGCAGGCGCGTGGGTCGAAGAATTACCATCTGTCCTTTGGAGTCTCCGCACAACTCCAAACAGGTCGACACAGTACACGCCCTTCTTCATGGTGTACGGGGCAGAGGCAGTGCTGCCGTTCGATGTTCGATTCGATGCGCCAAGGGTCACTGCCTATGATGAAGACGACGCGGACGAAGCACTCGAAGACAGCGTCGACACGTTGGACGAGGCCCGCGACATCGCCCTTGCCCGCACAGCTGTTTACCAGCAGAGCCTCCGCAACTATCATAGCCGTCGACTGCGCACCCGATCTTTTACGGTGGGTGACCTGGTTCTTCGCCTGAAGCAGAAGAAGGTGCACAAGCTCGCCTCTCCATGGGAGGGACCCTTCATCGTCACGGAGGTCATCGACGGAGGAGCTTATCGACTGAAGCATGCAAAGACAGGAGAGCTCTCCCACAACCCGTGGAACGTTGCGCAGCTGCGCCGTTTCTATGCTTAGACTGTTCAGTCATCAAATGTAATAGGCCATATGTCGGATAGCCGCAGGTTTCAGACGCGCTCTTTTCCTTACCAGGGTACCTAAGGGGGCTGGAAGGTTTTTAATGAGGCGGCCTGCGGCTTACAAAAAGTGGAATAAAATCAATGTTCCTCTTACTTCTCCCTTTGCATATGCATACTCGCAAAAATACTTATTTATACCCCATACACACGGGGGCTGCGTCATATTATAAAATGCAAAAACAAATCACCTCAGCTACACTCGAAGGCTCGGGGGCTAGGTCGCCAACATCATGTACTTTGCTACTAGCACTCGAAGGCTCGGGGGCTGGTCCATGCGCGGATCAAGCAAAAACAATATTACCTCAGCGCACCTGAAGACTCGGGGGCTGAGTTGTAAAAATCTAACGAGCATGAAAATTCCGCAGCCGCACTCGAATACTCGGGGGCTGTGGGGTCATTGTTTCGCAAAAACCCACTCGATGGGCTTGGTGGATGGGCTAAAATTACAATACAATGCACAATATATACGCAGTCAAAATTACACTCGGGGTTGACCCTGTACAACATTTACACTCGCAACTCGTTTTAATCCTCGGGCTCGTCTTTGACGGGCAGCAGAGGGCCACAAAGCTGATCGCGGGTGCGTTCAACCAGCAATTCTGCAGAACCAAGGGTACCATCCAAGTCTCCTTGATCCAGAGTCGCCCCAATCGCGGGTGGCGGTAGTTGCAAAAATGGTCTCTGACTCCGCACATACGCCATAGCCGCGTTGGCCCCAACCACAAGCTTCCTCTTCAGCAGCTCTCGAATGGAACCTGCGTGGCGAAAAATATTCAACAAGGGGCGGATGCCCTGTGGTTGCGGTCCCGTGGGAAACAGCGTCTCGTTCAGTCGAGTAAACGCCATTCTGCATAGCTCGAGTAATTCAGCGCTCCTCCAAACACGATCCTTCAGTGTTTGGAGTATGCGAGCATGATACTTATCGAGCCAAAAGTGTTGACGTCCAGTTGTGGGATTGTCAACGACGCTATCCAGGCGTTCCTCAACGCGAGTATTTTCTGCTTCGAAGTCGTCCACAAAGCCTGCAAAAACATTCGAGTGATTACAAAACATAAGAGTACATAATTATAAACAAGGCAAAGATCATACTCACATTCGAGTTGCCTGTTCACAATGTCCATCTCGCCAAGTACATAACGTTCTCGTTGGCTAGACAGCCCTGGCCTCGCTCTCATTCGACTCAGCTCATCCTGGGCGCTCCTCAGCTCCTGCTCCATCTTTACGTATTTGGCCTTCATATATTCCATCACCCTGGCATTCTGGGCCACCTGCCCCTGTGATCGAGTAGGCTGAGGTTGTGCTGAGCTAGTCGAAGTGGCAGGTTCTTGCGACTGTCCAAAAAGCACAAGAGGTCTCCTTCAGCAGGGGATCGCAAAATATACCCGGGGGCTCGTCCCACGAGATCAGTCGAAAAATTCCAAAGATAGCAAAAGATAGCTTCATATTAATCAAACACGGATTCTTTACAGGCATAAAACAAAAGTAGCGCTTCAAAGCTACATTCTAAGGCGCTGACTCGGACCTAGCCCTAGAGTCACGAGCAGCGCGTGCGGCAGCAGCAGCAGCTCGCCTCTCCATCATAGCAATCATGGCCTTCCCCAGTTGGGTTGATCGCTCTGTGATTTCTTCCAGGGGAGTCGAAGGCATTTCGGCTTTCTTAGGAAAGCCGGACACAATCTTCTCGAAATCAGCAACAACCCCATGCAGCTGCATCAGCATGAATGCGGATTCCGAGCCACATACCGTCTGGGCGCGCACGAAGTCTGCCAAGGTCGAGGAGCCTGGGCCAAACAGCTGCGCTAGCTCCTCAGTCGACGAAGGAACATCTCCTTCAGGGAAGATGCCCCGGTAAACAGCAGCGAGCGCATTCTTCGACTGGTTCAGGCGGTCCTTGGCTTGAGCACACAGCGCATCAAAAGCACCAACGGCACTCTCGAGTGAGTCGCCAGCTGTGCCTTCGGGTGCGGGCTTTATGCCAAGAGCACCTGAAGGGTCAAATAACCATCGGGTTAGTAGCAAAACAAGTAAACTTGACATAAGCAAAAGTCTCACGCGACAGTACTTTCAATCACATCAGCAATAGCGCGCAGCCGTGCCGTCTGAAGATCTTCGGACTCCTTCACCTGTTGAGCTTTCTGCTCCGCGTCTTCGCGTTGAGACTTGAGTGTGTCCTCAAGCTCTCGAACGCGGTCGAGTGCGGCCTTGTGTTCATCTGCAAAAAAACAATTAGTTCGTCTGACACGCAGCAAGTGAAAAGCAAAATCAAGACAACAAAACTTACGGGTGGTCTCGTCCATCTTCCGGCGAAAATGGTCGCGTTCCTCCTCCATCCGCACATATGCGGTGGCATCTTCCATCATACGGAGGACGAAGGGCTACTCAACAAAAAATAGTATAAGCAGAAATATGGGAAAAGGGTTCTTTGAGCCTATAGCCAACTATGCTAGTTGCCTATAGCCTCGGGGGCTACTCCCATCGGGAGCGCTGACGCGCACCCGATAGCAAAATCAGGCAAAAATACTTACGTGTTGAGGAAGCAGAGTCGAAGCTGTGCCAGAGGTTGATGGCGTGAACTCCGCAGGATTTGGGGGCGCACTCGCCACAACTTCTGGGGGTGGCTCGACCCGAGCTGCTTCTTCAGTCGCAAGACTCACTTCTGGTGCGACTGGAGGAGTGGCGTCCTTCGGACCATCGTCCCTCATAGGGCTGAAACGCAAGGTCACCCGAAAGCAAAATCAGTTAGACAGATAAGCGTAAGGCAAAGCGCTTCGCGAGTCACGAATGATAAGCAAAAAGTAAAGGTGTACCTCATATCCTCGTCGTCGCTATCCATAAGGCTATGGACGTTGACGAATCGAGTGAACCCTGGAGTGCTGGTTGGAGGCGCCATGCGAATTGGTGCCACAGCAGCTGGCTCCTCCACGATGGGGGATGATGAACTCGAGTCATCATCCTCCAGTTCAGGCTGCGGGTCGGTGGAGGTGGAAATGGTCCTCTTCAAGCGACGTTTCTTCTGGGCCAGACCCTGCTTTTCCTCCTCTTCTTGCCCCGCGCCTTCGCCTTCTTCGGGTGAGTGAGCGGAAGCCAAGGAGATCTCCACATCCGCGTCCTCTTCCACCACCTCCAATTCAGAATTCTCTCCACCTTCGGGCAGGGGAGGTAAACTAACAAAAGAGGGATGATCCTGCAAATACAAAATGCAAACTCATTTTTCGAGTAACAAAGCCTAACTACAGAGCAAATTGGGCAAAAGAGCAAAGTACATACCTCAGGTAGGGGATGTAGGCTGTCGTAGGGTTCGACTGGACAGTCGAGTGGACATGCGTCCTTCCTCGTCAGTTTGGTGATGGCGCGAACCTGGTCCTCCACTGCCTTCTTCGTTGGCAGTGGTTCAGTCGACAGACGGGTCGGGTCATTCGCGCCCTGGAACTCCCACATCGGGTGTGCCCGCACCCGCAGCGGTTGCACACCTCTCTCGATGAAGGTCGCAATTAGATGGAGACCACTGACCACGCGGCCCGTGGTCTTGATCAGCTTTTCGAGCTTCTCCATCAAGGGTCTGGCCTCCGCCTCCTCCGCCGCATTGGTTAGGTGCAACCATGCTCGGGTCTTCACCAGCGGCGTCTGCTCGACAAAAGGTGGTAGCCCCTCTTGCTTGGAGGTGAAGTAGAACCACCTCTTGCGCCAGTTTTGTGCAGAGTCGACGAGGCGAAGGTCGAAGTACGCGACCTCTTTGCGGGCTTGGATGATGAGTCCACCAACGGTGTAGACTCCACCAGCACCCGTGTTCCTCCTCACATTGAATATCTTCTTCCAAAGACCCCAATGCGGGTGAACGCCAAGAAAGCATTCACAAAGAACAACAAAAACAGCAACGTGCATGATAGCATTGGGAGAAAAATCATGCAGTTGCACTTTGTAAGCGTACATCAGTGCACGCAGAAAGTCGTGGATGGGGAAGGAGAGGCCCCTGACCACGAAGTCGTGGAAGCAGACGCGCTCGTGCTCCCTGGGCTTTGGGGTTACCTCATCGCCGGGGATGCGCGTGGGCAACACCTCCTCAGATGGCAGCAGGCCGTCGCGGCGGTATCCATTGACCCTGGACACCGTGATCTCCGACCGCGACCAGTCGCCGGTCTTCTTACTCAGAGGGGCCGCAGCACTTGCGGATGCGGCGGCCGGAGCAGTCTTGGTGGCAGCAGCCGCATCAGCGGCGCCCTTCTTGCGCTTGTCTCCCTTGGCCATGGCGCGCAAAAAGCTTGGGAGAGATGCGAGGTAGAACAATGGCACGAGCGCAAGGAAGAAGGAGATGCAGAGGAAACGGCGGCGGAAGCAAATGGAAAGTGAGTAAAATTTCTCTGACCGCGGCACTATTTACCATAGGGGCCCTCAAAATCGCAACCGTGCAAAACGGCCTTTGAGCCCACATGCGTATCTGGCCGTACACGTGGAGGCAGGAGAGGGCAAGCGTCGCCGGCCACTCCGCCCACTACGCGCGAGAATCGAGGCTTCATTATCACGCACGCCGTGAAAATCGCGTCAGAGCGGTCAAGTCCTGTCAACACAGGCATCGCCGTTTAGTCAACATTGTCAGGTGGGGCCAGTGTGTCACGTCCCATCTGTGACGCAGCGCGTGGCATTATCTGTCAGATGGCGCAGTCGCCAAATAACGTCATCCCTGATGTCACGGGGGAGAGTGGAAAACAAGCAAAAGATTATTCGGGTTGCATCACTTGGCGCAAAACACTCCCATCGGGAGCGACTCGACGTTTAGTCGACTGTTTTGATTCTTTCGAGTGAGATTATCCTCAACTGCAAAACAATTAAGCATAATCTCGGGGGCTACTCCCATCGGGAGCGCTGACGCGCACCCGATAGTCAAAACAAAAAGGTATCATGATCAGTCGAATATAAGTTCGACTCAGCTGCTTAGCTGGACGCATAATGCAAATCAGATCACAATCTACCCAAGATGTATCCTCGACCCTTGGAAGCTGCATGCATGGTGCATAGGTAAGACCCTTCGATCCTTCGAGTGGGCCGGGGCGCGCACATACTGCGTTAGCTCTGAAACTTTCCGTGTCAGACGACACGAAGAAAATCCTGGCGGACGCGCTAGGTACCCTCAATCAGTTATACTGCAGGTTGACTCTGTAAGACCTCCGCGGCCTGAGTCGATCCTGACCAGTCGATTCCATGTTCGAGTCTGGGACTCGAATTTGATGTAGGCTAGTAAGGTTTTGCCCAAGAGCAGTTAACTGGTCCCGATCCGTCGAGTGTACCAGGCCTGCTATGTCAAATCCCCAATACATGTCATAAAGGCGGTAAAAAGCTGCCCAAAGTATAGATCGACCTGAAGGTTGGCTTCAGCACAGTGGCTAGCACTCAGTCGAGTATTTGTCGACTGAGGAAAAATTGAGCAAGACTATACGTGCTTTAACGGAGGAGTCCCTGCCCGAATCTTCGAGTCAGCCAGGCACTCGGGGGCTACTGACGTGGGCCTACCTTTCGGGTGACCCACTGTAAGGGTACCTGGTGCACGTATACAAGGTCCATGAAGATAAACAAGACCAAGGCCCAAGAAGAAGCCCGCAAGGAAAGATTGTTCTCCAAGTTAGGCATAGTTCGAGTCGGTTTGAACTTGCCTTATCTGTAATCCTAGTCGGTTACCCGAGACCCAGCCACCTATATAAGTGCTGGGAGGGTCCCCGATCAAGGACACGAAACAATAGCATACCCGCAAGTCTAGCCTCATAGTCCTTGGTGAGATCGACATCTCGCCGAGATCCTTGTAACATCTGTGCAAACCCCATCAATAAATCAGACAAGCAGGACGTAGGGGTTTTACCTCCACCCGAGGGCCCTGAACCTGGGTAAATCCTTGCTTGTCAGCCGTAGATAATCGCCGGTGCTACAATCTCGTTCCTATTCTCAACCCTAGGTGCGCTACCATGGGATTTGCCGAGTTAACCCCTCGTCAATGGGGGTTCTTGGATATGCTGGTTCGAAGCCCATATGGAGAAAACAGGATGAAGAAGCAGTTGCTTCGGGGGGCACGGTTCCTTACTCTGATCTTGAAGGTGAACGGGCATGAGACTTCTTGAGGGCGAGGTCTAAAACAAACGAAGTTGGTGAACTTGTTATTACTCACCCCGAGACCCAAAAGTTACATAAAACAATGGTAATAATGTCGGCCCAGTGGAAACCAGGGTATCACGGGCCAAGCCTACTCAGGCCCACGACAGTCTACAGAAGATTTCACCAAGTCAGCCTGGGGAGGCCTCGTGAGGCAGATTCCCTCACGAGGGCCTCTCCATAGCCTCAAGAGGATCTCCCCTCGAGTGACCCTTTCTACAGTCGAAATACGCTAAGTCAGGATGCCGAGGCGCATCCCCTCGTGAAGACCCCCTCGCGAGATCCCCTCGTGAGGGTAAAAGCTCTGTCTCCCCGACAGAGCGCACATGGCCTCTACGCGCGCCGCAGAGTGACGCGCGTGACTGCGCGCGGTGACGCCCGCGCCGTAGTTGCCTCTTTCGTGCTAAAGGTGGTCAACAAAGCAGCCCCAAGCAAAGCGGACTACAAGAATTGCCATTTCCGTGCTAAGGAGACCGTGGGCCGCTACGCGCCAAGCCAACGTCACCGTGGGGCGCGCTGCAGAGCTCTGCGCGCCCAGGCTTATCGTCCTTTGGCCGGTGGCCTTGCAGCAAGGAAGGACAGGCTCTCCTGCCATGGACCAAGTCCATGGACACGCTCCTGGCCGTGCACCGCCCTCCACCTCTGTCACCATGTGGTTACCCTTCCCGCCTAAGTGTAATAAGGGAAGAGGTCCGGGCTCATATAAAAGGAGGCTGTGTACGACCAAGGGGGGGATTCGGACCATTGTCTACTGAGTCCACTAGCTAGCAAAGGGAGAGAGAGCAAGTATCTCCTCCGCTGTAGCTCCACCATAGCTGTAGCTTGCACCCTCGACAAGCACCACTTGTACTGTAACCTCTCCAAGCAGTGCAATACAGACAAGCAGGACGTAGGGCTGTTACACCTCACGGTGGGCCTGAACCTGGGTAAAAGACTCGCGTGCTATCTCTGTCATGATGTCCCTCAGCGAGCTCGCCGAGCATCGTCGCCGAGGCAGCTGAGGGTTTTTTGACTCATGTTCAGCCCCTTACTCGATTCCTGACATACGTAGGGGGCTGAGGCGCGTCTTCAACCTCTCCTTCGCCATGGCCGAGACTCGAGCTGAGCGCCTCGCGCGCCGGACTTCTGGCAGGGTCAACACTGAGCCTGTTGCGCACCGCCCGCGCGGCCGTCCGCACACCAACACCGCTCCAGGGCCCTCTGTCAACCCCGAGCCCCGCGTCGAGCACCCAGAGGACCAGGACGACGACGGCGAGGAGGAAGCTTCCTCCTTGCACCCGTCCAGGGACCCTGGTGCTTCCTCGCAGAGCAGAGCTGCTCCAAACCCAAGCGCTGCTCTGCTCATGGCGGACGAGCTACTACGCTACCGCCCAGCGCAGGCGGGCTTCGACGACTGGATCAACCGCATCGCCGAGCTTGTCCACGCCGCCGTGCCTGCTGCAACAGCAGCGCCCTCACGCTCGCTGGTGCACCACTCTGCTGGGCGCGCAGGGGGCATAGCGCATGGCGCTCCTCCTCCGCCACCGCCTCCGCCACCTCCTCCAGGAGGAGCACCAGCTGGGCAGCCAGTTGCGCCACCAGCTGGGAACAACCGCGCTCCCTCGCACGCCTCCTCACCACACGACTGCATGATCGTGCAGCGTGCGCCAGAGGACGCGCGCGTCGAGATTGAGCGCCAAAGGGACCGCCATAACCGCGCCGTCCAGGAAATCGCCGCCGCAGGGCGCCAGAACCGCCACACGCTCGCGAACGGCGCCGTGGTGTACGCCACGGGCTGTTCTGCGTTCACGCGCGAGCTGCGCCGCGTCGTCTGGCCTGTCAAGTTCAAGCCGGACCTGCCTCCGCGCTACGACGGCAGGACCAACCCGCTGGAGTTTCTGCAGCTCTACACCGTGTCCATCCAGGCCGCGGGCGGCGACGACAAGGTGATGGCCAACTGGTTCGTCATGGCCCTCAAGGACGCAGCCCTCTCATGGCTGCTAAACCTCCCCGAGAACACCATCAACACTTGGGAGGAGCTCTGCAAGTGCTTCGTGGCGAACTTCAAGGGCACGTACGAGCGTGCTCTGACCTACAACGACCTCTGCGCGGTGGGCCAAAAGCCTGGCGAGACCCTCCGTAAGTTCATCCAGCGCTTCAGCCAAGTTCGCAACAAGATTCCAAACATCCCCGACACGCAGGTCATCTCTGCCTTCAAGGCAGGTGTCACGGACACCAGGATGCTCGAGAAGCTGGGCATCCACGACACCCTCACCTCTGTGGTGAAGCTGTTCGACCTGGCAGACAAGTGCGCCAAGGCTGAAGAGGGCCGTCTCTTCGTCAAGAACGAGCCAAGAACGGAGCCTGCGGAGGGGTCCAAGCCCAAAAAGAAGGCCAGCGAGAAGCGCAAGACCACGGCTGTCCTTGCGGCAGAGCCTGACGCCAAGCAGAAGCGTGTCGCTTCTCCAGCTGCCCCAGCTCCAGAGGCTGCCAAGAAGGACGATCGCCCGTACTGCATCCTCCACAAGAAGCACAACCACGCCACTGAAGACTGCTGGGAGCTCAAGAAGCTCAGCGAGAGCCACGAGCAGCGTGAGCAGCGCCAGGGCCGCGACGGCCGCGGGGGCAGACGCTACAACAACAACTACCAGCAGAACCCTCAAGCGAATGCCGTCCAGCCAAACCAGAATGACAATCTCCCTGACGAGAACCCTGGAGGCTATCAGGTCCCTCGCGGGGCTGCGTGCATCCTCGGCGGGGCTCAGGCGCCCAAGTCCAACCGCCACTTCAAGCAACTCTCTCGCGAGGTCAATGCCGCACTCCCTGGGATTGAGGCGTCCAAGCCCCTCAAGTGGTCGCAGTTCCCCATCACCTTCGACTCAAGCGACCACCCCAAGTCCACTGTGGCTGTAGGCACCATCCCACTGCTGTGCACTCCCACCATCAACAACATTGCCGTCACCAAGACGCTCATTGATGGGGGTGCGGGCCTCAATGTCATCTCTGTCGAGACCTTCGAGAAGCTTCAAGTGCCCTACGAGAGGCTCATGCCCACCAGGCCCTTCTCGGGGGTGACAGAGGGCACCACTACCCCTCTAGGGCAAGTGAGGCTCCCAGTCACCTTTGGGACAGAGCAGAACTACCGCACCGAGTTCATCGACTTCGACATCGCGCACATTGGCCTGCCCTACAACGCCATCCTCGGCTACCCCGCCCTCGCGAAGTTCATGGCTGTCACTCACCATGCCTACAACATCGTCAAGATACCAGGCTGCAGTGGCACCATCACTATCCGTGGCCAGGTCCAGGATGCCATACGCTCTGTCGAGCACGCCTACAAGGACGCTGCGGCAGCATTTCCCGCTGATGAGGATGCAGAGGAACCCCTCGAGAGGCCTGCAAAGAAGAAGCAGCTGTTCTCTCAAGAGAGGGCAGCCACCAAGAAGGTGCCATTGGACGCCAGCGGCTCGGGGGCTAGCGTCACCATAGGCGCTGGCTTGCCTATCAAATAGGAAAGCGCGCTCGTCACCTTCCTCAGGGCAAACTCTGAAATGTTCGCTTGGACACCGTCAAATATGTCCGGAGTACCGAGGGAGGTGATCGAGCACCACTTAGCCGTGTGTAAAGACGCGCGTCCTGTGAAGCAAAAGGCACGGCGCCAGGCGCCAGAAAAGCAAGAATTCATCATCAAAGAAGTAGAGAAGCTGAAGGAAGCACATGTCATTCGGGAAGTTGTACACCCCACTTGGCTCTCCAACACGGTGGTTGTCCCCAAACACACCGGTGGAGGCCGGCTCTGCATCGACTTCACAGACCTCAATAAGGCCTGCCCCAAGGATCCATACCCCATGCCAAGGATAGACCAGATCGTGGACTCAACAGCAGGCTGCGACCTCCTCTGTTTTCTGGATGCCTTCTCAGGCTATCACCAGATCAAGATGGCACAGGAGGACGAAGAGAAGACATCATTTCTCACCCCTTGCGGTGTGTTTTGCTACGTCTGCATGCCTTTCGGCCTAAAGAATGCTGGCTCCACGTTCCAGAGGCTCATGAGGAAGGCCTTGGGGGCTCAAATGGGAAGAAATGCAGAAGCCTACGTCGACGACATCGTGGTCAAATCTCGCCAAGTGCACACACTCCTGAAGGACCTCGAGGAGACATTCGCCAACCTGCGCAAGGTGGGCATCAAGCTGAACCCCGCCAAGTGCGTCTTCGGGGTACCATCTGGCAAACTCCTCGGGTTCCTAGTGTCTCACCGCGGCATCGAGGCAAATCCTGACAAAATCAAGGCTATAGAAGAAATGCAGCCACCCCGTCGCCTCAAGGACATGCAACGCCTCGCGGGATGCATGGCCAGCCTTGGCCGTTTCATCTCCAAGTTCGGCGAACGGGCGCTGCCATTTTTCAAGCTCATGAAGAGGTCAGGCACATTCAAGTGGACGCCTGAAGCCGACAAGGCGTTTGAGGACCTGAAGAAGTATCTGGCTAGCCCACCAATCATGGTTGCCCCGCGACCTCGCGAGCCATTGAAGCTGTATTTAGCAGCCACTCCGCAAACGGCAAGCGCGGTCCTGGTGGCAGAAAGGGAAGAGCCGGTCCTCGCCAAGAAAGATGTTGCCCCACCAAGCCCAGGGCCCCCAGCCAAAGAAGCAGCCTCCCCAGGCCCTGAGCCTCAAGTCGAGCCCGCGCAGTCGGCGAGTACCCTCGCCAAGGGCCTGCCGCAAGAAAACCTCGACAAGGCCCCTGAAGAGCCTCGAGAGGAGCCCAGTGCTGAAGCTCCAGCGACCACGCTCGTCGAGCACCCCGTCTACTTTGTCAGCACAGTGCCGCGGGACGCTCGCGAGCGGTACTCCATGCAGCAAAAGCTCCTCTTCGCGCTCCTCATCGCCTCCAGAAAGCTGCACCACTACTTCCAGGGGCACCCCATCAAGGTGGTCACCTCGTACCCCCTGGAGCAGGTCCTGCGCAACCCAAACGCGACAGACCGCGTCGCAAGCTGGGGCATCGAGCTGCAGCCTTTCGAGCTAAAATTTGACACCACAAGGGTCATCAAGGGCAGGGCGCTAGCAGACTTTACGGCAGAATGGACGGACCCTCGTCAGGAAGAGCCTCAAGAGGAAGAGGCCACACCCTCAGGAGGGGCAGCACCAAACTACTAGACCATGCACTTTGATGGAGCATTCGCACGCCAGCAAGCAGGGGCTGGCGTAGTCCTAACTTCACCAACAGGCGACAAGCTCTTCTACGCCGTCCAGCTGTGCTTCGCGAACAGCGACAAGGTCTCCAACAACATCGCCGAGTACGAAGGCCTCCTCGTGGGGCTCAAAGCTGCAATTGCTCTTGGCGTCAAGCGCTTGCTCATCAAGGGCGACTCCCAGCTCCTTGTCAACTTCTCCAACAAAAGCTACAAGCCCAAGGACAGCTACATGACTGCCTATCTTGAGGAAGTCCGCAAGCTTGAGAAGCACTTCAAAGGAATGGAGCTCATGCACATCCCACGCGGAGAAAATCAAGAGGCAGACGACATCGCCAAGCGAGCATCAAGAAGGGAGGCCCAGCAGGCAGGCGTGTTTGAAGAGAGGCTTCTAAAGGCGTCAGTCAAACAGCCAACAGAAGCAGTCGCTATGGACCTCGACGAGGAACCTCCTCAAGCACCAGCGGCTGGAGCACCAGACTGTGGCCCGTCCTCAGGGGCGCGCTTGCTGCTGACTCTAGTACGCCAGACGGTGGACTGGATCGTCGAGCTCAAAGAGTACTTGCAAAATGGAATCCTCCCTGAAGAAGATGCAGAAGCAGAGAGAGTTGCTCGCCAGGCCAAGTCATATTGCCTCCACTAGGGAGACCTGTACCGCAAGCGTCCCAATGGGATCGCGTTGCGTTGCGTACCCTTGATACGTCCAAAACGTATCTATAATTTTTGATTGTTTCATGCCATTTTTATGCTTTTAGCACTTGTTTTTATATTAAGTTTATTATTTATTTGGACTAACCTACTAATAGTTGCAAAAGTGCACAATGTTCTTGTTTCACTCTTTGATGTGTAGAAATTATCAAGAATACAAGAGGAACCTTGTTGGAGTCAAATTGGGACTTTCCTGGAATCTGTCTGAAAACTATTTTCAAATATCGACCCGTTTCGGCCAGAAGATGACGTCAAATGGAAAAAGTCTAGTCGCGAAAATTTCAGGGAATTTTCTCCTAATAATTCTAGAGTTAAAATTCGGCCCAATCGGAGTCCGGACGGCTGAGAAAAGCCCGATTTACTGAATGTCCAGAGGGGATGACGGAAATCCGAGAGCCGGAGGAAACCTAATTCGTGAGGGACTCCTTCACCCACGAATTTGCAGCCACCAAAGCCACGTTTTTGCCTCCCCCATGGATCCCATCTCCATGGGGGAGGGCTCTCAAGAAGCCATGAAGGAAGGGGGCTAAGGGGCGGCGCATCCCCTTGATGCCGGCGGCGCGGGAGGAGTTCCCCGCGCCACCGCCGGCGCCACCCTGCGCTCCTCGCTGCCCCCTTCACTGTCTTCACCGCCATCTCCATCACCATCTCCTCATTGTATTCAGTGGTTCATCCTCTCATAAACCTCTGTACCGTCCTATGTAAACATGGTGTTTGATGCTATAATATTTATCCTATGATCTACGTCATGTTTCCGTAGTTTATTTGTCCTTAGATTTAATGGTTGAATGTATTTGGTTCATTAGAGTTGTATGTTGATATGGTGCTGTCCTTTGGTATCCATTATATTTATGCGCGCATGGATCAACACCTTAGGGTTGGTAGTATTTGTAAACGAATGGGGAAGTCCTGCCGGAGTGACAGAAACCTGAGGGCGCGAACCGGTTATTTACACGTATGGGAGTAAGAGGACCATAAACTTAAGGCTATGGTTGGGGAAACCTTAATGAATTGTTAGTATATGCGGATGCTTGCTAACGTTCCAATCATATAGTACTTGTAATCCCGAGTAGTGGAGTGCATGTATATTTAGCCTCTCCCACGAAAACTGCATCGAAGACAATGAACCAATACCTTCACTCATTAATCTAGGACAAAGCCACCACAATTACCACCACTTTTCCACACTCATGGTACTGTTAGTATATGGTTACTTAGTGTACTTTATTGCTGCAGCACTAACTTTTACTTTCTTGCATTTATTATCTCGCAAAGCTATCTCTCATACCCGTATTGCTACCGTAGTTTTATTTTCTAGATAATGCAAACGTTTAGTGCGCGTAGAGTTGTATCAGTGGTTGATAGAATTTGAGAGAATACTTATCCTACCTTTAGCTCCTCGTTGGGTTCGACACTCTTACTTATCGAAAAGGCTACACGCGATCCCCTATACTTGTGGGTTATCAAGACCTTTTCTGGCGCCGTTGCCGGGGAGCCATAGCGTAGGTTAATGTTCTTGTGTGCACTTGTTTGCTTTATCTCTAAGTAGTTTTTATTTTCAGTACCAAGTTGTTCTTTATCTTACTATGGATAGGGAATGCGAATTACAAAAAAAATTAGGTGTAGTTGTTATCTAAAAACGTTTTCAAAAAGAAAAGTGATTGGAAAGATGAGTAATGGTTAAATGGGGGTCGACCTTGAACACTTGTGTTCATGCCTATGAAACCAAAACAAATCTTTCCATGGAAGCTTTTCATTAAAAACATGTAAATATTGTTATATACCTCTGTACATAAAAATAAAATGCTAATTATAGTCTTAGTTAATTGAAAGTTGATAGTTTTGCTTTGCTGTCCAGAAACAGATTTTCTGTGCCACCGTATTAAATGTTTAAAATCACCAGAACGTGATCTTGATCTGAAATTTCTTGAGTGCAAAGTAATGCTTATTATCTTTCTTTCATTAGACTAACTTTTTGTGATTTGAATTATGTAAATATGTCTAAAAATTCGATCTTTACTGACTGTTCAAATTTAGGCAGATTCTGTGCTTCACTGTAAAAAATCGTGATAAATCTCAGAATGGTATTTTGACTTGAAATTTTTTGTGCATAAACCTGAGATTATGATCTGCCTTTCATTAGTTAAAAGTTTTTTCATTTGAGCTACTTAACTATCTCGTTAAGTGTCATCTTTACGGGCTGTTCAGTTTTGACAGATTTTATTCTCTTTACTTAATATTGTACTTAGGGTCTCTTGGTTTCCTTAGTTTTTCGACGGACAACGGAAATGATAAGAACCTCGGTATATACAGTGGCTAATGTTAAATAAATATTATGAAATTTGTCAATGCTTGAACATGAGTGGATTTTATTTAATGAGTACTAACCCTACTAATGAGTTTTGTGAAGTTTTATGTGGATGTAGCTTATAAGATCTAATTAATATGGTGATATGAGATGAACAAGAAGACGCAAGAGCTCAAGCTTGGGGATGTGTAGGTGCATCCCAAGAACATATTCAAGAAGATACAATCATCTAAGCTTGGGGATGCCCGAGTCATCCCCCTATTCATCAACTAACATGAGGTTATCTCGTTCATACTCTATATTACCCGTCCACATGATTTGTATTGTCTTAACTTGTATTATAATTGTTTTTATATGTCTTGGTTTTACCTTCTTTAGTTTTATTAGACTCTTTAGTTGGTTTTTATTGCTTCTTTTACTTTCACTTATAAATTCAAAACAACAAAAATATTTTTTTTTTTTGCTTCTTTGTTTGGTTCTTTATTTCGATTTTATTTGGTTTTTACTTTTGATTTTTATTTAGAGTTTTCCTTGCTGTAGCTAGCATGTTTAGTTCTTGCTTAGCCTCTGGTCTCTTAGTTTATAAAAATAAAGTACCAAGTTTTATCCATTTAGCTTAGTTGATACATATGTAAAAAGTGATTTTCTGTTTTCGGTATCTACTGCTTATTGCGCGATTTTTCATATTTTACTGGAAGCTCTAAAAATCACAAAAAATTACTGATGTTGTAGCACCTAATCCTCTGCATGTACAAAAATTGGCTAAAATTTCGGGCATGTTTAAGTGCACCTAAAAATTACGTTTTCAGCTGCTGTTTTTCTGGACAGATTCTGACTTTTGTTGCAAGAGTGGCCTCTTTGCGTTTTCATTTGATTCTTAATGGTTCTTACCTTTCATTTAGAAGTTGGCCATTTAAGCAACCTCTCTGTAACTTAGAAACAAAATTTGATTTGGTTTAATAGAAGCACTTTGAAAATATTATGTATCGCAATAAGTGCCTAGCTAAAAGGCGTTAAAGAAAAGCGCTTATGGGAGGCAACCCATTTTATTTTTCTGCAATTTTTCTTTTATTGAGTCAAGGAGATTGTTTACTTCTGTAGCAACTCCTTTGTATCTTTATTTTCTCGCATTGTTGTGCCAAGAGTAGCCTCTAGTGTTAAGGTTTTGCTTAATTTTGATTGCTGCGCAGAAACAGATTTTGCTGTCCACTGTACAAAATTAAAATCACCAGATTGTGAAAAAATCTGAAATTTTTGTGTGTAATCTTTATGAATGTCTGAATTTTTCATTAGTTCAAAGTTTTTTGATTGAGCGCTGTAAGTGCCTCGAAAAAATTCGTCTTTGCGGACTGTTCTGTTTTAGACAGATTATGTCTTTTATTTTGCATTCTCTTTTTACTAGTGTTGAGTGAAATTCTTTTTTGGTGGAAGAGCTTCACATAACATTAGTGGCAGTAGTTAATGTTTAAAGTAACGGTCATATTGCGTCCTTACAGAACATGTGAGTTTTTGATTGTGCACTAACCCTCTAATGAGATTTACTTTGAGTTTGGTGTGTGACGGAAGTTTTCAAGGGTCAAGAGGGAAGAGTGATATAATAGGATGGAGAAGAGTGAAGAGCTTAAGCTTGGGGATGCTCCCATGGATCTCCCCAGCATATTTCAAGAAGACTCAAGCGTCTAAGCTTGGGGATGCCCAAGGCATCCCCTTCTTCATCGTCAAAATTATCAGGTCATCTCTAGTGAAACTATATTTTTATTCTTTCACATCATATGTGCTGTTCTTGGAGCGTCTGTATCTTATTATTTATTTATTTATCTTAGCATCAAACACCAGTTACATTAATAAGTGGATCCTCACATATTTTATTTATCTTCTGTTTTCAACGTTTACTTGGTTAATGATTATTTGTTGAAACTTAAAAATGATGTGTGAATGATATTGTTTAGTAGTTTATGTTTCTTATGGTTGGCCTCAACTAGCTAATAGTGCATATTATGATATTTTGATATTAACATGCATTGTCCTGTTCATAAGATGGTATGGTATTGTGGTATCCTCCTCTGAATAATTCACTTGATTCGACTTGGCACATGCTCACACATGTTATGACTGAAAAATAAAAGTCAATTAAGCCTTGATGATCTATTTTGCCTCAGAGTTTTAGTATCATCTTTATGCCTCCGTTAATTTTGTTTTGTCGCAAGCATGATTATGACCGTTATCGCTCTCGTGGCTGTCGCTTCCCAGTCTATTGCTAGCCTTCACTTGTACTGAGCGGGAATGCTGCTCGTGCTTCCAAATCCTTTAAACCAAGTTATCCCAAAGAGTCCACCAAAAATTCTATGCATGGTATTTCAAGCCATTCCAAGTAAATTTGCATGTGCTACCTTTAAAACTTTCAAAATATTTCTCTTTTTGTGTCAATGTTTACGAGCTCATGAGGAATTAGTGTGGTTATTTTTTATTCTGGTTGTCAAATGGACTTTCACACCTGGACTAGCGGCATATACATCCGCTTATCCTCTAATTTTGCAAAAAGAGCTGGCAACGGGGTGCCCAGTCCCAATTAATTACAACTTTAACCATTAATTCTCTTCACACTTTTGCCCTGATTCATCAGTAAGCAATGACAACACAGTGAAATATCTGCATGTGTGTAAACCAAAGAGAAAAAGGGATGATCTGCCTTGCTGGTAGAAATAACGTCCCTATGGGAGCCGCTCTTGAAAGTCCGTTTGACAGGTAGAATACTGTTATCACCCGCTACCATTCGTTGACAATTAACAAACACCTCTCAAAACATTTTTATCTCTGTTTTCAAAATAAAAGCTCTAGCACGTGTTAATCCCTGCTTCCCTCTGCGAAGGGCCAATCTTTTATTTTTATGTTGAGTCACCATCTTTTCTTTGAGCACCTCTTCGAGAGCATAAGTGTCGTTCTTAGTGTAATGTGCTTGTCCCGGAATACGATTAATTGATGCATAACTATGATACTCCTATCTTTGATATCTTTATATCTAGTCTTCACTTGAACTTCAGAGGTGCCTTGGCATTTATGTTTTGCTCCACAATTAAGGGCAAGCGAGATACCACCCTATCATACTTTATTATGGTCATTACAATCTTGTTGATGTTTATAAATTTCATGTTATGAGCTCTTAGTTCGTTGATACTTTTCATTAGGAAACATGATTGCTAAGTTTTATTCTCCATACATCATGCAATTGTTAAAAACCTGATCATAGCATTTACAATCAAAAATTATTTTGTTTTTATCGTCTACTACTCGAGGACGAGTAGGAACTAAGCTTGGGGATGTTGATACGTCCAAAACGTATCAATAATTTTTGATTGTTTCATGCCATTTTTATGCTTTTAGCACTTGTTTTTATATTAAGTTTATTATTTATTTGGACTAACCTACTAATAGTTGCAAAAGTGCACAATGTTCTTGTTTTACTCTTTGATGTGTAGAAATTATCAAGAATACAAGAGGAATCTTGTTGGAGTCAAATTGGGACTTTCCTGGAATCTGTCTGAAAACTATTTTCAAAGATCGACCCGTTTCGGCCAGAAGATGACGTCAAATGGAAAACGTCTAGTCGCGAAAGTTACAGGGAATTTTCTCCTAATAATTCTAGAGTTAAAATTCGGCCCAATCGGAGTCCGGACGGCGAAGAAAAGCCCGATTTACTGAATGTCCAGAGGGGATGACGGAAATCCGAGAGCCGGAGGAAACCTAATTCGTGAGGGACTCCTTCACCCACGAATTTGCAGCCACCAAAGCCACGTTTTTACCTCCCCCATGGATCCCATCTCCATGGGGGAGGGCTCCCAAGAAGCCATGAAGGAAGGGGGCTAAGGGGCGGCGCATCCCCTTGATGCCGGCGGCGCGGGAGGAGTTCCCCGCGCCACCGCCGGCGCCCCCTGCGCTCCTCGCTGCCCCCTTCACCGTCTTCACCGCCATCTCCATCACCATCTCCTCATTGTATTCAGTGGTTCATCCTCCCATAAACCTCTGTACCGTCCTATGTAAACATGGTGTTTGATGCTATAATATTTATCCTATGATCTACGTCATGTTTCCGTAGTTTATTTGTCCTTAGATTTAATGGTTGAATGTATTTGGTTCATTAGAGTTGTATGTTGATATGGTGCTGTCCTTTGGTGTCCATTATATTTATGCGCGAATGGATCAACACCTTAGGGTTGGTAGTATTTGTAAACGAATGGGGAAGTCCTGCCGGAGTGACAGAAACCTGAGGGCGCGAACCGGTTATTTACACGTATGGGAGTAAGAGGACCATAAACTTAAGGCTATGGTTGGGGAAACCTTAATGAATTGTTAGTATATGCGGATGCTTGCTAATGTTCCAATCATATAGTACTTGTAATCCCGAGTAGTGGAGTGCATGTATATTTAGCCTCTCCCACGTAGAAAACTGCATCGAAGACATTGAACCAATTACCTTCACTCATTAATCTAGGACAAAGCCACCACAATTACCACCACTTTTCCACACTCATGGTACTGTTAGTATATGGTTACTTAGTGTACTTTATTGCTGCAACACTAACTTTTACTTTCTTGCATTTATTATCTCGCAAAGCTATCTCTCATACCCGTATTGCTACCGTAGTTTTATTTTCTAGATAATGCAAACGTTTAGTGCGCGTAGAGTTGTATCAGTGGTTGATAGAATTTGAGAGAATACTTATCCTACCTTTAGCTCCTCGTTGGGTTCGACACTCTTACTTATCGAAAAGGCTACAAGCGATCCCCTATACTTGTGGGTTATCAACCCTCAGAAGAAGGCCGCCAGCTGATCAGGGACATACACAGTGGAGAATGTGGCCACCACTCATGTGCGCGCACCCTCGCGGGGAAAGTCTTCAGGAGTGGTTTCTACTGGCCTACAGTGCTTCAAGACGCCACCGCGATTGTCCAGTCTTGCGAGGCATGTCAGTTCCACGCGAAGCAAATTCACCAGCCCGCGCAAGGACTTCAGACCATCCCGCTCTCCTGGCCGTTCGCGGTCTGGGGGCTGGACATCCTGGGACCTTTCCCACGCGCGCAAGGGGGCTACCGCTACCTCTACGTCGCCATTGACAAGTTCACCAAGTGGGCAGAGGTCGAGCCAGTATGTACTGTCCCAGCAAGATCAGCGGTGAAGTTCATCAGAGGCCTGGTGTGCCGTTTCGGCGTGCCCAACCGCATCATCACCGATAACGGCACACAGTTCACCAGCGGCGCTTTCAAGTCTTACTGCGGCAGCCTCGGCACCCAGATATGCTACGCCTCTGTGGCTCACCCACGAAGCAATGGGCAAGCCGAGCGCGCAAACGCTGAAGTGCTCAAGGGCCTCAAGACCAGAAGCTTCAACCGCCTCAAGAAACACGGCAAGAACTGGATTGAAGAACTCCCATCAGTACTCTGGTCCATCCGCACCACTGCCACCAAGCCTACTGGCGAGACGCCGTTCTCCCTCGTCTACGGAGCTGAAGCGGTCCTCCCCAACGAGCTCACGCACGGGTCCCCGCGAGTCCTTGCCTTCAACGAAGCAAATCAAGAGGAACTCCGCAACAACGAGCTGCTGCTGCTTGAGGGAACCCGCTGCCGCGCAGTCCTCAGGGCAGCAAGGTACCAGCAAGATCTCCGCCGCTACCACAGCCGCCACATACGGCCACGCACCCTCGAGACAGGCGACCTTGTCCTCAGGAGGATCCTCTCTAGGGAAGGCCTCCACAAGCTCTCGCCTATGTGGGAAGGGCCCTACAAAGTCACGCACATCTCCAGGCCTGGCACGGTGCGGCTCGAGACAGAGGACGGCATCCCCGTCAAGAACCCGTGGAACATTCAGCATCTACGCAAGTTCTACCCGTGACCAAGTCACGTCAGGCATTTTTTGTCTCAAGAGGGAGGCTCACGCCATCACATCCCCGAGCTTGACAAAGCCTTTCCCTCCACGAGGGCTACATCATCTGAGCTCTCTCTACAATGCGTCGTCTGGGGCCGCGAGATGCCTCAGCCACTCCGTGTGGAACCCCATGCTCGGACATGGCGGACATTTATCCCATGCTCGGACATGGCGAACTCTATTTTGGCCACGCCAAATGTAATGAACTAATTCATCTCTGCATGAAACTATGTGGCAGCCCTCGAGCGCCGTTATGTAATATTGCTGTGGTAAGCAGCTAATTTCTGCACTCATTTGCGCTCATAGTTACCCCCATGCGTATCTCGCGAGCGGGGGCTGAGCACGGTGCCTGTGCCTAGGGACCATCCCAGCAGCATCGCAAAACCCAAAGGATCCGAGCTCTGAACTCACGGGTTTGCTCCCATGCATGTCACCTCATCGAGAGCTCTGAACTCATGGGCAGCTCCCGTGCACGTCACCTCACCAAGGACCTTGGTGCTTACTCTCCTCGTGAGACACACATAGGGAAACTTATGAGCGCGTGTGAGTTGTACAACCATACATTGCTTGTGGGTATGCCTATTACTCTTGCGCAGGAAAAGGGATCGGAGATCAGCCTCAGGCAGCCTCGAGAGCAAGAAGCCTCGCCAGGGAACAAGAAGCCCTCCACAGGCAGTCGCCTCGCGAAGCTAAGTTTAAGACTTGTTGCAATTTCTTCGCTGGTTTTTTGCCTCTCGAGGCCTCTCTCTGTTTCTCTTGCGCCTCTCAAGCTGTTTTTCTCTCTCGCGCTCCATGGGCCGCTTGCACGCCTAAAAGGGGGACTCACGAGCATCGCGCCTCGAGAGCCCTTACCTCTCTAAGCCTCACGCACCCCCGGCCTTGCTGAAGCCCTGACTCGCATACCGACGCGGCGGTGCTGTGCGCTAAAGAGAAGGGTCCTGACGACGTAGAGCACAAAGGACATGGAAAAGAGATAAAAGCCTCACGAGAGGCGCATAATTACTCACGACAGATTCAAACAAGTTTTATACAAACAAAGATGTTCAAAAGCCTAAAACATAGATGGTGCACAGGCGCATTTCGTCGCAAGAGCTGCTCAGGCAGAAGGAGCATCTTTGTCGCTCTCCTCGGCGTCCTCGTCGCCTTCCTCCTCAGCGTCCTCCTCGCCTTCATCCTCCTGGGTCGCCACCCTCTTGAAGCGCTTGATGTAGGCCTCCACGTCTGGCCACACCTTGGCTTCTAGCTCCGAGGAGAGCCCTGGCTCCACGGGCACTGTCACGCTCGTGAAGTTGAAGGTGGGCTCGGAGCGTAGAAGGTTGGAGAAGATGCGACCCACTGCGACGCCAAGGAGCTTGCGGCTCTCCTCCTCGGCGAGCTCGTCCACGTTCTCGAGGGCCTCTTCCAGCTTGGAGAGGAGCTGCTCGAAGAAGGTGAGGTAGGCCGCGGCGTTGTCATCTCCTCCGGCGGGGACCACAGGAGTGTCGACCTCCAGGCGATCCAGCAGGGTGCGCCCGCGCCTCACCAAGGACTTGAACATGCGCTTGCGGGTGCGCGTCAAGACCTTCTGCGCCGCAGCTTGGTGGCGAGCCTGCTCGACGAGAGCCACAGTAGGCTCCACCTGCTCCTGGAGCGAGTGCAGGTCCTCCCGCAGCGTGGCGAGCTCCTGCTCCGCGCGGTTCTGGGCCTCCCGGGCCGCCTGGACGCGGCCAGCTGACCGCTTGTTCAATCCTTCAAGCTCCTTGACGCGGGAATCGAGCTCCTTGTGTCGGGGGAATACTTTCTGGATTAACCCGCGGCCCATATCAGTGCGACTTACTTTACTCGCACGGACAAAGGCCCATATGGGAGTAAGCCCAAATATTGAACCGTCATAAGGTGAAGGATCTAGAAGGACCGGAGGCGAGTTAGTCTCCGCGTAGATCCTGGTTAAACATATTCCTTGTGGGGAAAGCTTCCTTTGTAACCCGGCGAGCCTCTGCATATATAAAGAGGACTCGCGGGACTTAGAACAGGCCAAGCCCTTAAACCCTAGCATATACGGCGAGTTCCACATTGGATCGTCTCCATTGTAACACCTTGATCATCATATCAATACCAATCTAGGGTAGGCAGGAAGTAGGTCAACCTGGGTAAATCTGTGTTCATCTTCGTTCCTGAGATCCCACGACAAGCTCGGAGATGCTTGACTCGCGTAATCCCACACCAACGAAGTCATCTATGACACCTGACGTGACAATCCCACGACAGTTGGCGCCCACCGTGGGGCCTGCGGTCAAAAGCGTCACGTTCCGCGCAGGATCGAAATCAGGATTCAAGAACATCGCCATTGGCCAAGTTGAAGACATCAATGGAGTTCCCTTCATTGACGACTCAGAGTGGGGACCTGAAGCAGATCACGTTGAGTTTGGATACATAGTTCCCATTGGATCAGTAAAAGTTTTCGTCGGATCAGTTAGTCGCAAACCTGAAGCCGCGACTCAAGGAAGTAAATCAGCAGAAGAGTTGCGGCCAGTCAGGGTTCGCGTGTTGGAAGAACTACATCAAGCTACAGCAGAAACACCTGTTTCCTCTCCATCAAAACCCCTTTGGGGATCTCTGCCGATTCAGGAAGGAAACCTCAAGATTGAAGAGATTGAAGCTATCAGGACAGAACTCTGCGAGGAGGCGCAAAGGCTCGCGACTGAGCGCGAAAGGCTCCAGGAAGAAGATCAGCGACTACGTCGCCGGCAGCAAAAGCGTCAGGCCGCTTGGACCAAGACAACGCCTGAGCAAAAGAAACTCCAGGAAGCAGATTGGCGATTTCGTCGTTGGCAGCAAAAGTATCAGATCAAGACAGACAAAGGAGAGATAAAACCAAAGTTTCACGGCAACCCAGAGAGCAATGTGCATGTCGCAATAGGAATATTATCAAGGATAGTGCCGGTAGGAGACACGCAAGCTGACAAGGAAGCTCGCTACGCGATTGATCTACTGCAAACCGCGGCTTTACAACAAGCAAATATGTATGGAGTCACGCCCAATGAGCCGCAGCACGAGGAATCATGGGATGGAGAAAAGTATAGCGTGGAAGAGGTGGTCAACCAGTTAGCAGGTCTGCAAGTATCATTGGAAAAGGAAGATGAGACAAAGGGCGAGTCACAGGAATTCGCAGCGACTCAACCAGTTCAAGATGAGATTGATTCAGATGAAGATACAGCACCAGTAAACTCCTACTCGTTGTTGAAGGGACCAGCATGCTTTGGGGATGAAATACGGCTCACTCGTTTTCCTCCAAGTCTTGATGGGTCGCAGCAGGTAACCATATACTGCGAAGACCAAGACCCCGCCTTGTGGATAGAAGATTATGAAGGGAGCATGACAGGATCTGACAAACACCAGAGGTACGTGCAAAATATTTTCACCTGGCAATACAAGGAAAAGTCAGGGATTGGCTTGTAAAGCTACCGCCAAGGTCAATAACCACATGGGAAGATCTAAAGGACAAGTTCATCAAGAGGTTCCAAACTGAGGATATGAGGAGGCTTAAACAATGCATCCAGAAAGAGGGTGAGACAACTCGCAATTGGGCAAAGAGGATCGCAGAAATCCTTGACTCAGCCAAAAGCCCAACAGTACAGTCTGCAATACAAGTCATGAAGAAAAATTGTAGGTTTGAGCCACTGGTACATAAGTTAAGCCGCGCTGCGCATAAGATTGACAGCTTCGACAAGTTGTGGGCAACAGTCAACAAGTATACGGAGACTGAGAGAATTGAAAACGACTTACTACAGATCCCTAAGGGGAACAGCAAGCAGTGCAGACCAAACATCATGCGAGTCAGCCAAAAGAGCAAGGAAGGTGTAAGGAGCCACTTCCCAGCAGCGTCAAAGGAGTCTTGGACATCCCTTGCGACTTACATCGACGGAGAGATGGAAGACCTGCGACTCACACTAAGGCGCAGTGTCACTACTACAAGAGATGGAGAGAAGGTCACGCGCCAGGAGCGACTTACGTAGGGCCCATACAGCAGGAGGATAAAGCGAATTCCAACCAAAATCCAGAAGCCTTACCCAGAAGGAGTGTAATGCAGTTCCACGCTGTGGAAGCGCGAACAGTATGTAGCGACCGAAGCGTGTTCATGACCCGACGCCAGAAAAATACTGTCGTTGGACAGAGCAATCAGTCATTTGGAGTCGCGGCGATCATCCCCCAGAAGTAAAAAATCCTGGACAGCCAGCTCTTGTAGTTGCACCACAAGTCGCAGGATACAGGTTGCACAAAGTCCTTATGGATGGAGGGGGGAGAGTAAATATCTTATATCAAGACACGCTCCGAAGGATGAACATACCAGAGTCGCGGCTGCGACCAACCAGGAGAGAAATCCAAGGTATAATTCCGGGAGCTGTTACACGGCCTATTGGAAAGATAACTCTTGAGGTCAGTTTTGGAACAGAGCGGAATTTCCGCATAGAGCTCCTAGATTTTGAGGTTGTGGCTGATAAAAGCTCATATCATGCGATCTTTGGAAGAGAAGCTTATGTCAAGTTCACCGCCGACCTTGCTACGTCTACCTGCAACTAAAAATACCAGGGCCAAATGGTGTGATTACAGTATATGGGGATAGGCAGATAGCGCTCGAGTGCGAAAATTTGGGCTCAGCAATGGCAGAAGAAGCTTGCATCGCTAAATCCTTACGTGGGTACAAATCAGAAAAGAGCCTTCGAAGTCCAAAGCGAGTCGCGCTAGAAGTACCGCGGAGGCGGCCAGCAGGATGCACTCATAGGATGGTGAATCACTACCAAGAAGTCGCACACGATTCAAGAGTTGCGCTCATACAAAAGGGAAATGGGAGGTGGCGCATATGCGTAGATCCAATCTTAATCAATGATCAAAGCCAAGGAGGTCCAGTCATTGTGACTCAAATTAAGTCGCAACCCAGTGTGGCTACTCTTCAGAAGGGCTCGTTCCCAACTTTTACATAAGACACACATCGGAGCTATCATGCTCGACCCGGGTCGCTTCTAGCGACTCAATTATGAACCAATGAGGTGTTCAACCCGAGTATTATTTCGCAGCTGAGTGCGATGAGTATCAGGATGCATGGCCTGCGGGGAAGAGAAACCCGCACTTAAAAGGCCTGCATCGTCTTTGTCATACCTTGTAAAACATCGAGTGATTGTGAAATAAAGCCGGCACCCTTGTCTCAGGGGTTTGTCGTTTCGCCTCAACTATCATTGAGTCGCTGAGTCTTTAGAATTTCATATATCACTGACCCTTGAGGGCTCGTCTCGAGCATTGCGTATCGCACCTCAAATTTTGCCAAACGAGTGGCAACCCTTAAGCTAGAAGTGTCTTGCATTATGCGGCCAAAGTACTGGGGTGCGGTGTCAATCAAAGTGCAATAGTCTATCATGGCTGCCGAGTGACCCTGAACACGCATGTTTACCTGGGAAATTCTGAGCCGCGCAAGCGTCTACTTAAGGGAAGTATCGAGAAAAGGACTTGTTGAGAAGTTACAAAAGCAATATTCATACATGAATGTTTTACAGACTAATGGGCATGTCCCACATTATTGTTCATTTCCTCTTCTTGGTTACAGGAGCAGGAATTGGTGCGGCTTGTCTCGCGGCTGAAGTCGCGGGTGGCCTGATAACCAGGGCACCGCCAGATGAATTAGAAGGGCCGCCAGACCCTGATGATGGAGCAGTAGCCCGGGATGACTCAGCTTCTGAGGACTTCTTCTTCGGCACCTTGCTCCCATCAAGATTGAATTTATCCAGATAAGTGCCCAAATCCAAATTGTCAACAAATTTTGTGGCGTACCCGCGCATCCCTTTCCAGATGTCGAAGTATTCACTTATTGGAAGCTCAGTGCCATCAGCGCGTACCCAGCAGGCATGGCGAGCTATCTTGCCAACATCAATTTCTGGGTAGTATGCCCGGAGCAATGTTAAGACATGAGCAGCTCCGGTACGAGCAGAGGATCGCTTCCAATCAGATACATAATGCGGAGCCTTGAGCAGTTTGTTTACCCAATACTCGCAAGATTTGGGAGCATCAGTCGCAGGAGAAATAGTTGTCATGACTTCCTTTGCGACCTTCAAGAAGCGCTGGTTCAAATTTGAAAGATATTCCAGCTGATCCTTTAAAGTGGAGCGGGCTATTGGAGCTTCAGATCCTATGTCAGAAAAGAAAGGTCAGATATAATTCAGCGACTCACAGTGGCTGTTTGCAGTATACATGATTAAAAGGGATAAAAGACAAACCAGCCAGTTGAAGGACGGATGATCTAACAATAGAGCCAAAACCTTCAAAGGCCTTGAACAGCGAGTTATATTTTTCATCTCGCACAGCGAGCTCTTTTGCATGGTCTGCTTTCAGTCTGTCAAATAGTTCAGATTTAATGGCCATCCCTTCTCGCAAGGATTTGATAATTTCATCCTTCTCCATGAGTCGCTGCTGAGAATCTGCTTCAAGCCCTTTGAACTGCTCCTCACAGGAATCAAGTTGGCATTTAAGAGATCTTATTTCTTGAGCTTGGTCCCTAATGATCATATTATGCTGCTCCTGGGCAGACTGCATCATCTCAGGTTGATCTATGGATCTGCCTTTACCTTTTGCTGGGCCAGTAGCATCCAGCAAAGACAGTTCAAGCTGCAAGTACATGGGGCAAACAGCATGAGTTAGCCATCCAGGAACTTGGGGGCTCGCAATTTGCAAGCAAGACAAGAAAAGAATCAACACCCTGTGTAATGACACAAAGTCTTGATCCTTGGGGGCTACAGCATATGTACCTGGCGACTCGCAGAAAATTGCTCGACTAAGTCGCGCAGCAGTGCAGCATGTTTATCTCCAGCAGCGATTATATCATCTGCGATTGATCTGGAGCTACCAGCAGCAGGAGTAGTGGATGGAATTGCGATTGGATTCGCGGCAGGAGCCGCATCAGTAATATTTTCCCCCAGAGGTATCCTTGGATAGGTCGCACTATCATTGTTTCTCATATTAACATCAGTCGCATCATCTTTGCTTATGGCTGGTTGAGAAGAAGCAGTATCAGAATTGGATTTGGTATCTCCTTCGAGCATACCCCTGTAGAACATTGAAAGATCAGTAAGCCAGCTTAACAGAGCTATAACATTAAAAGCAAGAAAACAAGAAGGCAAACCATACCCAGAGGCTATGCGGATGCTCTTCATTAAACAACCAGAGGAAGGAGAAGATAAGTCTTGCAGATCTGAACCTACAGAATATGAAAAGAAGTGCTGGTCAGAAAATTTCTTGACAAGAATATGCAAGCACAAAAGAAGAAATGGCAAGTAAATACCTGAGCTCATTGAAAAGCAGTCCTTTGTAATAGGCTCAGAGGAGAAAGCAACCTTGTCAGGATCAGCGAGCTTCAAAGATTTGGCAGTTCTTGTTTCTACCAATAAAGTCAAGGCCTTGCGGCGCTTTCCAGATTGTGAGGGATCCTCTGAGCTCTCCGACAAAAGCCGTTTAGAAGATCTGCGAGGTACTTCAGGCAGCTGTGGAAAAGACACGCCTGGAGTGGGAGACAGAAGAGCGTTGGCCATTTGTTGCTCCTCTTCAGAAGCGCTACCTTCATGATCAGAAATAGGGTCGCGCATAACTATATCCTCATCAGGAGTCGCAGCTCGCCTTGACGATTCAGCAACAGTTTCTTGGTTCAAATCAGCATCCTCTGAGGGAAGGACCCAAAAATAAGGGTCGATCTGATAAGAAGCTCAAGTCAGAAATAATTAATCATAAAAGAAAAATTATGGAAGGAACAAGTGGCAAGTAAACATTACCACAAAAGGCTTGTGTTCAGCCCAGAAAGGAGCAAGACCAATGTTGTCATATGAGTCAACGTCCTCGCCCGTTACTCGACGAATAAAGTTTATCCATTCTCCTTTATCCCAGTCATCAGGGCAGGTGCGATCAATGTCATCTGCTTGGCAAGTGAAATCCATTATAAGTCGCAGGCGGCGACTCACGGGCTGAATCCGCCACTTGGTCCAGCAGGATACAAGGTCCAGTCCGGTAAGGCCATGGAGTGTCAATGCCCTAACCCTGTCCAGAAGGATCTTGATGGATGGCAATGAAGAAGGATCCGGTCTAGAAGATAAAGCATTGGTCGCCTCGAAAGGAAGTGGCGACCAAAGAGGGAGATGAATTTCATTTTCTGGAGAAGTATCTTTGCAATAGAAGAACGTCCTTTGCCAGCCTTTGATTTTATTGGCAAGGGCGAGTTTTGGGAAGATGCTGCCCTTACGGCGCTGAAAGGAAATAGCACCGCACTGAAGGAAGGGACCGTCAGTGGTTTCCCTTTGGCTATTACAACTAAAGAGCGCGAGCCAGAAATCTATCGAGGGAGGAATACCAAGATAATCTTCGCAGAGGACGTGGAAGTTGCTTACTTGCAGCATTGAGTTGGGGCCAATATCACGAAAATGAAGACCCAACTGCTGCATCAAAGAACGGAAGAAGAGAGATCCTGGGGGCTTAAATCCGCGCTCGACGTGCTCCGCAAAGATCACTATTTCGCCTGGTCGAGGATCAGGAGTTACCTCCTCACCGGCCGCCCGCCACTCGCATTGTTCCTTTAAAGGAAGAAGGCCACGGGTGGTCAAGGACTCCAAGAAATCTTCGTCAATCCACGATCCCTCCCAGTTGCACTTGCGGCGAGACATTATTTCTGGTTGATGGAGATCTCCAAGGGATGGCAAGCGCAGGAAGCGGGATCAGAGGCGGCGCGGCGAAGTGGCGGAGAGGCAACCTGGGGTTCTGGTACGGGACGTCAGGAAAAACGATGAAGACAGGATAAATAACCTAGGCGCGGAAGACGTTCAGATCTGAAATCAACCGTCAAGACAGCTTAAGTCGCGCCCTTGAGTCGCCAAGAGAAGTTGCAGTGCCGCGAGTAATCAGATTTGGAGTTCAGCCAGGACGTTCAAGTACGTCGTTTGGCGGTCTATCAAAATGAAGAAGCTCTTACTCGAAGTCCAAGCTAAACTTGGGGGCTAATGTCGGGGGAATACTTTCTGGATTAACCCGCGGCCCATATCAGTGTGACTTACTTTACTCGCACGGACAAAGGCCCATATGGGAGTAAGCCCAAATATTGAACCGTCATAAGGTGAAGGATCTAGAAGGACCGGAGGCGAGTTAGTCTCCGCGTAGATCCTGGTTAAACATATTCCTTGTGGGGAAAGCTTCCTTTGTAACCCGGCGAGCCTCTGCATATATAAAGAGGACTCGCGGGACTTAGAACAGGCCAAGCCCTTAAACCCTAGCATATACGGCGAGTTCCACATTGGATCGTCTCCATTGTAACACCTTGATCATCATATCAATACCAATCTAGGGTAGGCAGGAAGTAGGTCTTTTACCTCACATTGAGGGGGCCGAACCTGGGTAAATCTGTGTTCATCTTCGTTCCTGAGATCCCACGACAAGCTCGGAGATGCTTGACTCGCGTAATCCCACACCAACGAAGTCATCTATGACACCTGACGTGACAATCCCACGACACCTTGCGCCTCTTCGTGAAGCGCTCCTCCTGGGTCCTGAATTTGTCCCTGTACTCCTTGGAGACGCCGTCGCGGTAGAGCTTCATCTTGACGGCATTGTCTTCCTCGAGCTCCTTCTCCTTCTTGGCGAAGTGCTCGTTGGCCTTACGGAGGCGCTCCTTGTAGTTGGCCTCATCCTGGGCCACGCTGCCCTCGCGGGCCTCCAGAGACACGAGCCGCGCCGCTTGCTCCTTCTCCACCTGCTCGACCTGCTCTTCTCGCTTGAGCAGATCGCCCTCGCGGTGGGCGAGGTCCTCGCTGCGCTGCTCCAGCAGCTTCTCGCAGGCCTCAAGGTCCTGGCGAAGCTTCTCCAGGCCTGTCCTCACCACCTCGGACTCCGCGATGATCTTCTTCTCAAGGTCGCTGAGCTCCTGGTGTTTGGAGGCCGTCTCCAGCTCGAGCGACTCGCGCGCAGCCTCAACGGCTTCGCGGTCCTCCTTGAGCTTCTCGAGGGTCTCCTCCGCCTCGCGGACCACGCTCTCGCGGGTCTCCTGGGCGAAGCAAGCAGCCTCCTCGCGCTGCTCCCGCGCCGCCTTGCCCGCGCGGCGCCCTTGCTCTACCGCCTCGTGAAGGAGGTCCCAAGCCTTGTCAAGCTCGGCACGCTCCTCCGCATTGGCATGCGCCTCCTCGGCGAGATGCTTCTCGAGCACACCCATCGCGTCCCTCGCGATGCTGAAGACAGAGCTCCGGCGGACGGCGCTCGGGCGCGGGCGCCGCAGAACGATGTCCCACGCCTCGCCGCCAAGCCCCGAGGCCTCCAGCCTCGTGGAGGGTCCTCCAACTTCGCGCTGGGGGCTCGGCGCGATCTGCAGCTGTCGCTGGGGGCTCCGCTACGCTTGAGGGATCCTCTGTGGGGAGGCCTCCCCTTCCTCGACGATGGGGGCCTCCTCAGGCTCAGGCGCTCCCTCGCTGCGGGCCTCGGTGCGCTCCTGCACCAAGGGCTCCTCCTGCTGCTCCTCAGCATTGGGAGCGGCGTTCTCCTGCTGCTCCCCAGCGTTGGGAGCAGCTTGTCCCGCTGCAGCCGCCCGCGCTGCAGCTGCTGCGTCTCCTGTTGCCGCCTTAGGGGTGGCCCCCTCACGAACAGGGTCAGTTGGAGGAGGCTGCACGTCAGCCTCTCCCATCACGACGTCGACAGGCTCCTCTGTCGACGCGGCGGTCTTCTCCGCCTCTTCTTCGATCACCTCCTCCTGCTGTCTTGCAGGGGAGGCCTCGAGCCCTCCTGGCGACGTCGCCGTCGCCTCTGGCTCTAACTCCACGCGGTTCGCATCCGCGGGAGGAGAAGAGGCGTAGCCTCTTGTCGAGGCTCTACGGCCTCTGGCGTCCTTGACGCCGTGGCAGAGCCTGAGCTCTCGCCAACCTTCCTGAGCCTGCGCCGCTTCGGCGGCGCAGCAGCGATCCTGCAAGAAGCAATGAAATTCCTCAAGGGGGTTTCCTCAAGAAGCGATGTACAAGAATGCAAGAAATAAAGAAGCAAACTTACTCCTCCACGTCGACCCATCTCGTCGCGGAGCGTTTGGCGCTGCGCGAGGGCACTCGCGCCTCTCCCTCGCAAGGAGTGCCCTCGGGGGCTCCCGCAGGCCTGTCGTGCGCCGCCTTTGACCTTGGCTCGCGGTGGCGCACCAGGGGTTCGTCGTCGCTCTCCTCCTCGTCCTCCTCGATGCGTTGCGAGGGAGCGACCTGGAACGACTCCCCGCTGCCTGAGGAGATCACCTGGACCTCCACCTCAGGCGTTGTGTCTCGCGAGGAGCTCGAGGCCCCTGTCGAGGGATTGAGCCCTCCAGAGGCACCTTCAGCTCCAGCGTCTGCCGCGCTGGACTCCGTCGCCTCCTCTTCACCCTCAGTAGGCATCAACTGCTCAGCTTCTTCGGAATCCTCGCGAGGCTCTGCTTGCCCCTCAGCCAGCAGGCCTCGAGGGCCAAACTTCGGCATCCCCTCCACGAACTTGAGCAGCGATCCATGCTCGAACACGTAGAGTGGCTCGGCGCTGTCGCCTGACGGCTTGGGGATGTTCGGGGAGGTGAAGAGAGTGTCGATGATGCTCCTCGCCTCATCCTTCGTGATGTTGGCCTCGTGCAGGCGCATCCTGTCCCTCGCGCCTGTGTACAGCCACATCGGCTGCGAGTGAGCCTGGAGCGGGGCGATGCGGCGCCTCACAAACTCCAGGGCCACCATCTGGCCCGTGAGGCCAGCTTCGCGGAGCTCCGCCAAGCGCTCCGCCACCGCTTCCTCTCCAGGCCCCGTGAAGGTCCTGCTCGCCTAGCAGTTCCTCTTCAGCGGGGGCGCGTCGGGGATCTCAAAGTAGCGGCTCGCCTGCCCGGTCCTCACGAAGAACCACCGCATGCGGAACTCGTCCACCTTCTTCTTCACGCTGGTGGCTGCATCCTCACCTTCCCAGGCGATTGGGATGTAGGTGCCACCCATGCCATCCGCGATGCGGAAGGAGACGCATCCGGTCCGCTCACCGGGCGCCGTGTTGCGCAGCGCGTAGAAGCTGCAGAAGAGCGCGATGGAGGGCCTGATGCCAATGTAGGCCTCACAGAGGAAAGCGAAGATGGAGAGAATGAGGATGGAGTTGGGGTGGAGATGAAGGAGCTGGATCTGGTAGAACTCCAGAACCTGCAGGAAGAAGGCAGAGAAAGGGGGAACAAGCCCCGCGAAGAGGGAGTGGTGGAAGATAGGATAATAGGTGTTGCGGGGGGTGAGGTCGGCGACGTTCGCCGGCTTCATCTTCGTGGCGCCCTTCTCATTGAACGCCGAAGCAGCGACGAAGCTCAGCTTCTTGAGCTGCGCCTCGGTGCCAAAGCGGTACCCCGCAAGCGCGGGCTTGAGGCCCCCGCTTGGCTTGAAAGAGGCTGGCTCCTCCGCCTCGAGGACGGCCTTCCCCTTCGACGAATCAGCGGCCTTCTTGGGCGCCATTGCGGTGGAGGTGCGAAAAGCGGAAAGTTTGGGGGAGAGGAGAGCTCGAGGAGGAAGGAGGCGAGAGCAGAGGATTGCGCAGCGTAATGAGCACATGCGCCGTTTTCTCCGCCTTTATGGCCTCATCTGGCCGTTGCCAGGGCGTGGTGGGACCCGCCATTACGCCTGAAACGGCAGTGGAGAACGTGGGTTCGTGGGAGGCTGCGCGAGCTCGCCACGTGTCCCAGGCCTGGCAGGCTCTTGTGGGCCCACGCCGCTTCGCCTTCGTCTACAAGCCTCCTGCGTGCCCGTCGTGGGCCCGGGGGCTACTGTCGGCCCAGTGGAAACCAGGGTATCACGGGCCAAGCCTACTCAGGCCCACGACAGTCTACAGAAGATTTCACCAAGTCAGCCTGGGGAGGCCTCGTGAGGCAGATTCCCTCGCGAGGGCCTCTCCATAGCCTCGAGAGGATCTCCCCTCGAGTGACCCTTTCCACAGTCGAAATACGCTAAGTCAGGATGCCGAGGCGCATCCCCTCGCGAAGACCCCCTCGCGAGATCCCCTCGTGAGGGTAAAAGCTCTGTCTCCCCGACAGAGCGCACATGGCCTCTGCGCGCGCCGCAGAGTGACGCGCGTGACTGCGCGCGGTGACGCCCGTGCCGTAGTTGCCTCTTTCGTGCTAAAGGTGGTCAACAAAGCAGCCCCAAGCAAAGCGGACTACAAGAATTGCCATTTCCGTACTAAGGAGACCGTGGGCCACTACGCGCCAAGCCAACGTCACCGTGGGGCGTGCTGCAGAGCTCTGCGCGCCCAGACTTATCGTCCTTTGGCCGGTGGCCTTGCAGCAAGGAAGGACAGGCTCTCCTGCCATGGACCAAGTCCATGGACACGCTCCTGGCCGTGCACCGCCCTCCACCTCTGTCGCCATGTGGTTACCCTTCCCGCCTAAGGGCAATAAGGGAAGAGGTCCGGGCTCATATAAAAGGAGGCTGTGTACGACCAAGGGGGGATTCGGACCATTGTCTACTGATTCCACTAGCTAGCAAAGGGAGAGAGAGCAAATATCTCCTCCGCTGTAGCTCCACCATAGCTGTAGCTTGCACCCTCGACAAGCACCACTTGTACTGTAACCTCTCCAAGCAGTGCAATACAGACAAGCAGGACGTAGGGATGTTACACCTCACGGTGGGCCTGAACCTGGGTAAAAGACTCGTGTGCTATCTCTATCATGATGTCCCTCAGCGAGCTCGCCGAGCATCGTCGCCAAGGCAGCTGAGGGTTGTTTGACTCGTGTTCAGCCCCTTACTCGATTCCTGACATACGTGAGGCATACCCCTAGTTCCTGGGACTAGTCTCCGACAAATAACCATATATAACCTAAGTTGTTTCCTCCTTAACTGACACAATATTTCCTTGTGTACTGAATTCAGTGTACTACTTGTCTTATCTCCAGCTGGAGCTGAAAAATAAAAAGGACAGCGGAGAGATTCTGGCACGAGGGAAAGATGACATTCTCTCAAAAGCTTTGGCTACGCCTGAGCCCTCTGGTCGGTCTCGGACGTACGGCACCCATGTTGGCCACAAGAAGGCTTTCGCAATAGACCAGGCTGAAAGGCAGGCAATGAAAAAGGCCAGACATGACGCTCAAATGAAAGCAGTAGAGACAAATATTACGGCCAATATCGTTAAGCAGCTTCGAGACGGTCACCTTGATCCCGGTAGGGGGGAGTGCCTTGCAGCCAGGAGTAGTTGTGGATCATTGTCGGTTGATGGTCTTGTAGACACCGGCAAATATGCTGTGGACGACATCACGAGCCCGGTGAAATGCAAACTACATGTGCCTATAACCGTGATGACGCATGATCGCCTGGTGGCAGCAGTAGGTATGGTTCAGCCACCTACCGATGTGGTACCTCAAGTGGATGGTGTGCCCTTAAAGCCAGGTTTTGCAATGTGCTTTGTGGACAGGGTCATGCCTGGCTTCGAAAGCATCTTGCTATTTCACACCTGCGTCGATGCAGATGTACAAATCTTGGGCCAGGCTAAGCTGAGATACATACATTGGCCCAAGAAGGAGATTTCTCTTCTCAGTGCCCTGCCATCCACCTCAACAGCTTCTCGACAGATGGCGTCATCTGAAGGCCTCCGTTCAGCACATGTCCTACTTGATATTGCGGCCAAACAGCCTTCCAGAGAACAAGCAGTTGAAGATACAACGGTTGCACAGAGTTGTGAAGCCACACCAACACCGCCTGTCGATGGTAACTCACCTACTGCCCTTGTGGTGAACAACACCACCAACTTGGTTGAAACTACACCAACACCGCCTACGCCTCCGCCTCCGCCTCAGCCACAGCAGGCTTATCTGCCGCCTCCGCCTCAGTCGTCACAGGAGGCTCAACTGCCGTCCCTGCCTCCTCAGCCACAGCAGGCTCATCTGCCGCCTCCGCCTCCGCCCCAACTTGTTCGGACACGTAGAGGCACCACACCCGTCCGGGCGAAGGACCATGCCAAGATGGCCCCGATAAATAGAACCCCGATGAAGCCCAAGCCCAAGCCCAAGCCCAAGACCACTAAAAATAAAAAAAATACTGCACCGATTTACAGCGACCAATACCTAGATGACGAAGAATTTAATAAGAAATACAATGCAGAGGTGCAAAGTTGCCCCAAATACGTGCATGGACAGCCATTGTTGACTAGAGATGGATTACAAAGATCAGGCTTGGCTTGCCAGCAGCTTCATGAAAAGTACCTCCTATATTGTGAAGAGAATAAGGACATGACCTTCCGTATCAGGAAAGAGGATTTTTACGGCGTCGAAGATGACGCTCTTCTTAGCTGGGAGTTTTTAGAGATGTTCCAAGTTTTCAACCTGAATGCTGTTGATGGCACGTTCATGCGTTTGTTCACATTGTATGTGCCTTACAAATACTTTTCACATTTTAATAGCTTTCTTCTGTTCAGTACATGCTAACTATTCTCTTTCTTGTACTTAGGAGCCAGGTATTCGAGTGCAACCGCAGGAAAGAACCGGTAGGTTTCCTTGACCCGGCTGTTATCAATTACAGGAACATCTGCTGCAATCAATACGAAACTACATTCGACTATGCTGTGAAAGCGTTGACTCATTATCAAGACAAAGAGTTGATCCTGCTTCCTTACAATCAGCCGTAAGTTTGTTATCAAAAATTATCTGTACATCCTGCTTCCTTACCATCAGGCGTAAGTTTGTTATTTTCTTTTGCAGAGAACACTGGTTCTTAACTATCATCATTCCTAAACAGAACAAGCTATTGTATATAGATTCCGTACTGGGAAGTATAAATTATGAACCCTTGAAGCAATTCTTGAACAGGTATTACATCGTTCCCTAATTTACTTTATGATTTAACTTTCACGTGTTGTTTTCTCAATCCGCCAACTCATTACTTTTGTAGTGTGTTCGAAAAGTACCTGACGATAATCAAGAGACCGTTGGCCAAGAGAGGAGAACAAGAGGCCATATTGAGTCACGTAGAAGTTAACCCGGTGACAGTTGCTACTTTATTCCTAGTTTTCACAAATACCTGCTAGCAAACCAAACTAAGTGAGCGATTTTGTCACCAACATTACAGTGCCCTCAGCAACCACCTGGTACAAATCTTTGTGGGTATTATGTGTGCAGTGCAATATTGAAAGTCGTTCCCACCTCGAAAAGACTGCCAAGCCTCGATTCGGTTAGTAATCCACGACATCATCAACAATTCATGTTTCCTAACAATATTTGCAGACATACATGACGAAAGATACCTAACTAAGAATCTGCCTGCAGCTTATAGGTGGAATGGGACGTGCACCTTTGACGAAGGATGTTCTTACGATGGTGAGAGGCACGTTTGCTGCGTTCGTCCTTAAACACATCTTAAGCAAGAAGGGAAAACTACACAACCCTAATCCATGATCATGAGATCCTATTCGGCATTTGTTCACCTGTCCATACCGGCATTCTCGCTGGTGAGACTATAGATTTTTCCAAAACAATTGTTGTCACCATTGTGGTGTAACTTCTTTAAATTGTGTCCACTTTTTTCCGAACAATGGCTGAAAACTTTGTATTTGTAGCAATAGCAATAGCAATAGCTGTGAACTTGTATTCCAACATTTGCTGTAAACTTTGTGTTCATATGATTGTTGTAAACTTGTATGGCTGAATGTCTGCTAAATAATTGCTGTAGCACGGGCGTGCAAGCGCAGCTAATTACTATTAGCTTGCAATTAGACATAGGAAACGGGCAAACAGAAATAGCCGTTGCCGACATGATACCACACTGGTAACGGAGGACAAAACCCTCCGTTGCCGAAATGGTCACACATTGGTAACAGAGGGCCGGAGGCTCCGATGCCGAAATTTTCTCACATCGGAAACGGTGTTCTGACACCGTTACCGATGAGGGCCCTCACATCAGTATCGGAAGCGGGGACACGGACCCTTTCTCCGTTGCCGAAGGGGTTTCTGGCCCGTTTCCGATGTGTCGTTCTATACTAGTGTGTGCTCGTTGGTATTGAAAAATAATTGCATAACGCAGGCAGGAGAGAATGGCCATAGCACAAAAGCCAACGATTCATGATAGGCCTCCGTGAAACAAGAAAATCGTACAAGTTTCTAGGCATGCATGACCATAAGAGCTGGGGCATTCAGAAACTGGCTTGTTTCCTGGTGATCCTCGTAATCCGCTTCATCAACGCCGGCAACATCCGGCGGGGGCACGGCCGCGAGCTCGACGAGTCCTCGTCGACCTCGACGTAGCCTTTGGCGGCGTACTCGCTGCGGACCCACTCCTGCAAGTTGCGCATGTTAGCCCAGTACTCCTCTCTCGCCTGGACCATGTCGTGGATCATATTCATGAACTCGGCGTCCGTGCCCAGGTCCTCGAACAGCTGGATAGGAGGGGCCCGCCGCTTCCTCCGGGAAAGGATCCTGTCGATCTTCGCCTGCGGGATCCGCAACATCGCCTTCCTCGGAGCCTCTGTTTTCTCTCCTTGGGATGCCGGCTCCTCTACCTTCCTTCTGTTGGCGCAGTCGCACGCCTCGCCGGCGGCAACCTCGGCCTTCCTTTTGGTGGCGCAGTTGTCCATCATCAGCATCGGGCCGTGCTGACCGGCCATCAACGCCGTCACACGCACACTCCGAACTAAATGGATCTCAGCGAAAAAAATTGGTCCTTTTGCAGTGGGGATTTGCAGCCCTAGCTAGCTCTCGATGGGGATCACTCCAAGAGCTGTCGCCTATTTATCGAGGTCGAGGGAG
Organism: Poa pratensis; assembly: GCA_947311845.1. Lineage (NCBI taxonomy): Eukaryota > Viridiplantae > Streptophyta > Magnoliopsida > Poales > Poaceae > Poa > Poa pratensis. Next base: position 59,555,118 of record CAMZMU010000048.1, on the reverse strand, counting down.
GCGAGCCACTCAATTCTTTTTGGATAAAGTATACTTTTCACCCTGAAAAAGAAATTGGTATACTTTTCACCCTCAAATGTACCATACCAGACAAATCACACCTTGTGGGTGGTTTTGGATCGATTTTGGTGGTTTTAAGTCGATTTTCAGCGGTTTGGCTTATTCTAGCTATTGACAGACGTGGCGGTGACGTGGCGCACCGTTAACGGCGTTAGTACGCGGTGGGCCCCACCTGTCATTGTAATGAGGATTCGTATATCACTCCTGTGTCTGAATTTACCTGTCCAAAAGTAACTCTCCACTCACTCTGCTCGTCTTCTCGGTCGCCAGCGGAGAAGACCATCGATTCTTCCGCCGTCCCCTTGCGCTCCTGGTAGCATCCGTTGCGGCCCGCCGCCACCGTCCTCGGAAGGTAGGTTTCTTGCACATGCTCTATAGATGTAGCTCTCCATTCCCTCACACAGGCGTAGTAGCTAGGGTTTCCGACGCGCGGGTGTGGCGGCCGTCGATTAGGGTTAGGATATTGGCCGCCGTGTTGATCCATTGCCGCTGTATCTTTTTTTGGCTGCATATTTCTAGGTTCATGTCATCTTACGCCTTGATTTGGATTTTTTGTTTTGCAAGTCCGACCATGGCTCCAAAGGTGGAGCACGTCATCCTCGATGATACTGAGTCCGAGAGTGAGCCGATGCAAGAAGCTGCAAGTGAGGAGAATGTTCACGAGTGCGGCGTTTGCCTGCAATGCAAGCTGCAAGCTGAATCATCCTCTGATGATGATTCGTCCTCTGAATCTGAACAAGAATCCTCTGAATCTGAAAAAGAATCCTCCGAAGATGATGAGAAGTGTGTTTGTGAGACCTGCATCTATGAATGTGATAACAATATGATTATCCGAGGTGGTTTTTTGTGTTCTCTTCTGGTGCTTCTCCCATCTTGTGGCATTGTGTTTGCTAACCATTTCATTTTTGGTTGAATGCAGGTCCAAAGCATCCAGGGAGTGACACTTATGACCCTTTATGCGTTTTCCCCACACGTGTAGCACTGTTTCCTGGCGAGGTTAAACTTCTGAGGCATATTTGTGCTGAACAGGCACCAAAGACCCCAATATATGTCTGTTTGATGCAGGAGTCACAAGTGCTGAGGGATGTGTCGGGGGAGTATCCCCGGGTAGGGTCAAGGCTTGGCATAAGGTGGTGTTCGAAGTTGTGCCGAGGTACGGAAAGGGCCGACCTGTTTGGGCCTGGGAAGGTCCGAGCTTCATCTTGACCTGGAGAATACAGGCCGACCTATTTTGGCCCAGAGGGGTCCGAGGTATACTGTTGGCCAGGGCCGAGGTTCACTGTCCGAGCTATGTTCTGCCGACCTAACTACCTCAGTGCGGTGGTTTGTGTTGTGGGTGCAGGAGAAGCTGTGGGAAGGAAGTAAGATCCGACCTAGTAAAAGATATTAAGCGCAAGACCCAAGGTACGGCACGTCCGTGCCAAGCTAACCGAGGTGATGGGCTGTAGGTCGGGCAGGAGTCAATGCTCCTGTCACTTCCAGCCGGGTACAAGAGCGCCTGACACGGGAGCGTCTGTCAAGGAGCATGGCAGAGGCGTGCTCCGGGTTCGGCGGGCCTGCACGTCTCTGATCGCTGACTACGCGAGGTCTGGGAAAAGGCTACGAGGTAGCTCTGCCAGGCCACGTCCTGTCTCGGTCAGAGGGGACATGCTAGTTCTGCCGTTAGGCTACAGGAGATGGGCAAGCCACGTCTTGTCCCTGACCGAGGTACGGTGGTACGGTGGTGACCGTTGCAGAGGCATGGCAACAGTGTTCTGCGAGGGGCACAATGGTAACCCGGCTGGCCTATATAGTGGGCTTCACCCCCTCCTGCTAGAGAGGATCCAAGATCAAAGAGAGACCCCCCCCGCGCTGGAACTAGTTGATCAAGAGAGAAAGAGAGAGAGAGAGAGAAGCTCGGAACACCCCGGAAACACCTCGGATTCAGCTCGGAGTGCCTTCTTCCTCCCGTCTAGCTCCATCTTTACCTCAAGTTCTCACCATTGTAGCATCATACAGCTCGAGGAGCAGCTTGTACTTGTCACTCTGAGCTATACACTGGCTAGGATAGTGCTGCAGTAGGGGTGTTACCTCCACAAGAGGGCCCCGAAGCAGGGTACATCGTGGTGTGTTTGTGTTCTTGCTTTCTTGGTTCTTCGTTCGTGTTCTTGCGTGTTCTTGCGTGTGCACTTCTTGAGTGCATAAACCCTCCCCGGATTCCCCCAACGACCATTCGGCCCCATCTTAGCCATACCTATGGCATCTGCCGTGATCCCACCACGACAGTTGGCGCCCACCGTGGGGCAGATTGAGGCGTTGGAGGGAGTTTTCATCCGGACGGGCTCAGGCGAGCGTGTTCTTTCCGGGCTTGTCGCCAAGATCGGAGAGTTCACCTTCATCAGCGACAACGCGGGGTGTTTCGCCGGCAAGCCTTCCCCGAGACGGCTTCACCATGATGCTCGGCAGCTTCGTCACGTACGTTGCTGTCGAGGTTGTTCGCGGGTACCCGGAGCAGGTGCTCGTGGACGACGAAACTCCTCTCCTCGCGGCTTTAGGTCGGCGTATCACTCGCCCCGAGAGCTGCGTAGAGGTGATGATGACAGGTCCGGTTGACGCCGCTGGCAAAGTAGATGCCAGCCAGTCCAAGGCAGCCGAGGTTGCTAAGGTGAGATCTGCAAAGCCCAGGCTAGAGAAGGACTTGCCTGGCACCCCAGAGCTGCGGGGCCGAGGTGCGACCCTGGTAGAGATAGTGGATACACTGGCAGACCCAGTAAATCCAGGAGTGGACATAGTAGTGACTGTGGCCGACCTAGAGGCAAAGCGTGTCCTGTTGCAGAAGGAGGCTGTAGCAATGATAACAGCTAGAGATGAGTTCAATAGAGATCTGCGCGAGTACAATGCAGCGAATGGCTTCACCCCGGTAGCGGTTGATACACATAGGGGAGCCGAGGTGCGGCAGAGAGGCAAGGGGCTCAACGATGAGATAAACAGGGAGGCTCGACCTACCACCTCGGCTAGGAGTGGGAGTCGCGTGTCAACTGGAAGGCCGGTGTATAGTTCCCCTGCTAAGAACCTCAGAGCTGCCGAGGCAGGCAGGGCCGAGCTATCCGGATTATCTGGAGATGCATGGCGTGCGCAGCAGAAGCGAGTCAATGAGTTAGTATATGTGGCTAACCAGCAGAATGAGGCTCTCCGCAGAGCATATGCCGGGGCTGGTGATTCAGAGATGGTTTATTCAGCTAGGCCAGTCAGTCAGGTGTCCAAGGGGCAAGCCTCGTCTCCACTCGTCGGAGGAGCCGATCGAGCCCGGAGTGTCACCTCGGGTCAGAACCAGCAGCTGCAGATGTATGATCCAGTCCTAGCAGCAAAGCAGAAGGTGGGCCAGGGCAATGCTAGCCGAGCTAAGGGAAACCCCGGCCCAGGCAATGCGAGCCGGCTAAGGGTAACTCCGGTCAGGGAAATCAGAACGGCGGTCAAGCAGCATCGGCTGGCCGAGGTAAACCACCTCCGCCCCCGAGGTATCAGCAACAACCTCGGCAGCAGGGGCAATATCAGCGAGAGCCGGAGTATGTTCAGCAACCTCAGAACGTCGGTCAAGGCGATGACCGATATGATGATGGAGACTCGGCCATGGCACGAGCTGGATACCACAGAGTGGATGGGGCGTTGGGACCTCGGATAGGAGGTCGGATGTTAGCTCCAGGCGATGTCCGTAACAAGCTGGATAGAATCTACTTGTCTGAGCAACTGGAGGAGGAAGGCCCTCCTGGTCCGGCGTGTTTTGGACCTCGGATCATGAAGGAGCCACCACCACCAGTATCTCAGTTCCAGTTAGGTCGGAACACCAAGCCATACAATGGGAGCACCAAGCCACAAGATTGGCTGACAGATTATGTATCCTCGGTGCACATTGCGGGGGGCAATCGCCGATGGGCGGTCCGGTATCTCCCGCACATGTTGGAAGGTCCAGCTCGGATCTGGCTGAATAATTTGCCGGAGTATAGTATCAACTCCTGGATAGACTTGGAGCTGGCGTTTAACAGCAACTTTGCTAGTACATACAAGAGGCCAAACCGACCTCAGCTCCTGGCGGCATGTAAGCAAGATGATCATGAAACTGACCGAGAATTCTTAACTCGGTGGAGCAATGTTCGGAATTCCTGTGAAGGAGTGGTAGAGGCACAGGCCATTTCCTGGTTTGCAGATGGTTGTCGACATGGCAGCATGCTGTGGCAGAGGCTCCAGAGAGATATGCCGAGATCCCTAGCAGAAACAATCCGGGTTGCAGATTCTTATGCCCTGGGTGATCCGATGCAGCCAGCAGCAGAGGCAGGAGCACGTAACAGAAGGAGGGAGCCAATAAACAACCGGCTCGGACCAAGGTGTAATGACCGTCAGGAGTTCGGACAGAAGAGGAGGGAGCCGGACTATCCATACCCTCCAACCAAGTTGCAGCGGTGAACCCGGATCAGCCCGGAGCTGGAGGTGTCCAGAGGCCAAAAATCAATGGTCCGGCATTTAGTCCGAACCGGAGCCACCCATGACCTATGAATCAATGATAGATGGTCCGTGCTGTTACCATACGACTGACCCGCGCAAGCCAGCCAACCATTCAACCCGGCAGTGCAGCTGGAACCGCAGAATCAGAGAAGAGGGGGCAAGGGCCGGAGGAATCAGAACAGGACCACCACCTCAGAGATTTCAGCCGAGGTCCCACCCTAATCTGTCCGGAGCAAATGTTACCCCGATAACCACTGCACCTCTTCCGAGGCCTGCAGCAGCAAGACCCGTGAATGTTGTGAATGTCCGAGGTAATAACAACAACAATGGTGCCGGACCAAGTCAGCAGTATGAATACCCCGGAAATGACTATAGAGAGGTTCATGCGAGCTATGTGGTCTTTGTGACCGAGCCAACTGACAAGAAGAGCGTGCAGAGGCGTGCCATGGAGGTGAATGCAGTAATGCCGGTGGTGCCGACCTATATGAACTGGTCTGAGCAGGAGATCACTTGGAGCAGAAAGGACACACCTCGGATCATGCCGAGCCCTGGAAAGTATGCCCTGGTGGTAGATCCAACGTTGTGTGGGCCTACCAACAATGTGAGGTTCACCCGAGTTCTGGTGGACAATGGCAGTGCCATCAACATCATGTACCGAGACACAATGGTGAAATTGGGCATCTCGCCTAATCAGTTGATGCCAAGCAGTTGTACTTTTCATGGGATTGTGCCCGGCGTTTCCTGTGCACCCATGGGCAAGATATGGGTGGATGTAGCATTTGGAACCAAGGAAAATTGCCGAGTTGAGAGTATCGAGTTCGAGGTGGTGGACTTGGAGAGTGCATACCATGCACTGCTTGGAAGGCCGGCTTTGGCCAAGTTCATGATTTCCACCCATGTTGCATACCTGAAGATGAAAATGCCAGGGCCTAATGGGATCATATCCATCTCGGGTGACTACAAGCGAGCAATTCAGTGTGCCTCGGCGGGATCTAATCTAGCCGAGTCTTTGGTGATCGCAGCGAGAAGAAGAAGCTGCATCAAGTGGTGGCAATGGCGCAGTCAACACAGCTCGGCCTGTCCGGACTGATGAGCCCGGACTCAACTGCGGCGTTCGAGGTACCCAAGGAGACCAAGAAGATCCCCATTGACCCGGAGCACCCAGAGCATGTGGCCATCATTGGGACCGGGCTAGGCGAGAAATAGGAAGGCGAGCTCTGTCACTTCCTCCGTGAGAATCGGGATATCTTTGCATGGTCGGCTAAGGACCTGCCAGGTGTTCCGAGGGAGTTGGCAGAGCACTCTTTATTTGTTAGGCCAGAGGTGAAACCGGTGAGGCAACCGACCCGTCGTCTCTCAGACGACCGGAGACAAGTGGTGCTGGACGAGCTGGCTAAGTTGCTTGCAGCCGGGTTCATAATGGAGGTACTGCATCCGGACTGGATATCCAATCCGGTCTTGGTGGAAAAGAAGAAAGACGAGCCAGCCGTGGTCAAGGTGTGGCGCATGTGCATTGACTTCACTAACCTCAACAAGGCGTGCCCAAAAGATCCATTTCCATTACCTCGGATTGATCAAGTGATCGATTCCACTGCTGGTTGTGAACTGTTATCTTTTATCGATGCGTACTCTGGTTTTCACCAGATACCACTGAACCCAAAGGATCAAATAAAGACTGCTTTTATTACCCCGTATGGGGCGTATTGCTATCGTGTCATGTGTTTTGGTCTGAGAAATGCCGGGGCAACTTATCAGAGGTGTATGCAGAAATGCCTGCACTCTCAGATGGGCAAAAATGTGCAAGTGTATGTCGATGATATGTCATCAAAACTAAGGAAAAATACTCTCCTCGAGGATCTCGAGGAGACATTTGTGAATTTGAGAAAGTATCGGTTGAAGCTTAACCCGGACAAGTGCACCTTTGGTGTCCCGGCTGGAAAGTTGCTCGGATTCCTGGTGTCTAGCCGAGGTATCGAGGTTAACCCGGCCAAATCCGAGCTATTGAGAGCATGAAGTTACCGAAGTGTTTGAAAGATGTGCAGAAGTTCACAGGGTGCCTAGCCTCGTTGAGCCGATTTGTAGCTCGGCTAGGAGAAAAAGCCTTACCTTTGTACCAGCTCATGAAGAAAAGTACCGGGTTTACATGGACCCCGCAGGCCGACGTGGCGTTTGGTGAGCTGAAAAAGATGTTGTCCACTGCCCCGGTGTTGGCGTCACCATTGCACAATGAGCCGATGTTACTTTACATTGCGGCCACAAACCGAGTTGTAAGTGTGGCAGTGGTGGTGGAGCGCGAAGAAGGTGGCAGGTCGGTGCAGAGACCGGTGTATTACTTGAGCGAGGTGATCTCTACCTCGAAGCAGAACTATCCTCACTACCAGAAGATGACGTATGGTGTTTACCTGGCGGTCAAGAAGTTGAAGCATTATTTCCAGGAGCATCCCATGACGGTGGTGTGCGAAGCTCCAATCTCGGAGATCATCGGGTGCAAAGATGCAACTGGCCGAGTTGCCAAATGGGCGATTGAGGTGTCTCCATATGCACCACATTATGAGAGAAGAGACGCAATTAAATCCCAGGCGTTGCCGGACTTCTTTTGTGATTGGGCCGAGATGCAGTATGAGCCACCCAGGCCGGACTATAATTATTGGAAAATGCATTTTGATGGGTCCAAAACAAAGATCGGGCTGGGGGCTGGAATAGTCCTCACCTCGCCAAAGCAAGATCAGCTGAAGTACGTGCTGCAGATTCATTTCTCAGCATCAAACAATGTGGCGGAGTATGAGGCCTTAATCCATGGCCTCAAGGTGGCAAAGGAGATCGGTATCCGGCGTGTAGAGTGCTTCGGCGATTCCGACCTGGTGGTGCAACAATCTTCTGGAACTTGGGATGCTCTGGATGCCAACATGGCGTTATATCGGTTCCATGTGCAAAAGATATCCGGGTTCTTTGAAGGGTGTGAGTACAGGCATATACCTCGGGCAGAAAATGATGCTGCCGACGTGTTGTCAAAGCTCGGTTCATCAAAAGAGGCAGTACCACCAGGGGTAGCCCTGAATCACTTGAGAACTCCTTCAATCAAACCTTCTCCTGAATCCGAATCTATTTTCATCCCGGCGGAGCAAGAGCCCGGACCTGTTCCAATGGAGGTAGACGTCGGATGCGTTTGGTCGGACCCGGGGACTGCGTGGCAGAGCTCGGGGACTGCACACCAAACCTCGGGGACTGCTCATCCAGACTCGGGGACTGGTCGCAGGATGGTGGAGGAAATAATGGAGGAGATTATGGTGGCCGAGCCAATGGAGGTGGATGAGGAACTTTTTCCTTTGCACCCGGTGCCGGAGTGGGCGGAGCAAATTATGAAGTTCATAACGGAGGGAAGCACGCCAAGTGACACAACCGAGGCTAGGAGGATTCAAAGGAGGGCCAAGGCGTACACCATCATCAACAAGGAGCTCTATAAAAGAAGCGTAACCGAGGTGTTGCAACGGTGTGTTGAGCCAGCTGAAGGCAAGGAGATGCTTTTGGAGATCCACCAAGGAGAGTGTGGTCATCATTGCAGCACAAGAGCTCTGGTGGCCAAGGTGTTTAGGCATGGGTTCTATTGGCCCACTGCTCTTGCTGATGCAGAGGCCATAGTCCGGAGATGTGAAGGATGCCAAAGGTTTGCCAAGCAAACGCATATGCCAGCTTCGGCGCTCAAAACAATTCCTATCACTTGGCCGTTTGCGGTATGGTGTTTGGATATGGTGGGAGAGTTCAAACCAGCCCGAGGTAACATGACACACATATTGGTGATGGTGGACAAATTCACCAAGTGGATCGAGGTGAAACCAATCCGGAAGTTGGATGGTCATTCAGCAGTGACTTTCTTGAAGGAGATTATTCTGCGATATGGCTACCCCCATAGCATTATCTCGGACAACGGCACTAACTTTGCTGTTGGAGAGTTCGCTCGGTTTTGCATGAACAAGGGAATCCGGCTGGACATAGCCTCGGTGGCACACCCGGAGTCTAATGGACAAGTGGAAAGATCAAATGCTCTAGTGTTGGCCGGCATCAAGGCTCGGCTCATTGAACCACTGCTGAAAACGCCGGGGTGTTGGATAGATGAGATACCAGCAGTACTGTGGGGTCTAAGGACCACGCCAAATCGATCAACTGGCTATACGCCATTTTTTATGGTCTATGGGGCAGAAGCTATGCTACCCACTGACATCGAATATGATGCGCCCAGAGTGGCAATGTACACTGAAGCCGAGGCAAAAGAGGCTCGGGAGGATGCAGTAGATCTGCTTGAGGAAGCGAGAGAATTGGCCTCATCTCGGTCAGCAATTTACCAGCAAGGTCTCCGACGTTATCATAGCCGGAGTATCAACCCTCGTGTGTTTCACGAGGGAGATTTGGTGCTGAGGTTGGTGCAGCGCAAGAAAGGCCGGCACAAGTTGTCACCTCCATGGGAGGGACCGTTCGTTGTGAGCCGAGCTCTGCTCAATGATTCCTACTATCTTATAGATGCGCAGGAACCAAGGGAAGATGGGCTGGACAACCCCGGTCAGAGGTCAGGCGACCATGGAACGTAGCTCTACTCCGACCTTTCTACTCATGAAAGGCGCAATGTATGTACCTCGGTTAATCCTTAATAAAAATGTCGGCACTCCGAGGTTAAAGCTCGGGGACTGCCTCGCTCTTGTGCTTATGTTTTATCTCTGTTTGTCAGTTTCGTTCATATGCCGAACTATTTTGAACCTCGTCTCAAACTTCAAGTAATGTGTGCTATGAAACTAATCTTGTGACTCGACTGGCATCTGCCTAAAAGGTAGTCAAGAGCAAAGAGGAAAAAACGTGGGAGACATGAAAATGAACTCGGGGACTCGGTCCAAAATTATAGTTCGGCATGTGTCGTTTACTAACCCCTGTCTTTACCTTTCGTTTATGTCGGATGACTTTGAAACATACCTCGGAATTTACCAAGTACTGTATGCTATGAACAACAATCTTGTGACTCGACTGGCATCTGCCAAAAGGTAGACAAGAGCAAAGAATGCCAAACATAGTAAACACGAAAGTAAACTCGAGCAATCATTCAAAAGGATTCGACGTAAAGCTTAGAAAAGCATGGTTCGATAAGCATGATAGTAACAGAGGTAGCAAAAGGAACTACTTAAGTTTGATTACATCTGCGTCCCGGCATACCGGGGATTTAATGAAGTTTTTTGGCCAAGCATAAGTTCAGGTCGAGGCATCAGGAATTACGTCGGCAGCAGCCGATGCAGCAGGATTTCGTCCGGAGCCGAGGTAGCCTGGGAGGTGCTGGCAACGTCGGCAGTAACCTCGGCACCAGTTGTGGAGAAGCCTCGGTTTCTGCTTCGCGGGTGTCACCATCGTCACCTTGCTCGGCTTCGACGTCGGATTCTGTTTCGTATTCATCCTCTTCTGGCTCGTCATCTTCGGCGTCGGAGTAGGTGTCTCCCTCGCTCAAGTTCTTGGTGTTGGCATATCCAGCGAAGAAGGCAGCCATCTTTTCGCGCCGCTGGATGAGAATTGGGTCCGTGGACCAGGGCGAGCCTCGGCGAAGAGTGTCCATCTTTTCGAGGTCGAGCTTCTCGCACCAAGTCATGATGAATTTGAGAGCGGCATCAGCTCCAGCGCGAGCCGAGATGAGCGCCACTCTCGAAGTCTTTGTTCGGCTTCACGAAGCTTGGCGGCGAGCTCAGGCGTAGTATTGGGAGCATCGGCAAGAGGCCACAAGGCTCGGAAAGCAGACACACCTGCATCGAGGAGTTCGGACCCAATGGTTTTCAAGGGATGGATCCGAGCTTTGATGGCCACGATGTGGTCCTCAATGGTCCAGGGGGTTCGTCTCGTTACGCCTCTTCCTGTGCTGATCAGTGATATTGCGAGCCGAAACTTGGGTGTAGGTGAAGTGCTCTGCAGAAGGATAGCCTGTTAATAATGAAAGAAACAGTTCGGCAAAGAGCCAGTACTGTTGAGGACAAAGCAAGGATAAGGGGGGCAAGAAGCTTACCGTCCATTTCTTTGTTGATGCGTTCCAGCGTCGGGAGGAGCTGGTTAACCGAAGCTTGAAGGGCTTCATAAGCCTCGGTGGCCGAGGTGGCGCGGGCCTCGGCTAACTGGAGCGCATTCTCATGTTCCTTGGCGGCATCCTCCCGAAGTTTCTTCTCTGTTTCAACAACACTGGCCTTTTCCGCCTGCAGCTGCTCTTTTCCGACGTCCGCAGCTCAGTGATGCGCTTCAGTTCCTTTACCAGACGAGCTACTTCGGCTTTTCTTGGCTTTTCGTCCAAAGAGTTCTTTTCTGCAAGGACGGCCTTGTGCTCGTCGTGGAGTTTCTTGTGGTCAAACAGGAGGGTATGGAAGATGTCCGTGCGGACGTTCATAGTATTCTGCAAGGAAGAAAAACATAGCTCGGTTAGAAAGGCTATACCTCGACAAGAGTCTCGGGGACTCGTAGTCATGCAAAGTAAGGTAAAAGGGTTGGATACGTCGGATCATGAAAATGTAAAATGGTTTGAGATTCAAGCCAAACAATTTTAACTCCGGCGGAGCGTCAATAGTTTACCTCGAATCTCGGGGACTGGGAATGGTGGATATTAGATGAGATACTGCATGAAAGTAAAGAGAATAGGACTTACGTCGATGTTTTGAGCAGCACGCAGGGCAGCGACTTGTAGGTCGTACGCTTCGGCCGCAGGCGCTGTTTCCCGCAGGGTGCTCACCTACCGGAGCAGCTAGGGAGGCCGAGGAGACCTCGTCTGCAGAATTCCAGTCTGCGTTGTAGTGTTCCAAGGAGCCGAGGCTCTGGTCACTGTCAGTGCGCAGAGGAGGATATCCCCACGGTCCGCCCTGCTCGATGCCCCTAACCGAGGCCTCCAAGGCTTGAGCAGCCTCGGAGCTTGAAGCAGGCCGGTTATCCAGTATAAGAGATGTCCTCCGAGCATATTCGTCGGCCGGAGGAGCAGTCTCATCAACGGGTGCGGCAAATGGAGGATTCGGCGTGTCACCGGGGGAGGAGACCTCGGTTGCATCCTTGAGGAGAAGAGATAGTCAGGGTGCCAGACCCAGATGTTGGTTTGGGGGTGACCTTAGACTTCACCGTCTCTTTCTCTTTCTCCTTGCCTTTCTCCAACGGCAAGGTAGTCTGGCGAACTGGTTTTTGGGGCTGCTGCTTGGGCTGTTGCTTGGGCTGTTGCTTCTGCTGAAGCTTCTGCTGTTGCTGCTGTTGGTTGCGGGCAGTCTGGCTGCGGGGGGAGAGTCGAGGCTCCGGCAAGGCGGTAGCCGGAGTTCTGGCGCGATTGGTCCCCGCATCCGTTTGAGGACGCGGAGAACTCTGGCCTCGGGTGGGGGCAGATTTCTCCAAGGCCGGGCCAGACCTCGGTGGAGGAGATACGGGGCGAGAGTTCGTCGGGGTGGTCGTGGCTTCAGAGGCACCAACGGGTGCAGTCATGGAGGATACCTCCTGATCCACTTCTATGGGTCACTGCAACGAAGGGAAGATGGTCAAGTGTTAGTACCGAGGTGATAAGTTTAAGCAACAAACTGTTGGCTATAGAAGCAAAGCATTACCCATCCGAAGTAGGAAACTTCTTGCCCCCTCGGGCATGAGGAGGATTTCCGGACTTCTTCAGCCGACGTCTCTTGACCGGAGCCGCAGTGGGTCCGGAGGCTCCAGTGGCGGATGGTTCGGCGGCCGAAGTTGCGGCACCAGCGCGTTTCCGGCTGGTTGCTGGAGTAAAGTTCGGAAGGTGAGGAAGGCAGGAGATAGGTACCGCGTTTATTGGTTCCATGACGAGAAATCCCTCCTCGTCATCCGAAATCTCTTGAACTGAAGCTTGTGCTTGAGGCTTACCCGCGGTGGTGACGCGGGCCGAGGCAATGGGCATGTAATCCTCGTTGTCAGGGTCCTCGTTGGATGGTGGGTCCTCGACAGGAAGATCCTTGCCGAAGTGGTCCGCAGGATGGACTCCATCCTCGGCGGTCTGGCGGGAGAACAGCTATATGGCAGACATATGAAAAGGAGTTAGGAAGAAAATGGTCAAGATGAACGTCGGTAGCAAGACCTCGGTGGTAAAGGAGTACCGAAGAAAACGTCGGAACAGCGTACCTGTTTTGGTGGCTTGGTCCTGTAGTGGGGTTCCCTTCCCCATGTCCAAGCGTCAGAGATCTTGGACTTGGTGATAGCTCGGACTCGCCGAGCTACCGCGGCGTTGTCCAGTGCAACATGCGTATGGCGGGTTGGATCATAAAGACCGCTCATGTGGCAGATCTTGTGAGTCCTCGCCTGGAGAGGGGAGACCCTGCGCTTCACAAATGTGCAGGCCAGATCGTCAGCCGTCAGGACTTTCCCGTCGTTCGCAGGGTCCTCCGGGTCCTGCCATTTCGCAACATACCCATGGATGGACTTGATTTCGCTGGTGAGGGGAGTGTAGTCCCAGTTGAGCGGTTCGGTAGGAGGGCTGAGGTTAAACCCGGCAGATTGAGGAAGTCCTCTTCGCCGGAGTTCTTCACGTAAAACCACGTCCGGAGCCACTTGCGAACGGTGTCCGGAGTAGCGATACGTGGGAAGATGGAGTTTCGGCGAGGAGCTATGATGGCTGCTCCGCAGGCGGTTAGTAGCTTGGGCAGATCCTTGTTTTTCGGATCCGGGATCACTTGCCGCTTAAGTTGGAAGTAGCGAGAAAAGAGGTCTACCGTGGCTTTGAGGCCGAGGTATCCCTCAGAGAAGGAAACGATGCAGGAGAGAGTGGTGATGGCGTTGGCGGGGAGGTGATGAACCTGGAGTCGAACTTGTCGAGGAAGCTCCGGAAGAAATCACTAACGGGCAGTCCGAAGCCGCGCTGGAAGTGCGCGACGAAGACCACCCGTTCCCCTTCCTTGACTTGAGGCTCGAGTTCGCCCTCTGGCAGGCGACACTCTACCCCGGCGGGAATCCGCCGAGTCGCCCTGAGCCACTGGATTTCGTCCGGAGTTACATCCGAACCTTCCCAGCCGGCTCGTTCTCCGACCTCCAGTTCGAGGTCTGGAACCTCGGTTTGTTCCGAAGTCTCAGGAGGAGACATCTCGGCAGAATCAATCTGCAGAATGCACAGAAGTTTAGCAAAGGAAAAAGTAATCTGGAATCTAAGGCTATATCTGGCTAACTCAGGAGGAGTTGGACGGCTATCTAATATATAGAGGCATATCTATGCTAGGCGAGCATCATCCGAGGTATGAAACTCGTTTCTACCCAAAAAAGTATGCAAGTAAGATCTACCGGAGGAGGTAAATAGAGTTTTATTCAAGAACATATGAAGAACCAAAGCGCAAAGAGGAAGAAACCTAGGGCAATGCCTAGGGTATCAAGAAAGGGAGTGCATACCGTGAAAACGAGGTGCTGAAGGGCGGCGCCGGTGACGCGGTCGCAGCGGCGACGAAGGAACTGCTCGTCGGCGCGGCGGGAACGTTTCTTCTCGACCGGAAGCGGCGGCACTGGTGGCGATGGAGGCGAGAGGGCGAGTGAAGGAGGAAGAAGATGGCGAAGTTACCCGTGGGGCCCTACTTATAGCCGCGTGCGGTAACTGCCGCATTAACTGCGCCACTACCGCGCGGTTATCGGGAGGCGCGGGATCGTGTGCGAGTGGGCGCACGGTTACGCGGTTGCGGCCGCACGATCGGCCACATCGTGGGCCGCAGGTGGCAACCGCCCACCCCGGATTTCCTGCGCTGGTCAGCACAAGAATCGAGGGGTCGGGGCGGTCAAGTACTTGAGTGCGCAGGTGCGCTGTTCGGTGGGTCCGGCTGACGAGGGCGGCGTGTGGTCAGAATCTGCTTGGCAGAGGTCCGGATTCCGAAGCCCGGGCAGAGATTCTTCGCCACGTACCTCGGAAAATCTTGAGGCAAGATGGTGCTGAGTCAGATAGCTCGGAGAGTTCAGTTCGCATATCTACCTCGGATTGGATGGTGGTGTGTGGGAGGTACCTCGGCGTGACTATGTGGAGGTCGGTTTAGGAGGTGGTGTGATGCTTGTTTTGAACCTGCTACGGCCCTCCTTCCGAGGTCGTAGGACCGCACCAGCTTCGGGGACTAATGTCGGGGGAGTATCCCCGGGTAGGGTCAAGGCTTGGCATAAGGTGGTGTTCGAAGTTGTGCCGAGGTACGGAAAGGGCCGACCTGTTTGGGCCTGGGAAGGTCCGAGCTTCATCTTGACCTGGAGAATACATGCCGACCTATTTTGGCCCAGAGGGGTCCGAGGTATACTGTTGGCCAGGGCCGAGGTTCACTGTCCGAGCTATGTTCTGCCGACCTAACTACCTCAGTGCGGTGGTTCGTGTTGTGGGTGCAGGAGAAGCTGTGGGAAGGAAGTAAGATCCGACCTAGTAAAAGATATTAAGCGCAAGACCCAAGGTACGGCACGTCCGTGCCAAGCTAACCGAGGTGATGGGCTGTAGGTCGGGCAGGAGTCAATGCTCCTGTCACTTCCAGCCGGGTACAAGAGCGCCTGACGCGGGAGCGTCTGTCAAGGAGCCTGGCAGAGGCGTGCTCCGGGTTCGGCGGGCCTGCACGTCTCTGATCACTGACTACGCGAGGTCTGGGAAAAGGCTACGAGGTAGCTCTGCCAGGCCACGTCCTGTCTCGGTCAGAGGGGACATGCTAGTTCTGCCGTTAGGCTACAGGAGATGGGCAAGCCACGTCTTGTCCCTGACCGAGGTACGGTGGTACGGTGGTGACCGTTGCAGAGGCATGGCAACAGTGTTCTGCGAGGGGCACAATGGTAACCCGGCTGGCCTATATAGTGGGCTTCACCCCCTCCTGCTAGAGAGGATCCAAGATCGAAAGAGAGACCCCCCCCGCGCTGGAACTAGTTGGTCAAGAGAGAAAAGAGAGAGAGAGAGAGAGAGCAAGCTCGGAACACCCCGGAAACACCTCGGACTCAGCTCGGAGTGCCTTCTTCCTCCCGTCTAGCTCCATCTTCTACCTCGAGTTCTCACCTTTGTAGCGTCATACAGCTCGAGGAGCAGCTTGTACTTGTCACTCTGAGCTATACACTGGCTAGGATAGTGCTGCAGTAGGGGTGTTACCTCCACAAGAGGGCCCCGAAGCAGGGTACATCGTGGTGTGTTTTGTGTTCTTGCTTTCTTGGTTCTTCGTTCGTGTTCTTGCGTGTTCTTGCGTGTGCACTTCTTGAGTGCATAAACCCTCCCCGGATTCCCCCAACGACCATTCGGCCCCATCTTAGCCATACCTATGGCATCTGCCGTGATCCCACCACGACAGGATGGCAGGGGCAAGATGGTAAGCAAGGAGTTGTTGACTGAAATGACTGAATTTGCTTTTATTTGTTGGCATCAACATGTTGCTCTGTCTGTCTTGCAGTAATTCAGCAAGGAGTTCACCAAGACCCATCTTATGAACAAGATTAAGACTTCTGGTAAAGATGTCATTGTGCACTATAAGAACAACAAGGCAAAAGCTGCAGTGAGTGAAAGGACAAGGATGTCGCCTAGAGGGGGGGGGGGGGTGAATAGGTGTTTAAAACTTTTCCGGTTTAGGCTTGATAAATGCGGAATAAAACTAGGTGTTTAAATTATCAAGCACACAACCTAAATAAACTAGGTTCACCTATGTGCACCAACAACTTATGCAAAGCAAGACAAGTAACAAGGTGATAGCAAGATATGATACTTCAAGCTCAAAGGCTATCACAATGTAAAGTGCATAAGTAAAGAGCTCGGGTATAGAAATAACCGAGGCACGCGGAGACGACGATGTATTCCCGAGTTCCTCCTTTTTAGGGGAGTACGTCTCGTTGGAGGGGTGTGAGCTTCAAACTCAAGATGCCACAAAAGGCTTCACCCTATTCTCCGATGAACCTCGCACAAAAGCTCGGTTCACCTTCCACTATTGATTTCCTTTTGGGCGGAAATCGAGTCCCTTACAACAATCTTGAGGCACAACCCACAAAAGGATTGGGAGCTCCCAAGTGGACCACAAAAGGTCCCAACTAGCCACAAAAGGCCTTGACAACAAAAGGTCACAAGAACACCGTCTAGGGTCCAACGACCCAAGAGTAACGAGCTCACAATCTTCACTTCCACTAATCCTCGTGGAGAGAGCAAACCTATGCACAAAAGCAAAGGCAAACCTATGCACAAAAGCAAAGGCAAGAACACAAGAAGTGCTCAAGTCTTTCACTCCCAAATCCCACCAAAAGCAACAAATGGTTGTGGGGGGAGAAGAGAGGAAGAACAAAGAAGAACACAACAAATGGAACTTCAAGAACTAGATCGAAAGGGTTCCACTCACTTAGAGGAGAAACGGCTCGGTGGAAATGTAGATCTAGGTCTTCTCCTTCAATCCTCCAAAGATCAACGAGTTTGGGTGGAGGGATTGGGAGAACTTGTAGTTTTGAGCTTGCAACAATGGAGGAGAGAGAAAGTAAATCGTGCTGGGCAGAGCTGAACTGGCTGGAGGTAGGTGGAGGGGTATTTATACCCCTCCCAGAAAAAGAGCCGTTGCAGCCAGTTTTGCACCGGAGACTCCGGCCCAAGTGACCGGATACTTCGGCCTACACCGGAGACTCCGGCCCCCAAGGACCGGATACTCCGGCCCCCCACCAGGGGCTGAACCACAAAAGTCACGGAGCAGCTCGGGCAAAGATTCCGGCCACAGAGGCCGGATACTCCGGACCATGGGCGGAGACTCCGGCCTAGGCCAGGAGCTGAACATCAAAAACTTCGACAGGGAAACCCAAGGACCGGAGACTCCGGTCCAGAAGACCGGAGACTCCGGCCTGAAAGCAGTGAACCTGCAAATCCTGAAATGCAATAACTTTCTCATATGAACTCCAAATCAGGTGAATCCAATTGCGTTGGAAAGGTAACGACAAGAGCTTTGCTACAAAAATATAGAGGAGATACCACACATGGAAGGTGTGGACCTTATCTCGAGGAGGACCGGTAATATTTCCAACACCGAGAATGCAACAAGATTTTCATCCGGACTCCGTTTTCTATGATCTTGGGCTTGTTCCGAAGGAAACCACAAGCACTACAAGATCATGCATATTCACATCATAGTCCATCATGTGAGGAGGAGAACACAAGAGGAGAGTTTGACCTCTCTACAAAAGATGAACCGGTAAAACTCCAACATCAAGAACATCACAAGATATTCAAATGGAATCCGTTCTTGATGAACTAGAGGTTGGTATGGAGATGAACACAAGCTCTAAATTCTCACATGGATAAAAGCCAAATAAGAACCAAGAAAGATGATAATGCCAAGTATGCAAAGGTTTGAGCTCTCCACAAAGATGCGATCAAGTTACTCACTTGAGAGCCCCTCTTGATAGTACGGCATCTATCCTATAACCCGGTCTCCCACTAACACCATGAGACCGGTAAAATAGAAACCCTATCAAGATCATACCTTTGCCTTGCGCATTCCACTTGAGCTAGATGATGACGATCTTGATCTCTTCAAGTGGACCACTTTTCTTGATTTATGCTTGCTAGCACATGCTTGATGAAGACATCTCCAAATGCTCCCCCATACACCATTATGGGAGAGCCTCGCTTAGCTCCGTCTTCATGTATCCACTTGCGCTTCATATTCTTCTCTTGATATAGATGATGGCTTGGAGATAAACATGAAGATCACTCAATCTTCTTTTCCAAGCCATGCTTGCAATAAGCTCAATTCTTCATATGACCATTCTTCATATAAACCCTTGAATAGAGCATTGATCATCATGTAATCTTCTAGAGTCCAACACATGAACTCCACTCTTTTCTTATGGACAAGATCTATAAAGATATCTCAATGCAAACATTAGTCCATAGAGATTGTCATTAATTACCAAAACCACGCATGGGGCAACACATGCACTTTCAGTGAGGATGAAGATTGGGAAAGGAGACAAGCTAGCCATCATGACAAAAAACTGGACAACTGTCCTGGATTCCACCAAGTGGGAGGCTAATCAAGTTGTTATGTTTTGGTTTTGCTCTGCCTCAAAGAAAGGAGTGCATCTTTATGTTGACAAGATCGAACCAGGGGCATTTGGTTTGGGAACTGAGAAGCACTGGCGCCTCCTTGAAGACTGAATGTAGCAGCTATTGGTCAGTTAGAACCAGGCTCTTTTGGACAGTGACAGTTGTGACCTGGTTGCTAGCCTCCTAAGTACTATTAGTAGTTGTTGTTTAAGTTCAGACTTGTGAGCCATGTGGTCTCCTTATGTTATGTAATGAACCTTATGTTGGTCATGTAATGGTGTGGCTTTTGTTGTTTGTCAGACTAATGCCATGTTGTGTACTGAACCAGTTGTTGGTGGCACTTAAATTATGAAGTATGTTTATGTTGTTATCTGTTTTGTCAATGGCTAAAACAGAATGATATGCTTTAAATACAGGTACATCTGATTGTAGTAAAATAGCAGGACATGCTTTAAATAGCAACAAGATAGCAGTCATGTATCTGCAGAATAGTAGTACAAATAGCTCTGTCACAGACATAACAACACATGACATATAACAGTCATGCTCAACTACTTAGATGGTTCAATTCCTTTTGAAGCTTTGTAAGCAGCAAGACTGAAACTTGTGTGCTTCGGAGCAGCTGGTGCTTCAGGCTTGTACTTGGTGAAGCTCTTCTGATGTGCATAGTTGTTGGTCTTGGTGTAACAAATGGTTGAAGCAAGTTCACAATTCTTTTGTTTCCCAACTGGCTTGAAACAGGTACTGAAGCTTGCTGGGAACTGTGCTGAGAACTAGATTTAGGCCTTGGCTTGGAGCTTTTCTGCGAGCTTGGCTGGGAGGATGGCTGAGAGCATGGCTGGGAGGACGGCTGAGAGCATGGCTGGGCACTTGGCTTGGAGCTTGACTGGGAAGTGGGCTGTGTGCTTCTCCCAGGTATCTGCGGACCTGTTGGTTTTATGCCCAATGCCTTCACAGCTGGATCTTCATATACAACAACATTCTTGCCTTTTTTGTCTCTGGCAGCAGATTCATTAATTTGTCTTGCATGATCTTCATTCGCCTGTAATCATTACATTAGCAAGTCAGTACCAACTAAATAGTGCAAGCAATTAGTGTACACAGTACAATGCAATGCACCTGTGAATAATTCATTACCCTTGCTCTTTTGCTAGCTTGTGCATCAAAATCCTTCTTTGCCATCTTTCTTTTCATTGTCCTATCTCTGTCTATGTGTGCATTGCCATGGTGCTTAGCAACATGATTGTTTGTGATGCTGGTCGTGTTGTGTCATTTTCTCTTGCAGTTACTGCAAGTGATTTTAGTGCCAACCCTGCTCAACTTTGTGCCCTTTGGTCCTTCATCTGGTGCTCTTCTTCTTTCAGTTTTTGGCCTTCCAGGTAGCTTGATGTAACCAGGTGGTTTAGGTTTAGGTTGGTCAGCAGATGGCCAGCTCTCTTCACCTTCCATTGGCTGCAAGCAATGATCATAGATCCTGTTGTACACACTGATAGAGTAGCAGTCAGCAATGAAGTCATCGATCTTCTTTGATGATGCATAAATTGCACTCACTGCATGGCAGCATGGGAGGCCAGAGAGCTGGTAGTATCTGCAAGTGCATGTCTTTCTTTCCAAGTTGACAGTGAACCTATACTTCTGGTGCTCTTGCACCTCAAACCCTTCTTTCCCATTCCATAGAACCTCAAAGTTTGTAGATCTATTGATGTTTTGCTTCAGTTTCTTGAATATTTTTGGACAGATAGTCCCTGTCCATTTTGCTGACTTTGCCCTGTTTTGTTGAACCCTGACTATCATCTTGCGTCTTATCCATTCTAGCATGGAAACTACTGGTAGATATCTGGATTCTATGATGTAGTTATTGAAGCACTCACACATGTTATTGTCCACAGAGTCATAGTTAGCTCCAATTTCCATGAATGCTCTGTTCCAGTGTCCTGGATCAGTGTTCATCATGTATTTAGCTCCTTCCACAGTAAACTGAGCAAGCTTAGCTCTGTTGTAGTTCAACAGCACCCTGTTTGGTGACTTGGCACATCTCCAGAACAATTTTTGCAAATCATGATTAGGATGTTTCTTCTTCCAATTTGAGTAAATGTGTCAAGCACACATCCTATGCTCAGCTCTGGGCATTATGTCCTCTATTGCACCAAGCAATCCTTTCTGTTGATCAGAGATAAACACCCACCCTGCTGCTTGATTTGCAATTTTTAGGTCTTTGTTAAGCAAAGCAAGGAACCAGAACCATGAATCATAGTTTTCTTTCTCCACTACTGCCCATGCAACAGGGTACATCTGGTTGTTTGCATCCCTTCCCAGAGCACAAAGCATCTGTCCAAAGTAAGCTCCTTTGAAGAAGCAACCATCCAAACCAACAACTCTCCTACATCCTGCAAGAAAGCCTTTCTTGAGAGCGGAGAAGCACATGTAGAATCTTTGGAACACATGTGTACCATTTGGTTGATCAGGGTCCATTTTAACAGTCACTGTACTTCCTGGATTTGAATTAAATAATGCCAGCTAGTAATCAAAAACTTTGGAATATTCTCCCTATGTTGAGTCCATCAGTCTTCTAAACACAAGTTGCTTGGCTCGTTTGCATTGAGCAATGGTGACATCTGCACCCACTTCTTCTAGCACTGTCTGCTGGAAATGGGTTAGCTTGCAGGTTGGATTTGTTTTTATCAATCTGCCAAACCTCTTAGCAAGAAAAGGAGCATTCACAAACTTGTTGTCCCTCCTTGGAACAGAATGGTGCTGATCATTGAAAGTAGACACTTGCAGCCACTTGTTCTTACTGGTCCTTGATGCATATATCATCCAAGGGCAATTTTCAAATGTGCAGTGTGCTCTCAGTTTATCATGCTCATCCTTTGTGAAAGCCAAATGGTGCTTCTCTTTGATACCATGCCTGATCAGAGCCTTCTTCATCTGTTCCTTGCTTCTAAATAACATGCCTAGCTGAAATTTCTATCCCTCTTCCTTGCTACTGTATTTAGGCCAATGGCTTTTCTTCCTTACAGTGAACTTTCTCCCTTCTCCATCTCATTTTAGTGTCTGAATACTGATCATCACTGTCAAAATATTCGGTGTCTGATTCAGAGAACGACAAACCTTCATCTCCAGATGCATGTTCCACAACTTGACTGTCTTTGATTATATGGTGGGCACCTTTTCCCAGTTTCTTGTTCCTCTCATTCAATCTTATTTCTCTTGACAGCTTTCGCAATTGCTCTGCCTCTGAATCCTCACCAGAACTATCTTCAGATATTGGCTCATGCACATACTCACTGTCTTCATCTGATTCTTTGATAGGTGGTGCATCTTCTTGTTTGCCTGCATCGACCACATGCTGTTCCATTCCATATCCTTGCTTCCCTTGAACAGCAACCACTGGATCAGCAACCACTGCATCATCTTGCTGTACTGGATGAGCATCCACTGGATCATCTTGTTGCACTGGATGAGCAATATCTTTTCTTCTTACAGGTAACTTCTTCAGTTTTGGAACTGACCAACCTTCCCTGAACAATTGGTCAATCTCTTCAGTGCTAACAGGGCGCACATCAAGCAATGGGAGCTGGCTTTTGTTGTGACTTGAATAAGTTTCAGTCACATGAATTTCCACAAATGTGCCTGTGGTATCTTCAGAGGCCATTTGTTGTTCCACCTCCTCTGCTGCATCCATCAGTGCTTCTTGATCTATATCTACTTCCTCTGCCAGCACTTCTTCAATATAAAGTTCTGCCTTTTCACCATAAACAGTTTCCATATCAATCCTCCTGATGGCATCATAATCACCCACAAACATGAGGCCATCACTAAGAGATTTTCCAGGAACAAGCCAATATAGCTTTAGTGATAGCCTAGCATCCATTCTACCCAGTTCAACATCATAGACATCATTTGCATACAACATCAGTTCCTTGTAGCACAGATCATACCTGCTGATTTCAACCTCATACACAACTTCCTCACCCACATAGTCCACACCGCAGCCATCTCTTCTAAAGTAACCCATGCTGTGGAATCTAACAATTATCATATGATCAACAATAACATCACCCCTCAGCCTCTTCATGAAATTTGTATGATCAACAATCAGGCAAAGTGTTTTGTGGCCTGCACTTACAGCCTTCAACATCTCAACTATGTTTGCATCTGACTGTATGCACAGCAGCCCATCGATAACATCCTTCCCAGGCTTCTGCCAATACACATGCATCATATCATCCCTCTCATACCCCAGCTGCTTCAACATTTCATCAATCCATTGAATAGACCAGGTTTCTGTGTTGCAGTAGTCCACAAATGCAGGAGTTGCTTGAATGTAATCCAGATCCGCACCCAAACCACATAACCTCCCGTTGTGCTCAATTACAACAGTAAACATGGAGTCATCACCTGCAGATACACGAACAATTATGGATTAAAAACATGCAGATGCGTTTCTGAACTTACACAACACACCCACAGACTGAATTTTGTGCTTTATCAATTCCAAGTTCACTCCTTTCTACTACTATTCCTTCTAAAATAGCACAATTCATGTTCTAACAACATCAAATTCAACTGGTAAAGCACAAAAACATCAACTTTTCTTGCAAACATCGCCAATTGATGCAGATCAGATCGTCGCTACCATAAACCCTTCGAAAACGCATGGACGGCCGCCGAGAAACAAGAACAGGAGGGACAAAGGTGAGGCTCAGGAGGCATACCGTACTCCGGCGGGTTTTCCTCCTCCCACGGACGAAGGTGAGGTTCAGGAGGCATGTCGGCGTCGCCGAAATCGGCGGCGACGTCCGCGGCGTTCACGGCGTACTAGAGCGTTCCACCTACGGAAGGTGACGGCCTGGTCGAGGTGGTCGAGGTGAGAAGGCGCTCTAGTGGAAGTGGAGAGAGTGGTTTGGAGGAGTGGTGATAGTAGGGGAGGGCGGCGAGGTCGAGGTAGGGGCCGACAGCGAGGTCAAGGTAGAGATAGTACGGAAGAAATAAAAGACAGCAAAACCAGAGCAGATGGCGCTCATGTCAAGGCGAAGGCGATCATGTCAAGGCAACGGCGCGAGCAACAAACCGGAGGCGGCGTTCATGGCGTGCTGCGGGTGGACGGTGGCGGCGTCCATGGAGCATGTGGAGGGAGAGCGAAAGTGGCAATGGAGGACAGAGGCAGGCAGACTCGTCGTCTTGTCTGAAAAAGTGTTAGCTTTCAGTTAGAGGTGGGAGGACAAAAATGCGTAAAAGAAAATAATGTGGGGACGTTCGTGTAAAAAAACCGTCCAGACAGTCTCCTTGTCTAAAAAGTTGGCGCCTTTTGCTCCGCCGCTCGCCGCTTCGCTACTCCACTCGACGCCATGACGGATAATTGGCACCCTCTGTGCTCAAGCTCAAGCTCGAGCCTTCTCCAATCGCCCGTCGCCCCTCTGAGCTCAGCTGCTACCAACCCCCCGAGGTGAGTGTTCTGCAGTCGCTACTGAAGTTAGGGTTCCGAATTTGGGGATTTAGAAACTTTGATTCCAATTTTTTTAACCGATTTCGTCAATTTGCAGATCACATATAGAGAGCATGCGCCGGATTCAATCGCTGACCCATCGTACCGTGGAATTGCTGCCGACGCAGCTGTGGTCTGTCGAAAACACAAACTGAAGCCCGAGCTTTTTGTTGCCTTTGAAGGAAACATGACAGGGAGGCGTTTCTACCTATGTCCAATCAAGAATGTGAGTTTTCTAGCTATAGTTACTGTCTCTGAATCATCACTGTCTTGTTACTTAACAATCAATTTTGGTCTTAAACACTTATCTCTGAAATTTACTCACTATATGTCTATTTGTACACCCACTGTCAATTTTGTAGGAATTGGAAAATTGTGGATTCGTAGGATGGATTGATCCAGAGTGGCATGGATGTTTGCAAAATGCCCTAGCTAAGTTGTGGTCTATGCGTGAAGCAAGTGAGAACCGTTTAATCCATACAATGGAAGAAGCCAATTCTCTGAAAGTGAAACTAGTGTCAGAATTGGAGGCAGTGAAGGAAAAAATATTCAGTTGATTGAGCAGTTGCAGATGCTTACAGATGTGCATAGGGATGAGAAGAAGGCATTGGATGAAGTGAAACAACAAAATGTTCAGTTGCTTGACTAGCTGCAAATGATGGAAGATGTGCATAGGGATGAGCAGAAGGAATTGCATGAAGTGAAGCAACAAAATCTTCAGTTGCTTCAGCAGTTGCAGAGGATGAAAGCTGTGCATAAGGATGACCAGAAACAATTGGAGGAAGTGAAGCTCCACAAAGTTCAGTTCCTTCAGCAGTTGCAGATCATGAAAGCTGTTCATAAGGATGACCAGAAAGAATTGGAGGAAATGAAGATGAAGACAGTTCAGTTGGTTGAACAGTTGACTGTAAGTGCAGATATGCATCAGGATGAGCAGACGCAATTGGAGGAACTAAAGAAAACGAGAGATGAGTTGAAAGAGGATAAAAGGAAGTTGGAGCACATGCTGTACGACCTGTTTATTGTTAGTGAAGCATCCAAAGAAAAACTGAAGAAAATTCAGCAAATTTGTAATGACTGAATGCGTGATGTAATGACAGCTTGAACAATTTGAGATAATGTAATCTTTCAGCTTATGTTGAATCCTTGTGATGAATTGAGGTTTCTAAATGGCACTATGGTTGTGACATTTATTTTGGCTGTATCTGAACCAATGTAAAACCAGTTAAGGCTATGTGTCTCTGAAACTTATGTCACTGGCTTATGCATCTACCATAGTGTGTTTGTGTTATTTTTCGTACAATTTTGCACAACTTCATGCACATCTCAGCAAACACAGTTCATTGCACAACAAGTTCATTACACAAACAGAAGCATCAGGTACATGCTTGATTACTTCCAGGTTCAGAGCCAACTTGCTTCATTACATCTCAACAAGTTCATTACCTACTACACACTAAAGCAACCAACTTCTACATACTACTTACTACATACTCGAGCAGCCAGCTTCTAGCATCTAACACAACTTCCAGACATAATACATCCTTCATTTTTTCTGAAGAAGCATCACACAACCAACAACCATAAGCAGAACAACAATCTTCAGAAGAAGCAGTGCTTCGTTCAGTTGCTCCCCCACTGAGCTTATGCTCTTCATCATCCTCTCATCTTGTTCAGTAGCAGTTAAGGCTGCAGATTCCTTTTCCTTCTTCTTCAGCTCCAACATTTCCCTCCTCTCCTCTGCCCATCCAAAGGCTTCAGCAGCAAGGCCACCACTGAGATAACCCTTCTCCAAAATATACATCACATACTCCAGCTCCCAATGCCAGAAATTGCACCCCCTCTGTCAAAAAATGCAAAATATGTTCAAAACAAGGCATTCACAGCCTCGAGTAGGCCCAAAAGCTGCAAATTTGTGAACTGACAAAAAACAAAATTTAGACCAATGTCGTGCAGCACATACCCTATGCTTCTTACAGCAGTAGTAGATCCACCCATCGTGCATCGCGGTGCCGGAGCGCCCCTGCTTCACCTCCAGACCACAGTTGGGGCAGCAGATTAGAGGGATGAATGGGGCTGCGCGGCGGACAGACCAATGAATGGAGCTCGAGGAAGCCATGGCGGTCACCGACGCAAGCTCGGCTAGGGGGCGTCGCGGGAGCGGGCGAGAGAGATCGAGAAATGGCGATGGGCTAGGGTTTAGGAGCGGAGGCGGAGGGGATTTTCTGGTTCAGCGCGCAGGGGAGGGGATTAAGAGCACAGAGAAGAACGCCTCCATCGCGCCACGTCAAAAGCATAGAGAAGAACGCCTCCGTCGTGACACGTCAACAGCTGGTGGGGCCCACTTCAACATAACGGTCGTTAACTCTCTCCAAACGGACACCCACACCACGTCAGCGCCAACACATCGTTTAAAACCACCAAAATTGTCCGAAACCAGGGTAGGGGGTGATTTGTCCGGTATTGTACATTTGAGGGTGAAAGTATACCAATTTCTTTTTCAGGGTGAAAAGTATCCAATGTGGTAGATTTGAGGGTGAATTGTATACTTTATCCATTCTTTTTTCTCTCCCGGTAAGAACCGGAGCTAGAATCGGCCTCCCAAACGGATTCGAGCCTGTCTCGGAACAACTCAGTATTCCCGGGGTGGCCCAATAGGCCCGTGCTGGGATGGAAAAGGGCCTGACATAGACTCCCTTGAACAGCAAACCCTATTGGATGCCCGCTGCATCGAATAACGCGTACCTATTCTGTGTCTGGGCTTGCCTGTTACAGCAGAGGATGACCGGAGTTTTTGGCTGGAGACGAAGAAGATGAGTGACTGGAGAAGAAGAAGGGATGATGGCTGGGCACGCCGGAGATGGGGACTCGGCCGGCCACGACGTCGCCGGCTAGGAAGGAAGCAGTGGCGGTGCCAGGTTATGGAGACAAGGTATTTATTCTAAGTTTTTTTGGTGCTCTAAGAGCAATATATGAACCGTCGCAGTCGCAGCACGAGGGGAAGGGGGTTGTCGTTGTGGTCGCCTATTCCCTGGGCCTGGGGTCGCCCGTCGACTACCTGCTTGTCTGGTCCCTAGGGTTATCTCTGCCACCGCCTGTGTGCGTGGTCGAGACAAACGAGAGTGCATGGGTCTGCGATAGTGCGAGCGAAAGGTGAACTGCCAAAGTCGAGAGCGTGTGCGCTCTGGGCTCTGGTTGTGCGGCTGTGGGCTGAGCTATATGGGCCTACATTTATAATCTTTTTTTCTTAGAACCTTGGGTGTTCGTACGAATACATACCCCAGCGCCGCCGATGCGAGGAAGGGACCTCACCCTATCTAGAGACGATGCGACTCGTCACGGAGACAAGTGTTAAGGTGAGGAAGAACATTAACTTTGGGAAGGCGCGGGGGGGGGGGGGGGGGTTGGTTGTGCGTGCACGTCAACGAGGGAGTTTGCGGATGCGGGATTCCTTGGAGTTGGGGGCGGGGTTTAGGAAAGCCGGGGACGGCGGCGACCACGACTCGACCAGGGGGGACGCCAATGCGGCATGGTAATGGCGCCGGACGGGGGTGTCGGGAGCAGGCAGTTGTGGCCGACGGTGACGGCGGAGGAAGCGACAATACGACCACGACGGAGTGTATCGGAGGTGAAGAAGACGATGTGTGCGAGGTCGGCTTCGGCCCATCTACAGTTCCTTCAGGCGTTGACGCGCTCGCCGATGCTAAACGCATCAAATAGGAGCACACCCCCTTGATACAATGCCCTGTTTGTTCATCATGATATTTAGACAAAGAACCCTTCTATGGTTCCACGTGTGCAGCATCGTCGTGTCTCGGTGCGGTGGTTCATGTAGCGACCACGGCTATGAGCACGACACGACTTGATGGTGCCGGCTCAACTATACGATATGCCATTGTTCTTGGTATCATAATGAACACAAGGTTGTTCGGGTGGAATCGAAGGAGCTAACTTTGAATTGGAATTCTTACAGAAATCACAACCACAAGACAACCTGTGGCTTGCGAAAAAGCTACGACAACAAAAAAATGACTGGAAACTACAGAAACACGCTGAGTTTTCGCCGCATTGGTATTGAAAAGTAATTGCATATGCTCCATGGAGAATGCGCATAACACAAAACCTCTTGAGAGAAATCCCAACGATTCGTGATAGCTAAACAACATGAGGAAAACCATGAAGCCAGAAACATAACACACGGTTTCAGAAAATCACCATCTGCTTTAAAAAACTTGAAATTTCATGGCTAGTGGAAATTAATCTTAGTGTTTACAGCCGAAAGAACTACAACAGAGCTTCCTTAGGCCCCGTACAGCTTTTTTTTGAAAGGGAGTCGTGTACAAGATCAAGCAGAGGAAGAACACACACGCACGAACACAAACACAGGCCACTCCAAACACGGCGACCCTGGCACCACCACGCACACCACGCACCGAAGCAAGAAGCTCAGCCAACCTTGTTGAGAAGCCGCATGATCCATCCGACGCAGGCGCCGGAATCTTGCCGCTGAACGAGCATCGGCGCTGAGCCGCCGTCAGACCACCATCGCCGCCTCACGCCGGAGACGAAGATGACGGCTCCATCCATCTTCCGCAAGGCCCACCAAGAACGCCGACGAAGGAGAGCTCCGCACCTGCAAACTCCCAGCGGTTTTAAGCAAAAGCACCGCCTCGCACGCCGGCGAGGGAAGAAGGGCCCCAAGAACCAGAGCCGCGACCGCCACCACGGACGCCGGCTCGAGGGGAGGCACTCCGCGGCTCCGAGGAGCAGCAGACGCGCCAGAGACGGCAGATCTGCCCAGAGGCTCCGCCGGAGCACCGAGGGCAGAGGAGAGGACCGCCGTCTCCAAAAGCTTCTCCGGCCGCGCCTCCACCTCCAACGCGCCGCCGGCAAGCAACCCACACACACCTAAGCTATGTACACGCCGGGATCCGTCGATTCCCCGTCCTCCCGCCACCGGAGCGGCCGCGGAGGGCGAGGGATCGAACAGATCGCTGGCGGCGAGCTTGAGCGCACGGGTCTCGCCCAAAAATCACCCTTGTACACTGTAGAGGTGGGGAACGAGGGAGGGGTCCGGGTGTTTGCTTTTCCCCCGTACAGCTTTGTGGCTACACAACTCTACGGACTTAACAAGAAATTTGTTGTTTTTGTGTTTTTGTGCATCCCTGAGACCCTGACCATCAAAACAGGGGCTCCTCCAACTCCTCCTCCAATTCTGCTTCATCGATGTCGGCAACATCCGGCGGGGGCAAGGCCGCGAGCTCGACAGAGTCCTCGTCAACCTCGACGTAGCCTTTGGCGGCGTACTCGCAGCGGACCCACTCCTGCAATTCGCAAATACTGGCCCACAGCTGCTCATTCGCCTGCACCATGTCGCGGACGATCTCCATCAACTCCGGGTCGTCGCCGCCCAGGGAAAGGAGGGGGCCGCGGCTTCTTCCGGGAAAGGATCCACTCGACCTTCTCCGGCGGGATCTGCAGCATCCCCTTACTCGGAGCCTCCGCGGGGTCGCGACAGCTCGCCGGTTTCTCTCCTTGGGATGCCGGCTCCTCCACCTTCCTTCTGTTGACGCAGCCGCATCCCTCGCCGGCGGCAACCTCGGCCTTCCTTTTGGTGGCGCAATTGCAATCCACCATCAGCATCGGACCGTGCTGACCAGCCATCGGCGCCGTCACCGGCTGACGGGCACACTCCGAACTAAATAGTGCTCACTAGCTGATGAATTTGCCCGCGAAAAAAATCGGCCCTTTTGCAGTGGGGATTTGCAGCCCTGAGCCCCTGTCGATGGGGGATCTCACCAAGCATTGTCGCCTTTATTTATCGAGGCAGTCAACCTTTTTTCCTCCCGGTAAGATTTGGACCTGGAATCGGACTCTGTACCGATTCGAACTTGGGCTGGGATGGAGATTTTTTTTTTGGAAACAAGGCAAAAGCTTTGCCTTTTATATTGATATAGAAGGAGCAAAGACAAAGTTATGGCCTAGACCAAAAAAATAAAATAAAAGTTACATCACATCTCGGCAGCACCGAGAACTCAAAGAAAGAAACTACTCGCAACTCTCCGCCAGCTTCTTGGCGCCTGCAAGTATCCAATTTTTGCTTTCGCTTCTGATGCGCTGGAATAGAATGGATGGCATGGTGAAGGTATTGTTGAAAACTTCGCGTTCCTCTCCTTCCAAATTTCCCAGGTGATTAGGATAATCGCGGTCTTGAGCCCCTCCCGGGAGGGGGATGGCGTGGCGGCCAAGTCTTTCCAGTAATCAAAGATAGTGGGTTTAGTGACCTCCAGGCCCTGCATCAGAGTAGGGCATTTTAGCCAGGCCGACGCGTCGGTCCAAATCCTCTTCGAGTAGCGACATTC
This sequence comes from Poa pratensis, assembly GCA_947311845.1. Classification (NCBI taxonomy): domain Eukaryota; kingdom Viridiplantae; phylum Streptophyta; class Magnoliopsida; order Poales; family Poaceae; genus Poa; species Poa pratensis. The sequence continues at coordinate 59,524,736 of CAMZMU010000048.1, read as the reverse complement.
AAAGAGCAAGTGTCTTCCTGTCTCAGGTTGGTTTCTGCATAGCTGACAAACAGGCTGGTGAGGCCACCCTCTTACAGCAAGGCGGTCTGAGGTCCAAAGGCGGTTCTGGACCGCCAACCAAGCAAAGAAAGAGCACTTCGGAGGGGCCCAAGTGTTCCAAACCACCGCCATGAAGGGGCAAGCGTTGGCACCGAAGAATTGCGCCTTGTATGCGGATTTAGCTGAATAAACGCCGGAGGTGGACAGGGTCCAAGTGATGGTATCCTCAACATCAGGGGAGAGCACGGTCTGCTGAATGATCTCCCACAGTTGCACAAACTGAGAGATGTGGTTGACCGTGAAGTTGGACACGTCAAGATCCATAATCCATTTGTAGTCTGTGAGGGAGTCCTGCACTTTTCTGTTCTTGCGCTTTGATGCCATGAAGAGGTCAGGGGCGATGACTTTAGCGGGCAGCCCATCAAGCCAAGAAGACCCCCAGAAGGAAGCTTTGACCCCATTCCCCACGGTGACCCTGGTAGCAGCATTGAAGAGGTTCCTATCGGTCTCATCGTTAGGAGTTTCGGTGCCCACCCACGGCTTATCAGGAGAAGCCCATTCATGCCAAAGCCATCTCAATCTTAGCGCTCTTGAGAACTTCTCCAAATTAAGGATTCCGAGACCTCCTAGCACCTTTGGTCGACAGACCTTGTCCCAACTGACTTTGCATTTTCCACCGCTGACAACTTCGCTGCAGCTCCAAAGCATCCCTCTCCTTATCCTATCAAAAGCCTTCAGCATTGCTTTGTCTGCTTTGATGGCCGTGAGCAGAAAAATAGGCATTGAGGAGAGCACCGACTTGACAATCGCATTGCAGCCCGCACGAGTGAGAAATCTTCCCTTCCAAGGTTGCAGACGAGCCGCCAATTTGTCAATGTAAGGTTGAATGTCAACACGTCTCAGTCTTCCCAGCGATAAAGGCAACCCCAGGTATTTGATAGGGAACTGGGTCACGGCAGCCGGGAAGTCTCCCAAAATAGCCGCGAGGTCGATGTCCTCGCACCGAATAGGCGAAATGGAGCTTTTGGCAATGTTTGTGACGAGACCCGTCGCCTCCCCGAAGCTTTGAAGAGTAGTGGCGAGGTTAGTAATGTCATGCGCAGTGGGGGATATGAAAATGGCCGCGTCATCCGCATAGAGTGAGAGTCTCAAGGCTGCCAGTTGGTCCGGCAGAGGGTGGAGGAGGCCTTGCTCAGTGGCCATCTGCAGCGTTCTGTTGAGGGGGTCGATGCCAATGTCGAATAGCAGCGGTGACAGAGGGTCCCCCTGCCTGAGCCCCCTCCCGTGGATGATCTCGAGGCCGGGGATCCCATTCAGCAGAACGCGGGAACTAGTAGTGGAGAATAGGATGGAAACCCAGGCCCTCCAGCGTGGAGGGAATCCCCGTCGGCGCAGCACATCAAGCAGATAGTCCCATCTGATAGAATCGAAAGCCTTGGCGATGTCAAGCTTGATGAGCAGCATAGGCTTGCGTGCTCGATGCAGGCTCCTAGCAGTGTTTCGGACATACATGAAGTTGTCGTGAATGCTTCTGTTCTTGATGAAGGCGCTCTGGCAATGGGAGACCAAATTGTTCATCTTAGGACTTAAGCGACGGGCCATAGCCTTGGCAATGATCTTCGGAATGATGTGAATGAGGCTAATGGGTCTGAAATCCGCAACTGAGTCGGCCCCATCTTTCTTAGGTAGCAGCACAACGTTGGCCGAGTTGATCACTTGGAAGTTCTGGACAGACAACTCCGAGAATGCATCAATGACACGCATAAGGTCTGATTTGATAATCTCCCAGCATGAAGAGAAGAAGGCAGTTGTGAATCCATCTGGGCCAGGGGCTTTGTCTTTCGGCATGTCATCAATAGCAAGCTTGATCTCGTCCTCAGAGAAAGGTAAGGCCAAATCCTCTAACTCAGCAACACCAGGGTGGAGCTCATCCCAATTAAGGTCGATCTGTCGCGGCGGCGGCCGGCCAATTGTGCGAGTGAAGTGATCAAGGATCACCGAGGCCTTGTCCTCATGCCCAGTTACCCAACCTCCATTATGCTGCAGCCTCTGAATGTGCTTTTTCCTTCTTCTGGAGTTGACACGGATGTGGAAGTATTTTGTGTTGGCGTCTCCCTCCTTCAGGTTACGGATTCTTGAGGCCTGCCTTTTCCTGGTGCGCTCGAGGACCGCCAGTCCCATAACCCGCTTCTTCAGCGCCGCACGCAGATTCCGCTCATCCCCCGATAGGGTTCTCGATTCCTGGGCAATGTCCAGCTGGAGAATAACATCGAGAGCCATTATTAGTTGCAGCTTGTGGTCAGAAAACAGACTCTTGCTCCAGGCACGAAGTTTCCCAGCAGTGTGGCGCAGCTTGTGGTTAAGGACATGCACAGGTTGGGTATGCGAAGTAGGCTCGGCCCAAGCATCCTGAACAATCTCAAGGAAGCCCGGCATCTTCGTCCAGAAATTCTCAAACCGGAATGACGGCGGTCTCCATGGTCCACGCTGGCTGGAGAGCATGAGAGGACAGTGGTCAGAGAGAGATGAGGAGAGAGCCGTTAACACGTGATGACCGAAGGCGAGGTCCCAACTAGGGTTGCAGAAGGCTCTGTCCAGCCTGACCAAAGTGGGATCGCTCCTCTCATTGCTTCAGGTGTACTTCCTGTTCTGCAGCTTGACCTCCTTCAACTGACAAGTATTGAGAGCCTGCCGGAATTGGCCCATCAGGCGAAAATTCAAGTTGGAGTTGTTCTTGTCCGATGCCTGATAAATAAGGTTGAAATCGCCGATAATAAGCCACTTCTCATCATTCACAGGTGCAACCGCAATAGCTTCATCCAGAAAAGCTCTTTTTTCAGCATCAACAGAAGGCCCGTAAACGTTGGTCAGCTTGAACGAGGTGCCACATGCCCGAATGCAGACGTCAGCCGAAATCAAGTGGGTTCCAATATGGATATTCGTCATGGAAACGTGATCATCATCCCATATAAAAAGGATTCCTCCGCGAGTGCCGATAGCCGGCCTGTGGGCAAAGGATGGAGATTGAAGAGGGAGCGCGGAAGCGAAGATGCCTTGCAAATCATCAGAAATTAACAGGAAGAAGTGCCGTGATCTGTTCATTCACCAGAGTGCAGTTTCTTCAAATACAGACCACTGAAGGAAAAGTAAAGAGAGGGGAAGAACTCATAGTTTAACCTCGATTAGGAACCATTTCACCTAGATGGCAATGTCACCTATGCCAAACAAGAATTCAAAGGTGATGTTCACAACACCTCAAAATAGTAAATAGTAAAAGTTTTACAAAACAAAAGGGATGTCCTCATTCCACAATAAAATGGAATACATGATAGTAATAAATTGCATGGCTTATCTTCTTTTTCGGAAGCTGCAACATCGTCGGCTGGCTAGCCATGAGCTTAGCATACCACTGTAATTGGCTTAAGAAACGCACCTTGCATAAATATCCAATTGGAGCATGCTACCAAGCTCAAGTCATCTATATCTAAACCAATATAGAAATTACGAGTTCGCTGAGCTGTACTCCTTACGGAGTTGTATCGCTACCCTCTCTTTTTTCTTGTTGGGCATGTTTGTGTTGCCCTAGCAAACTTTGCTTTCTTTTTTCAAACTTGCTACTTGAACCTTGTATAACTGTGGGTGGTTGCTTTATTTATAAAGCGGGACGAAACCCCGTTTTGAGGAGGATATTTTGACGAACAGAGCAGGAGTTCTGCTTTTGCATTAATAGAGAGGGAAAAGGAGGAGTTTGTTACAGCGTTAACACTGAGAGAAAAACTCACGCACACCTCTAGAACGCACACGTCTGAAAAATCTGTTTCCCAACAGCCTATAGAAACTCAGTTTTCCTTTGGCCATGTCAGCGACCACCCCTGGCAGAGCATGTTTTGCGTCAAATATACGCCTGTTGCGTTCCTTCCATAGGTTCCATCACAAAGACAGCAGTGGACACTTGAGCTTTGGTTGTCGGATCATCCCCCAGCTTGCAGATAGCCTCCCACCAGTTGGAAATGTTAGTGCAGGAACAGCAAATGTCGACCAAACTGGCGTCAGTTCGCTGAACTTTTTCGCGAAAGGGCAGTTAATAAACATATGGTTTGCAGACTCCAGCTCTTGATCACACAAACAACATACATCATCATGATGCCATCCTCTGGCCTGCAGGCGATCAGCCGTCCACACTCTGTTTTGCAGGAGCCAGATAAAAAGGAGAACTTTGGACTCAGCTTTGGTCTTCCAAACAAGCACCAGACTTGGCTGCAGAATGCGAGACAGAAATTGAGCCTCGTATGCCGACTAAGCAGTATAAACCAAGGTTTTGGTTACCGGAAAAAAATAACTTCCCGATGGTGGTCAGGATTTCCGGTTACCGCGGTTACCGGACGAATTTGAAATTTTAAATTCGAAAATTCATTTTTTGGTTCCTAATTTAACCATTTACCGAAAGTTTTCGTTAAAATGCAAAAAATCAGGATTTTCATCCGGTATGACCATTTCCCGAGGGTTCTCGGGATACCCGACCGGTAACCAAAACCATGTTATAAACACCATCAGCCGTAAAAGTCCATATGGCTTTGTCCGGGCAGTCTGAGAGCTGCAAACTCTGAATTTTTTCCCAAAGCACGAGGTACTGTTCAATCTCAATTCTGGTAAAAATGCGCTGAAGCCTAATGGTTCATCTATTTTCATGCAGAGCCACCGCTACCTTCAGACTTTTTTCTTCTAGCAGCGAGTTTATAATATCTCCTTGATGGCATGGCCCCAAGGCATTAAGCTAGATATGATTAAGAAAATTACTTATAAATACCTGAAGCCTATGCGACCTTGTTAAACTCACAGCAAAGTAGAAAGGAAGGATATGCACACTCTCACGTTGAGACCACTAAGTTTCACTCCACAGAATGCAGATCTGAACTTCAGATTCTGAACTGAAAACTGAAGTGCATGCATATCATCTGGAATGAATAAACACGGGCACGACACAGTTTCTTCAAATACAAACCACTGAAGGAAAAATAGAGATGGGGGAATAACTCATAATTTAACCACAATCAGATACATTTTGTCCAGACGGGAATGTCAGCTGTGCCAAACAAAACATCAAAGATGATGTTCACAACTCCTCAAAATAGCAAATAGTAAATGTTACAGAACAAAACGGATGTCATCGTTCCACGATAGAATGAAATAAATGATAAGAAACAGCAGAAGCATTGTAGCAAGGTACACCATTGCATTGCAGGACTTGTCTTGTTCTTCGGAAGCTAAAAGTCACTCCATCCAGAGAGCTTGTACACGACGGCGGAGGTGACACATTGACAATCGCGCAAGTCGAGTATCCGGAGCCTAGGCAACCGCGGCCTGAACAACAAATACAGTACCTCGCTGGTGACCCAAGTCCCCGCCAGCACAAGCTCTTCAAGGTACCGTGATTTCTCGGACATCATGAACCACATAGCACTGTCGTCGACGGCCGTATGGCACAAGCTAAGCCTTGTCAGACGGCGGCAGCGCCTGCCGAGAGGCTTCTCAAGGTGGCCAGTGAACTGCGTCCATCCGTCCAGGACGAGCTCCTCGAGAGTACCCCCCAGCAAAGAGATCACGCAGTCGGCATCGGCGTCGTTCCCATCACACCGGGTCAGGTCCATCTTGGTGATCATCTTGCAGCGGCACATGACGTCAAGGAGATTGGGGGTGATGCCCATCCGGAGGTGGCCGAGTTCCATGAGTTCGGGGCAGGCCATGGCGAGCCACGGCAGGAACTCGGAGACCATGATGTCTACGATGTCCTCGCAGTCGTTCAGCCTGATCATCCACATCTGCGGGCAGCCCTGGGGAACAATGTCATCGCCGGCTGCTCCAGGCGGCGATACATCTTCCATGGTGATTTTGTCCAGCGTAAGTTCTTGGATGGTCTCCTGGCACGAGTAGAGTACCTCCATCAGGCCTGCATAAGAGGAGAACCTGACGCTTTCCAGATCGAGGATCTCGAGCATCGTGTTCGGGCCGAGCAAACGGAGCAGGTCAAGATGATTCACGGTGCAGCCCCGGATCATTAGGCACTTTAGCAGTGGGAGCTCAAAATGAGCAAACATCTGGGGAAGCAACCCCTGTAAATAGCCATCAGAGCAATCTTCCAACAGTAGGGTACGCAAGCAATGGATTTCTTGGGGTTCCATGGGCTCCACTGGAAGGAAGATTGTATTTTCGACATCCATGCTTTGGAGCCTCAAATCAGCCAAACCAGGTTTCTGGATCATGAAGGACACAATGGCGCTGCCCGGGATTTGAGGGCAACTATCCAGGGAAAGAAACGAGAGTCTCTTCGCGTGCTTCACCAGAGTCTGCAACGATGCAACCGTGATGGATGGGCAATCCTCGATATGGAGGGAGCTGAAGCTGGTGCTGCATCTAGTAGAGATCTCAAGAATGCCCTCGTCGGTGATCATCGGGCATCCAATCAGACGAACTGAAAATAGGTCAGGAAATGCTATACTTGCAAACCTGACTCCTTTGTCAGTGACATGTCCAACACCTGAAGTAGCATCAGCGCCACTTGACCACTGGATGATGTCTAGCGCTGAAACCATATCCCCACAGGGAATGCCAATGACCTTTATAACAAGCTGGGTGTCGTCTAGACCATGTCCCTCTAGCACCACATGACTCGTCTGCTGAGTTTCTAAAAGTTTTGATGCCAAAGACAGCACAAGCTCAGCCCATCTCCAGCTGACAGTAGCACATGATCCCAAATCGTTGGGTGCATCGAGTAATCTGAATATGTCACAAATGCAATCGTCTGGTAGACGATTTATCAGATCCTCAGGCTGGGTGCGAGGGCCAAATTGACTCTTGGAGCATGGTTCATCAACCTTCGGATAGTTTGTTGGGCTCATGTTTTACCATTCTGCAAACATAACAATGACAAGCTTTCATCATAAATAACATTAAACAAATACAATATGGTAAATTCAGCAATCATAGTTACCGGCTACAACGTGGATCATGACAAAATAAGAAAAACGAGGGCAAAACACCATATACGCTTTATGGCAGATAGTTGATGCCATTATTGAGAGAAAACGCTAAATATCTGATGAAAACAGTATTAGACCAATAATTTGTACGAAATCTTATTTCACTATGTATATTATGCCACTATATTTTGTAGGATATTAACCCTATATAAAAAAGTCAGTTTTTTTTACATGTATCCAAGAATATTGGAATTTTAGTTTAACCCAATCTAGATATTGCTTAAAAAAATATCCGCAAGAATATATAAACAAGAAATCAAATTGAGGTATGTCTGAATAGAGTGACAACATTATCAAACATAGCACATCCAACATTAACAAAACATAGCACCTGGATTACATATTCACGAAACGAAGAACTTGCTCAAAGTGAATATTACCATTTTACCTCCAACCTCAAATTTCTGTTATAAGAATGGAGAGGGAACGTTGAATCATGCACAAACTTTCTATATACAAGGAGAAATACTTGGAATAAACTAACGCCATACACTGCGGTGGCGGCGGTAAACAAACTAGGGTTAAACATTCACACACGAGAGAAACGTGGAACATGGATCAGAGAAACGACAACGACGACAACAGCTAGCGGCGGCTCAAACTTAGGTTTGAAGCATGGGAGAGATAGGAAAGGGGGAACCATACCTACGAAGAGCGGCAACAGCTGGGAAACAAACTAGGGTTAAATTTGCACACACGGGACATACGTGGAACATGAATCAGAGAAACGACAACAACAACAACAGCTAGCGGCGGCTCAAACTTAGGTTTAAAGCATGGGAAGATAGGAAAGGGGGAAACATACCTATGAAGAGCGGCGGCGGTGGCGGCGATGGTTCAAAGTTAGGGGTAAAAAATTGTGGGGGTGGGGGTAGGTGTAAAGTACAGCGGCGGCGGCGGCGACTCAAGATTAGGGTAAAAACACGTATCAAGAGGGAGGGGGAGGGGGAAGGTAACGTTTAAATAAAACGGTGGCGGAGGCAAAATTTTAGGCTAAAAATGGAAGAACAGATCTGGAAAGGGGGTGTACCTCAAACAAAAGTATCGATAGTGGAAGCTCAAACTTATGTGTCATTTCACTGGTTGACATGTAGAAATACAATACTAAAAAGTCCTTGGTACTATATTCTTGTTCTGTTGCATAGAGTCTAGGATTCAGATATGTTTGGGTGTATAAGCATCTTATGTTTGGTTGAACCATATGCCTTACAAATATGAAATATGCTAATGCCAAATCACGATGCCATGTGAATATGAGTGTGGGATACCACACATGTAGGAATATAATCCTGGTTGCAACACCACCTCATAAATATTGGTTTTGTGTCTCCTCATATAATCCTGATACGCATCCATGTTTCCACCCCTCTCGGAGACGGAGTTGCCTTAAGGTAATTGTATCAGTTGGCTTTAATGAAATGTAAAATAACTCCTTCATTTATCCATACCAACTAATTTCTATTTAAAGAGGATAACCTCACTATAATAGAGAATAAATATGAATCCATAGGCATTTTCCTAACCTCTCTTATTTTTAGAAGTAATTAAATCAATGCAATATAAGATTATATAATAGCATATTAAATTATTGACACTATTAGCAAATCTTGAAAACAACCTAGGCTTGTAGCAAAAAGAAATAAGCCTTTCGATTTTCTCTAGATCCTTTGAGAGAGGATCATTCAAACATAACAAGATACTTGATTATACCCACTAATCATATTTCCATGTGCCCACAAGGGCTACTAACATTTAGATAGATATCTATACATTTAAATTTTGTTAAGATTTATTGTATGCACAATGTATTAGAATTTTCGGAAGAATAATTTTCATTTGTATGCTACATAGGAAGACAAATATGTGCATATATTTCAGTGTAGCCCAAAAATGGGGATATTTCTTCAAGAACTTTACATATACGTAGTGGACACCTACATAGGTGCATAACATTTTAGGACGTTTTGACACTCTCAATTTTGCATTTCAAGCCATTTGGAGCATCACAAGTGTCCACTCTGCATGTAAATGAACTAATCAATGACAATTAAACATAGTTGCACATGTTTATTTTTATTTATAATAAAAATATATTTAGAAGTGCTACATTGGCCTATTAACACGATACATCATATTTTGCATGTGCTCAGATAAGTTATGTAGATGGAAAACGAAAAACTTCCGGTTAATCCTATTGTTAATACATGTTCTATAAATTGTAGGAAAAGAGTGGACCGCTGTATTGAATGTTAATTGTTAAATTCTTAGAAGTGACTGGCATATTCATTACAGTAAGGTTACATATTTTTAATGGATATCAGTCAGGTGTGATACTAGTATAAAGGTTCATCACTAAGCACCTTAATATCAGAAGATTCTTAACACAAGTTTCATCATGAGAAGGACTAGAAACTTATAACATCATTAGAGTTTATGGAGTTCTATCTATAACTTCATGAAAATATTTACAATCTCGTCAGGAGACCTTTGAAGTTGCACTTTTAATTGTTGAGACATACATGGGTAAATGGTCTAGTACTCTTTTAAGGATAGCATCAAATTTATCTATCTTAGCAAAGAACCCTCTGTATAGTTGATTGGTAGTAGAGATAATAGATCTAATTGTACTTTAAATATCATTGGAAGCATTGTTGACAATAGTATAGTGGAAAATAAGGTGGGATAGCATAACTATTATTGAAGTTGTTCCTATAAGCATTGTTGCTAAAAAACGGATAAAGTTCACCAACAATTTCACCATTGTTAACAAGCTCATTCAATGTAATTCTATCAATAGTAGGGTCTTAAAGTATAACAATAAAATAATCAACTTTTGCATTTAGAGAGTCAATATCCTCAACCTAAATAACCTTCTTTGATGAACTAAAGTATCTCTCATTATGCCACTGACTATGGTTTACCAGCGTATTTTCCAAGATAGTCTCAGCTTTTGGAATTGTTTGTGGACATAAAAGCACCATCTGCAGCTAAATCAAACATTTTACGAGACATATAACTTAAGTCATCATAACGAAAATTGAGCACGGTCCAATCACTAACACCATGAGAAGGACAACTTGTAAGCATCATCTTAATTCTTTCCTAAGCAAAAACTATGTGTTCATCATTATTTTGTCTAAATGAGAGAATTCTATTTAATTTTTCCAAGATTTTAACATGAGGATAGTATATCTTAACAAAAGGTTCTTTCATGTAGTCCTAGAAATTTATACTACCATATGGAAAATATAAGAACCGCTCCTTTGCTTTACCATGCAAGGAGAAAGGAAACAACTTAAGCTTAATAATATTGTCCTTGATATTTTTATTTTCAGAATAATTATTTGCATAATTTTGAAAACTTATCAGACCAATAAAGGGGTTATGGAGTCACTTGATCACTCTACTGAAAACATGATGGCACAAATGATACACACAAAAAATATGTGGTGGACGTACTGGTGGGCTGGTGTAAGTTTGGATACGTTGCTGTAGATCCGACCTATGATGCGAGCTCCATACGTGGCGTGCCAATTGAAACTAGAACCATCACAATCGTTACTCAAATATTGTGAGAGCATAGATTCGGGCCCATGATCAATGATTCATAGCCCTACTAGTGCCTTTGATTTATACTTATGTGGTAACACGATATGGTTACAATGGGGGAACTTCGCGAATGAAAGGGTAACTTGTCAATTTGAGATCAATCTAGGTATATGGTGTATGACATTGATAGAGATGGTATGTAGATCCTACCAATCTTTTTGCCATCCCCCTGTATGTAGGCATCATCTTGGGTGTCTTGTTCGTGTAAGAGAAGGTATCTCGGTGTTATGCGCTTAGGTAGATCTCCTTCCTTTGTATGCTTCTAGTTTGACTATGATTCACCTAGGACTCATGGTGTGGAACAATGAGCTGGTTGGTGCATTCCCGTAATGGGATCCTAGGCCTTTAGCAGGATGTGGGGTAGCCGTCCATATGCCGACAGAGGCAATGTCGGAGGAGGAGATGGAGGTGGCGCAACCTATCTTTTCTTCTCTATCTCGTAATGGTATCATTTTGCATGAGGAAAAAACCACCAAAGGTATATATATGGCCATTTTTAGGTCAATAAAAAGATCTCGTCACAAAGCTAAAGGTGGCAGCCTCGGGAGGGGAATGTGGACACGTCTCATCGCAGCATAGGTGACCTAACGTGTAGGCAAGGCCCAAGGTCCCCTCCTGGACCTCTCAGGTTAGCCTAGGTATTCGAGTTCGAAAATAAATCATGTCAGGTAATTAATCTAGGTTATTAGAAAATCAGCTTTTAAGAAATGACACCCAAAATTTGTCCCAATTTTTTATACTTGACAATTCGGGTACCGAAAATGGGTTTGGGTAATCCGAATTTCCCGAGAAGTATCAACATGGAAGGAGAATGAGAATTTTGTGAACTTAGCCGCGATTGGGGTGGATCAGAAGGACGTCGACGCGTTGAAAAAGATTGAAAGGTTGTCCTGGTGGGGCAAGTGATAGAGGGACATAGAAAGAGGTTGTGCGAGCGGAGGCTGGCGGGATACGATGTAGGCCAGTGCTCGCTCCCCGACACCATGGTTATGGCCTCGCTGGTGGGATACGAGGGAGTCAAGGGAGGAGGCGAAGGCGGCCGCCGGCCCATGTGTCGATGATCATTTCTGCTCTCCGGGCGATGATGGCCTCGTGCGAAACGGGGGAGGTGGTTTGTCGCGTCGCAACAAGTGGCACCACTGTGGTGATAAGATGAAAGATCTGGGATAGGAGATAGAGTAGGTGCGAATGAGGGGACAATGCTGCTGGTGGACTGGTGGATGCATTGCGTTCAGCTATGTGGGGTTTTCTTGTTCTCAGCTAGGCTAAAAAGAGCAAGCATTCTATTGGGTTGTTGGGTTCACACTTTATTTTACGTAAACGGTTTGTTCGGGTACTGGGACTTCAAAACTCGAATTTTATGAATTAATTTCAGGTTTTCAATCTTGGTACCCAAAAACGTGCTTGTTTTATAGGTTCGGGCTATGTGAGTCGATTTTTTCAGGACAAGTATCGGGTTTTATGCCAAGCTTGACTCCCAGTGTACCGCCAACAGGGGTGTGGGACATGGGTATACCGTCACATGCCTGCCCCCTTGGATAGTATTTTCAATTATTTTCAAAGTGACTGCCGGATTTCCCCCCTATTTTCTCTCTTATGAGAGGTTCCTCAAACATTGGACTCCACAAGAATTTTGAGCAAGCCCGCCTTGTCTGATGGAACGCCTGGGAAGAAACACATTTGCCTTAGAGACCCTTTCGTGTATACCAGACATGCCCCGAGCGCGTCTACGCCCCCTATATGTTTTGGAGCTTGGAGACGCTTGAAATCTACTCTCACACCCACGGTTGTATGTGGATTCTCGCCATTCAGTCGCATCGTTCATGGTGCACGCCTTAGTGTGAAACCGACTCTCCTCCTAAACTCCAATATGCACGCACAACTTTGTGGGAGAGAGTGTGTGCCACACGGGTCTAGGCACGCTTCGCCCATCCTCGGGTCATGTGTCTCACCTAAAAATTCCGCCGCGGCCGCGACTCTCCCACATCCACTATGCTCCTCTCCTCCTCCCCTCATGCTCCTCAATTTATGGGTTTGGATGCCTCTTGCATAATATTCTCTCTTCCCTCTGTTGTAGGCAGATGCCGCTTTGGTCTATCGTGATAGCTCTTTGGTAGACCAAAGAGCTACACATGAGCAGAAATAGAATATTATGCAAGAGGATTATGTTGCTTCGCAGATGCCGCTTCGAGTGTTGGTACGCCAAACCCACTTCGAGTGTTGGTACGCCAAACCCCGTAAGACACCCTTGCGATTACACGGGCATATGAAAGTCAAGCGCGGAGACATGTGGGACATGTGCCGGCATGAATGTGTGCCAAGAGGAGACATTCCTGGCTAGGGGTTGACCAACGAGGTCATCGGTCTTCTAAGGGGTCTAGGGCTTCATAGGAGTCCCGAGGACGTGCCGAAACCCTGACCCCCTCTCCCTGGATCTCCTATCTCGATAGGCTCTCCCTATGTGCACCATAAGTTCGAAGCACACTGTGCTCACCATGCGAATCCGAGAAGAATTTTCCGACCGGTCACCCATTTCAAATAGCCTAGACTAAGCATGCATAGCTTGTATTATGTCTGTCTTTTTTGTTACTATTGTGTTCATTCTAACTTGATGGGTGTGTGCTCTTTGATTGGATGCTAATCGCACTTTATCGGGGGGAAAATTTATCATGCTAAGACCTCCACCAGGATGTCACAAAGGCCTCGGTACCATTGACCAATCAACCTGACGGGGCGCACACACGAGACTAGTCCTAGGTTTGTGTAAAACTTTCTTTGTTCTTCTTGTGCAGATTGTACTGTTTCCAAACAAAAATATGTTCTAAGGTGCCGGTGAATAGAAAAAGAAAGAAAAAAGAATGGCCGCATGCATCACTCGCCTTTGCAATTTTGTTTTGAGGAAGAAAGAGCACGAGGATTGTTTCAGAGTAGTATAGGAACCAAGAATGAAAACAGAAAGCAATCGAGTAATAATATGTATATATTCCGTTCGTGTCCGACCAGGATGTTCATGCAGCAAATCATTATCTATGATGGCTATGGAACACTCATTCAAAATTTGATGGTATGTATGGCCCCTTAATTTTTTTGGGGTGGGATGGGATCCCTTGGTCGCCACATTACGGCTCATCTCATCATGACTTGATCTACTGTAAGCAAACTTAAGCAACAACAATGCTTGCATATAATAGATTAGATAAGTTATAATTTGATTAATATATCCATTGTTTTCTTGTGAATCACTACTAGGATAGATAGTGGCCGGGTACCGAAATGTCATAAGGAAGAGGCAAAGCTAAGTTAAATTGTGAGCATGCATTCCGCCATGCCCCGGATGAGGAGGCGTGCAAGCTGCAGTAGCTTATGGGCAACGGCCATCTCCTCTGCTCTCCTCGCCATCTTGCTCGCGGCCACCACATACCTTCCTGCATCTCCCTCCGATCTTCGGGTGGACGGCCGGCGGCGTCGGAGGCAGTGCGACGAGGAGGTCAAATGGGCAGCCAGCATCGCGTCCCAGCACAAGGCCACCCTCGTCCTCACCGTCGGCCACCTCGGCTGCGGCAACTTCAGCAGCGTGCAGAAGGCGGTGGATGCGGTGCCTGACCACGGCGCGGCTGGCGGCAGGACCCTGGTGGCCGTGGGCGCCGGCATCTTCAGGGAGAAGGTGGTGGTATGGGCCAACAAGACGGACGTGACGGTGCACGGGCGCGGCAACCTCAACAGCACCGTGACGTGGAACGACACCGCGGCCGGCTCCAGCAACTGCACCCCCTGCAGCGCCACCTTCACCGTCCTCGCCGCCGGCTTCGTCGCCTACAACATCAGCTTCCAGAACACGGCCCCTCCGGCGGACCCGGGCGCCAGCGGTGGCCAGGCCGTGGCGCTGCGGGTGGCCGGCGACCAGGCCGCGTTCCACTGGTGCGGCTTCTACGGCGCGCAGGACACGCTGCTCGACCAGCAGGGACGGCACCTCTTCCGCGGATGCTACGTCGAGGGATCCATCGACTTCATCTTCGGCAACGCACGGTCGCTCTACCTCGGCTGCACCATCAGCTCCGTTGCCGCCAGCAACAACAACGGCGTGACTGGGAGCATCACGGCGCAGGGGCGCGGGTCGGCGGCGGAGAGGATGGGGTTCGCATTCGTTGTTGGAAATAGGCTTGTGTGTCCAGTCGACAAGGTCCTTCGAGTGTGAGGAGTCGACAAGTTTGTTCGAGTCAGGAGGATTCGAGTGTGTAGCCCAGTCGGAGGTTGTTCTGACTGGAAGTAGTTTCCGGGTACGTGGAGTCGAACTCTCGACTCCTACCCGAGGTAGTTTTTCGAGTGACGGAGTTGGCTGTCGACTCCGGCTCGTGGACACGTCAGCGCGGGTGTTGGCGGTCTGGAATCCGCTAGAAGGTTCTAGAGCACAGGTGTCCTGGACACCTGTGTGGCC
Source organism: Poa pratensis (assembly GCA_947311845.1). NCBI lineage: Eukaryota > Viridiplantae > Streptophyta > Magnoliopsida > Poales > Poaceae > Poa > Poa pratensis. The sequence continues at coordinate 59,509,616 of CAMZMU010000048.1, read as the reverse complement.
CGCGCGCAGTGGCTGACATCTGTCTGTGTGGATAGGTTCGCCACGGTGGCTGGAAATATCTAGCCAGATATTTGTAGGAATAGTGTTTACCCTATAAATACCCTATGAATAGAAAAAGGGAAAATTGAGGCAAACCATTGTTTTCTTTGGCACACACTCCCCTCTCTCTCTCTCACGATCGAAAAGATCTCACGGGCCAACAATTGGTATCATAGCACTGAGTTCTTGAGAGATCTCACCGGAGATGGCGACGGAAAGGCGCTCTTGCCGGCGGAGGTGAAGGAGGCCGCGAGCACGCTGGCAGCCCAGCGTGTTGTGCGGGAGGCCGGTAGTTCGTGGCCGCTGCTCACGCGGTCAAACTACGCGGACTGGGCGCTGCTCATGCAAGTGAAGCTTGAGGCACGCCGTGTTTGGTCCGCCGTGCACCCTGGCACGGAGGAGCGCGAGACGGATCGGGCAGCACTGGAGTACGTGCTGCTCGCCGTTCCGCCGGAGATGATCTCCACACTGGCGTCGAAGAAGACGGCCAAGGAGGCGTGGGAGGCGATCAAGACGATGCGGGTCGGAGATACCCGTGTCCGGGAGGCGAAGGCGACGGCGCTCAAGAAGCAGTACGAGGCCATCAAGTTCGGCGACGGCGAGAACATCGACGACTTCGCCATGCGGATGTCGTCGCTCGTGTCGCAACTTGGGGTGCTCGGCGTCACCCTCACCGAGCCAGACACAATCCGTAAGTTTCTCTCGGTCGTTCCCACGAGGTTCTCGCAGATGGCATGCTCCATCGAGACCCTGCTCGACCTCGACAAGCTCCCCATGGAGGAGCTCATCGGCCGCCTCAAAATGGCCGAGGAGCGACATGAGGCGGAGAAGCCGGAGGCCAAGCAGGCTGGGAAACTACTCCTCACGGAGGAGGAGTGGTTTTCTCGGATGCGCCTGCAAGATGGAGGTGGATCCTCCAGCCATACCGGACGCGGCGGCGGCAAGCCGCGCGGTCGCGGTAGAGGCAACTCAGCTCGTGGAGCTGGGAACCCTGGCACGTCGAAAGACACGTGCAGGTACTGTGGAGTCGCCGGCCATTGGGTGCGGGACTGCCGCAAGAAGAAGCGCGAGGAAGCTCACCTCATGCGCAGAGGGTGCGGAAGCACACCTCGTCCGTGGCGGAGACGATGAAGATGACAGCGCACTCCTCATGATGGAGACCTGCACCATCGCGACTGCCCCACAGCTCCCTGCTTCGACTCGCCAGGCGGAGTCGAGCACCTCGGAGGCGGCACCCTTGTCTCGACCGGTGGCAGAGTCAGCG
>CAMZMU010000048.1:59342672-59428583 GCA_947311845.1 Poa pratensis | reverse complement strand
TTTGAAATATCTCTAAACTTTACTGAAAAGGGGTAAGAAGAAGTTTATAACTATCCTTTAAGAAATCATCATTTTAGCTATTTCTCCAAAACTCCTCCTTTTTCCGACCATTCCTCAATCATGGTTCTATTCACCACAGCCTCGTACCAACTCATTGGTACAGGTAAGAAACATCCCTCCACTTCAATTTCCTCAACACAATTCAGAACTTGCAAAACTTTGCACATGGCCTTAGTAGTTCTTCCCAACTGTCCATATCCGAGGACTCGGCTATTCGAATAGTTTTACCCTCTGCAGAGGTAGTACGCTTTTCCCACACCATCCGGTCACTCATCGTGTCAGCCACGTCCCGCCATACCAGAGGTATGCGAAGTTGAGTTCCCGGCCATAGTCTGTCCTTTGCTCATGCTAGTATAGGACCCTGCCTCTACGACACTTTCCATCGACACTTAAATCCTCAAAACTAAGTGTGAGGACTCGTAGTTCTGCCCGGCGGACCCAAGGGAGCCCTTCAATCCTCTTTCTCCAATACACTCATACCGGCTTCCGGTAGACTTCACTTAAGAGGACCCAGGTCAGGGGGTAGGTCCTCAGACCATCCCCTCATGGAACGAGGTTATCCTCGTTATTGAGGCATCCAGTACTAACACGAGCAAATTATATGACTACGCCCTTTCCCATATGTGGGTAAATGTGGTCGCACAGATTTTTCGGCTGGGGATGTAAGTACAAGGACACGATGTGCATTTTTCTTTCCAAAAAAAACAACACCATTCTCTGTTTCTCCATCTTCATACCGACCTTTCGGCACTTCATCTCCATTCAAGTACTTTCAAAGGAGTTTTTAATTATTGTTTTTCCCATCCTATAGTTGTAAATAACTACCTTATATTTCTACATAGAGTGGCAAAATAGTTTTCATGTTTTTGTAAAAAGGTTTTTTTCCAAAAACAAACATTGATACTTTTGAACAACTCCTGAGATTAAAATAGATGTATATAAATGCAAGCTCAGTGAAGTAGCTTGCCTTGCTCAACAAAGTGGTACTGGTCCTGATCTTCTGGTTCAGCAAAACCTCCTTCCTCGATAAATCCGTCAACGGTATCGTCTAAACGTTAAACAAGCAAAACAAACAATCACTACACTAACTCAAGCATCATCACAACCTTACAATCACAAATGCTATAAATAGCCACTGCATACATCAAGCAACACAATGTGGTTTCAATTTAATCGAATTAACCTTTATTTAATTATTTTCAAACTAAGGCAGAAACTAGTTGTACACCATTTAATTCACCAATTAATCTAGGTTGGTCACAAAATTTCAAACTAAAATTCTATGGATAGCTACTGATGTGTAGAAGACAACCCAATTGGATTGAGGTCTTTTGGAGTTATCAAACTCCCTACACAAATGTTTTAGTTCAGAATGTCTTAAATCAAGTTTTAGCTACTGCTTAAGTTTTATTGATCAATAAATTAAATCCTTTTGGGGGTAACTAACCTTGGCTAAATGTGATCTAACAAAACTGGTCCTAACTCAATTTGGCTTAACATTAATTCACAATAATTGGTTTAGTGCAGTAGGGTTTACTAACAATTAATCAAAGGCTAAAGATTTTAAACTTCTCAATTAATTCTACCAAAATTTGGGGAGCTAAAGGATCCCAATACAAAGCTACCACAATTGGTTTCAAGTCAATTGGACTAATATAACTCCAGAAACAACTAGTTTGGTGTTTTAAACTTTCTGGAGCATTTTTATTATTTCACTTTTATTATTTATCTAAATGAGATGAGACCACTTTGGTGAGTTAAAGAATTTTATATCTTTCCAGAACATTTGAGTTTGATTTATTTGGATTCCTAAAACTCGAGATATTGAATTTCAAAGTGGTGTCCAGTACTGAAGTTCAGAGGAGATTTAAATTCTAAAAACCTAATTTACTGGATAATGTTGAGATCCCTGACGGGTGGGGTCCGCTCATCAGTGACTCAACAGAAAACGTTTCGCGCGCGGGTTTAAGTTTAAAACGCTGACGGGTGGGGTCCACCAGTCAGTGTCAATTAAACGAACCGGTACGTAGCCGTTGATTTCTAATCCTACGGCTGTGGATCAAGGACAACGGCGGCGACCATTTCCTGGTGGCGCCGTGGCTCCGGCGACGGCGGTGCTAGCGATTCGCTCACCTGGGAGCTCGGGTGGAAGCGGAGATGATGGGGATCGACGGCGGAGGGCGTGGGGAAGCTCTGGGGTGAGTGGTGCTTGCTGAGATGGCTCCAATTGACGGCGGCGTGTTCGGCTCCTCCTCCGCGGCCGCGCTCCAAGTCCGGCGAGTTCCCTGCTGCGCTGCTGTGCACGAAACACGGGAAAACTCGGCGGATGAGCAAGGGTGCAATGGTGATGCGAGCAAGGGCCAGAGAGAAGGCAGAGGGAGAGAGGCACGACCTGGCCGTGATCGACCTCTTCCTCGGCGCGGCAGCGCACTGCCGTGCTTGTGTGCGGTGGCTGTGGTGGAGTGCTCGCCCTCCTGGCGATGCACGGGTGTGAGGGGTGTGAGAGGGAAGTGGTGGAGGTGTGTGGAGAGGGGAGGGAGTGCGGGGGTGCTTTTATAGCGGGTGGAGGTGCTCGGTGCTCCATGGCACGGTGGTGGGGAGAGGGAAGGAGAGGCGCGGGGTCCAGACGGAGGTGTCTGGGAGGTTGCGGTGAGCGAGGGAGTGATGCAGGTGCGGTCGGGTGGTCGAGGGGAAGCAGAGGTTGCGCGCGAGCTTGCGGTGGCGTGCTCGGCCCGCCATGGCGTGCGGCGAGCACGGGCGCGTGCGCTGGGGTCGGGTAGGGTGCGTGAGGTGCACCAGAGGGGCAGTGGTGCTCGTACACGACGCGGTGGAGCTGATGGAACCAGAGGGGTGAGGTGGGGCAGTGCGGAGGCGTGCGGCGTTCTCAGTTGACCTCGGCGTCGCCACGACGCGCGGCGTGCTCTGGCGCGGACGGTGCGCACGCCAGAGGCCTCTGCGGCGGTCGAGTCGCGTCAGGCAGGGGCGGAGGGAGAAGGGTGGTGTGGCGGGCACGGCGTGGCGTCGCCTCAGCGTCGCGTCTGCTCTCTCCACGGAGACGACCCGTGCGGCAGAGCTCTGAGGACGGCAATGGAGTGGAGCTTCGGCTGCCTCTCTGGGGTCAACGAGCGCGTCTCTTCATCGTCCTTCGAGTGAGTGAGGTGAGGTGAGGGAGTGGAAACACTAATGGCACGGGATTGCACCGAATTGAGCTCGAATTTTGGATTGGATTTTCGGGTTAGGGAAGAACACTGTGGTGATCAGCAGGTGTTCGATCTAATCCCTGAACCAAGTCCAAAATTGGATTTTCTGAATTTTATTTTCATAGTTTGTTTCAAAATGATTTGTCAAGTTTTGTGGTACCACTGGGGTATTTATTTTGGAAGTGTAGCTTGGTGATTTTTGATGATTTCCAAAGTTAAAGAAACATTTGGAAATTTTGAAAATGGAATTTTGAATATAATTTGAAATAAAGAGGGGGAAAAGTATTAGGGATAAAATGAGAGGGATCAAGATTTCTCCACTGAATTTTTGTTTGGAAGATAATTTGAATTCCCAATTGGAGATTTAATGTGACACTTGTCACATTATTTTTATTGTTTTAGCACTTGTTTTATTTCTTTTCTTTTCTTCAAGTTTTTATTTAGAGCAAACAACAACTCAAGCAAGCATAATCAAACAAAAACACATAAAATAACAAAAGTTTTTTGTTGGCCCACAATTTTTGACTAATACAGCTGGGTTACAATTTTGGGATGTTACAGCCATCCACCTACGGTAGCAACTCCGCCCTCCGTCGGTAGCAGCGCTCCCCACGTACGGCAGCATCGCCGCTCACGACGGCAGCACCGTCTCCCCTGCCGGTAGCAGCAGCGCCGGCATCATGGTATAGGCCGGTGAGCCTCCGACAGATAGGAACAGAGGGGAACAGAACTCGGCCTTCCTGGATTCGCGAGGATTTGGGAAGAACTCGACTTCATGGCGATGCCGCTGCATGTGCTCTTGAGGTGCAGGAGGAGCAACGGCGCGGGAATTTGGGCGGCGCACGGCGAGCATGCGCTGATGGGGTGGAGGCGGAGCAGCTGAGCGAGGAGATCGAACGAAAAGAGGAAAACGAACGAGTGGTGGAGAAGGTCGGGAGGAAGGGATAACGTTCATGGTGGGGCCCCATATCCCCGCTGTCTTCCCACGTACAGGACACGCGGCGCGCAATGCGTCCGGAGGATCGAGAGACACGATCCCCCGGGGGTTAAGAAGCGTTTCCCCTAGTCTAATGGCTTAGGCATCTTTGACGGGCACAAAAAGTTGGTCGACTCGTGATTTCTCTCACGTAGTACTTTCCCTGATCATACCAAATTAGTCACGTCATAGCTAACGGTGTGGATATCGACCAAATCACCTTATTTTGGCATAAGTGGCCATGCCACGCCTATGTCACATGGCATACATACATGCTGTAGACTTTAGATGTCACACGCAAACAAACTCCTTCATCCAAACTAAGAAGCCAAGCCATATCAAAAAAAAAAAACTAAGAAGCCAAGCTCAATTCCTAACTACCACAAATTCGAGAGAAGTTCCATGAAACGAAAGCAAACCCTTCATGGAAACTCAAAAACAGTTCAAATTTAGACCGACGAGCACAAAACACTACAAAGACAACTCTAAAACCAAAACAAGAACGGTTCCGTGCCGCCAACGCCTCCTTCCCGAACGCACCCGAGCCGTCCGTACAAGCATATCCGCCCACGATACCCAGATCAGACGGCCCCTAGCGAACCGAACACACTCTCCTGGACTCTTCCCAATCCCAGATCGACCATCCGGGCCGTCCATCCGAAACATTCCCCGGATCGGACGGCCACAGACGGGCCGTCTATACTCCAGGCGGCTATAAATCTGGGGAGGCCGCCTCCGACCCAGCCCCTCTCGCCGACCGCCGCTACTCCCCCAAGTCCCAGAGCTCGTTAGGGTTTCGAGCCGAATCTTCTTCAGGGGGAGCGAATTCCGAAGCGGCGGCACCATGCTCGTGTACCAGGACAAGCTTTCCGGTTCGTCCATTATACCTCGTCCCTGAATTTTCATCCTCGCTGCTTTTCGCTTTTGTTTTGAGCGAATCGGGTGGTTGCACGGCTAGATCTGATCTTTTACGGCGATCCGAAATTGCCAAGATTTTCTTCGTGCTGGTTTGCTCGGTTGATTCGAGTTTCAATCGCTAGATCTGGTGTCGCTTTGGGGTCGAATTTGGTTTTTTTATATTTACTAGACGATTATATGTCATGCAAAGGATTTAACAGAATCTCCGGTGTTTTGCTTGTTCCTGCAGGCGACGAGCTGCTCTCCGACTCGTTCGAGTACAAGGAGCTCTATGACGGCGTGCTCTGGGAAGTCGACGGCAAGGTATTTTCTTGGGCTGTGCTGATCTGCGTTTTGTTGCTCTACGTGCTGTCTGTAATTCTGTTTAGTAGACCAAACACTCGATCTGACATTGTGTATGCGATAGGCTGTCTTAGTTGCTGTGTAGCCTATCAGTGTAGTGTTGTCGTCGTAATTACGTTTGGTGCGCCGTTGATTTTTGTCTAAGACGCTTGTACTAGTTAGATTTGCATCGTAGGGTTTGAAATTGATTGGTCGTCTGGATAACATGGATACCATCCTAGGATGCAAACCTAACTAGTCCAGGGATGGATGAAGTCGTCTCTCAGTTCACTCATACCGATTGATACATCTATCTCTATAGTACTTTTACTTATTTCATATCGTTGACATCATAAGATCGTTGAAGTAGCTAATTCCTCTAAATAGGGGGCGTTGAGAACAAAGAAATTCTTGGGGCTATCTCTAGATCTTATTGTTGATTACACAATTTGAGTACATGTTGTAGTTGATGTGGTTATTTACATGATTTTGAATGTTTGTAGTGGGTTGTTCAAGGAGCACTCGATGTGGACATTGGTGCCAACCCGTCTGCCGAGGGAGGCGGTGAGGATGAGGGTGTTGAGGACACGGCTGCCAAGGTGGTTGACATTGTTGACACCTTCCGTCTTCAGGTATTTGCTGTCAGTTGTCTATCTGGTATGTAGTTTACGTTATGCACCTCATCATTGAGCTAAGCATGTCTTCCTTTTGCAGGAGCAACCTCCTTTTGACAAGAAGGCGTTTGTGACCTTCATGAAGCGCTACATTAAGAACCTTAGTGCCAAGCTCGAAGGGGAGGAACTTGATTGTTTCAAGAAGAACATTGAGGGAGCCACCAAGTTTCTTCTTGGCAAGCTCAAGGACCTTCAGTTGTAAGTTCTCTTTGCCTTGTCTGTCAGGGTTCATAATTTATACTCCCTCCGTTCACAAAAAGATGTCTAAACCTAGTTTAAATCTACATGTATCTACACACTAAATCATGTCTAGATACATGCAAATTTGAGTTAATTTGAGTTAGGTTAAGACATCCTTTTATGAACGGAGGGAGTACATATGTAACTTGATCTTGAGCTTCTCCTAAAAATCTGATTGCAATTCTTTGAATTTCCAGTTCGTTGCTATACCAATGAATCTTAGTTTTACACAAACACATCTGCTGTACTGCACGCTAGAATTTCTTTCAATTTTATGAACCTGCTAGAATATATTTCCCACTCAGCAGCATATTATACTCACGGAGCTCTTGTTATTTGTTCCTTGCAGCTTCGTGGGTGAGAGCATGCATGATGATGGTGCCGTGGTATGCGCCTACTACAAGGAAGGATCCATCGACCCAACTTTCCTCTACTTCGCGCATGGGCTGAAGGAGGTCAAGTGCTAAGCTCACCGGCCCCTGCTCCGCTCCATATGTTAAATCTATTTTTGGTCTGGTCCTATGGTTGTTAATTGACTCGCCAATGTTGGTATCAGTAATTGACTCGCCAATGTTGGTATCAGTATCTATCGGTAACTGTCAGATGTTGAGTGTCTTGAAACTTTGAGATTGTGGTATTTGCTTCTGTAACTGGATGGTGAAATTAGTGTGCCGTCAGTATTGTTGTGTTTTTGCTCGAAAATTCCTTCCTATCCAATATGAAGTAAAAACCTCTTTTTTGCCTTCTTCTACCTGGGAGATTCCTGGGAATCCAAATTGAATCGAACTTCTAGAGTGTACACTCTCCTGTCTAGCTGAGAACACACATCAGATGCAAACATGACGCAGGAGACGGGGAGCGAATTCTTTCGTTCTCCCTCTTTTCACGCAAGTCTCTCCTGACCTACTGAAGCTACCCTCTTTAGTGTTCCTGTAGTTCTGAAAATGAATGTGCAAATACCTAAGCATCATCTTCTCCTAGTCTGACGCTTGAACACCATCCATGCCTCCAAGGAGGTAAGGACAGTGCCGCTTGATAACAGCACTCTAGGATTAGTCACCTCGCAGTTCAGCCAAGAGCATACTAGCGGTGATAATGTCGACTTTGATGACCAAAGGGAGTGAAAAAACCGCATCTTTAATTTCTGGCTCTTCAAAATTCGCCGTGAGCTTGCTTTGATCCTCCGGGACAGCTCCTCCCAATTTAGGCAGACAGAGCGGGGAGACAAGATGCCTTGGAAGTGAGAGTGAAGTTGTGCCTTCTCCGTCCATTTTGTACTCTGATGAAAAAGCTTCGCGTTGGTGTCATCCTAGTCAGGTGGGAGTGTTGGCGCATCTTGATTTTCTGGATAGTGAAGAGGCCGAGTAGCTATGCTTGCCTTTAGGTGACATCGAAGATGGTGCTCCTCTGTCAAAATAACTTCCTTGGTGATTGCTAATTGTGTATCTGAAGTTTTGGACGCCTATTTTTCCTTGCTGCCATTTCTTGAGGCCTTTCCAGTGCGGCATACCTTGATGTGAATTCTCCTAAATTGACTTGAAGGAGGGCTTTGATGACGTCGAAACCTCCCCCTCGAGGCGAGAGGAGCATGGTCAGAGCACATGGATGGGATTGCATGAAAAGTACATCCGAGCCGTTGGAGTAGAAAAAAATGTTCGATCTTAGTCACCACAGGTTTCTGCTGTCAGTTGACCAAGCGAAGTGGCCGACCATTGAGCTTTAGCTCCTTGAGATGTAACGTGTCGAGAGCAGCCCTGAATTTCATACAATCTTTCCTGCCACATTTTCTTCAAATATGAGTATTGTAGGGGCTTAGCTCCCAGCATTATCTTCTTGGTTAACAAGAATTGTCGTAATCCAAACCAACAGAATACCCCCCTCCCCGCCCCCACCAGGCCACAGTATGGCCGCTAACAGGGATAAGCTCACAAGTTCTTTGCAGACGACAATCTTTATTAGCACAACGACACAACAAGGAAGGCCGTTGGAATCTTGGGCAGTATCTTGAGTGGCTTCCACTTCCGCTGATACCGGATGTCAGAGGTTTGGTACGCCAACTCAAGCCCAGCATCTTATGTACGTTCAATTCATTTGCATCCGTTCAATCATTAGCTAGGTATAAAATGCAGACGGCACAGCACAAATGAAGTCGGGACTGAAATACAAAAGATGTAATCACTGGCAGGAAATGGAATGAGTTTACAGCTCGCCAGCCTTCTAAACGCTGTTACAAGTACTTGAAAGTTAGATGGTACAACAAGTCAGCCAGACTTCATGTCCAGGTAGCTGCTGGCTGTTCAAAAACCTGCAAAACTAGGAGTAATCGTACAGGGAGATACTCTTGTCGTCCGAGGCGCTTGCAAGCCGGCCAGCACGGACTCCTTCCCCTCCTGGTGGACGGAACGCGACGGCCCAGACCTGGTCTGAGTGGTTGCTCATCGTCTGAACTGACGCCCGGGCGTTGATGTCCCACAGCCGTACGGTGCGGTCGCTGGAGCCCGTTGCCACCGCCATGCCATCGGGGCTCACGTCGATGCTCAGCACCCAGCTCGCGTGCCCTGACATGGCCCCAATGAGGCCCTTCTCCTTGGCGTCGTATATGTGGATGTGGGAGTCATCGCAGCCGGTGAAGAGCACATGAGGATCAACTGGGGAGAACACCATGGACCTCACTGGCATGTGGTGGCCCTCCAGATGGTGGAGGAATTTCATGCGGACCGCGTCGTACACGGCGATGGTGCCATCCATGGATCCACATGCTAACAGCTTGCCATCTGGGCTCCAGGCGACTGAAAGAACAAACTTGCCACTGCCTGTTTTATCAGGGCGGGCTCCCTCTGGACGCGGAACAGGAAGACTGGTAATAGGCTGCCACTTCTCCGTGTCCCAGAGTTTCACTGATCCACTGCCACCACCAGCTGCAGCCAGAGCAACACCCTGAGAAGGAAAGCATTTGATTGATCAGTTTGTAACTGGACATGAGGAAAGAATATCCAAATTGACAAAGTGACTTATGTTCAATAGTTTCTGACTGTATTTGCTGTTAGAGATCAAATTTTAATATGTTCGGACACAAGCATGTTCTATTTAGTGGTATCTGGTGCAAGCTTGCATGGTCAATGACCAGTTTCACCTTATTTTGCTCTGTATGCAGTCAATATGTCTTGTTGGGCTAGTGGTTTTTACTTGATCCTTTTCTGATTTGACAGTTTTGTTCGAAACCTCGACTACCAATATGAAGGAAAACTGTGAATGAACTATCCTGCTTTTGTGATTTACTGTGAATGAGCTATATGTCATCGTTGCCATTTCCATCAAGGAGTAGGTGAGCAGCACAAGAAAATAATGCTATCTCACAAAATCCAGTACGATCAGGAAAGTAACAAGGGGAATCACATCAACAAGGCAAGGTGTAACAGATTTGAAGACAGCTTTACCTTGGCACATAAAATTTTCTAGCGATACTTGCATACTGTCCACATATGACTATATAAGTATTGGTTAACCAGCTTAATGAGGACCTGGCCTAATACTAAGGAAATGTTAACTCTATCCACAATTAATTTAACTCCATAGTTATCTGGAATATTCCTTCATCACCTTAATATACTGAACAGAGTCGTCCAGAAAGCACAGTACAACATAAATTTGATAATGTAGTGCAAACACTTGCCAACAATGGTCTATAATCAGCATCTAACAAAAAATTCTTACGACATTTACGGCAACTCTGAAAGCAAATGTTCATGCGTAAAACAAAAGGCAAGGATAGCATGCCGTAAAATGCAGGCCAGTGCACCCCACTAAACAATTTCACACTGGCCTGTTTTCATGTACCTCTGCAAAAGAACTAGTTTCATCTCTTTCTCAATTTCCAGCACGAAATGCAAATCAGGCTGGCGAGGCATTCTACACTGGAATAATACCATTTGACAAAAACCCACAAATTACTTCAATTTCAACGCTCAAGTACCCTGGTAGAAAGGGAAGTAAACTGTCATAGCATTTCACTGAAGACGCACACCTCTGAAGCATCTCCCACTCGAACCTACCTCAACGGTTTAGCAATTGCAACTCGCGAGCAAGATCACGGAGCAAAGCAGAAAGCCAGCGCCTTACTTACCTTAGGGTGGAACCGGACGCCCCAGACCTCGGAGGGCGGGGCATCGAGCGTGGCGACGGAGGCGCCGGTGTCGACGTCGAAGACGCGGATGTAGCTGTCGAGCGAGACCGCGGCGGCTATGACCCCGGCCGGGTGAGCCGCGAGAGAGAGCACCCCGAGCGCGTGGCCCCGCGCCGGCGCCGACGCGGCGGCGAGGTCGTCCGGCCGCCAGGCGCGGACGGTCTCGTCGAGTGCCCCGGTGAGGAGCAGCGCCGTGGGGCGGTGGTCGGCAGCGGGGACCCACGCCGCCGCCCAGATCGACTCGTCGTGAGCCCCGTCCAACGACTTGAGACCCGCGAGCTTCATCTCTTCTCTCTCTTTCTGCGACAAGCGAAACCCTAGGCGTTTGATCTGGTTGGTGAGGGCCTGTGGGAGGGAGGGGTTCGTGGGTTTTGGAAGAGGTTTAATAAAAAAAGGAAAATCTGACCGAATGGCTGGGCCGTGTTAAATGTACTGGATCCCGTGGTGTACAGTAAGCAGACCTGGCCCAGCCCAGATGGTGATTTGCTAATTTGCTTAACTATTGTACTGGACCCTGACAGTGCGCAGATTGCAGACCGGCCCATATCGTGGTTTCCTTATTCCTAAAAAACGTTATTTTTTTTAAGGATACATCCAAGCGGACGTATCGGTTTTAAGAAGGAGCGGCCAAGCGGTCGATTACAACGCGTTTAGGCACATGCGTCAAAAACGCCAATCCACAAGCAGAAATAAAAGGGATCACTCGCCAACCCTCCACCTGTCTACGGGTTGTAAGCTACCCCTAAGCATCCTCGCTGCTCGCCAGAGGTCAGCCTCGGCCTTCACCGTTCTAATGGCAGTCTCTATAGAAGGTATGTGTCCTTCGAAGACCACTCCGTTCCTATGCCTCCACAAGCTCCAACAGATCAAGTTGATCGCCGTCCACAAGTCTTTCTCATCGTTACCTCTCGGACCCTTGGCCGGTAACCAATCCACTAGACGATCATCGTGGGCAGGGACCCCGTCCACTCTACCCCACCTGCTCAGGAAGGAGTACCAAACCTCTCTGGAGAGGACACAACCAAGGAGAAGGTGGTCTATGTCTTCTCCCACTTGGTCGCACAACGGGCAGGCGGTCGGTCTAGGAAGCCCCCTTCGCCCTAAGCAGTCTGCAGTTGCAGTCCAACATCTGTTATTCAAAGCCAGCCAGAGGAAGAATTTGCACTTGTTGGGAGCTCGGGAACACCAAATCTGTTCTGCGCCTGCTAGACCGATCTTGCCCTCAAAGAGGGCTCTGTAAGCCGATCGAGCGGAGTACTTGCGGTGACCCTCCCAATTCCACCTGAATTCATCCACGACCCCTTCCGTTAGGGGGAAATCTGCCACACTGTCAGCCAAGGACAGCAACTCACGAATCTCACGTGCGTCCAGGTCTGGCGGAACATCGTCTAGCCATCCACCTGCGAGCCCCTCTCTAACTCCACGGGAGCAGTGCGCGCCCTTGGGCACTTTCATGAAGAGGTTTGGAGCCCACTCCTTCACACGCCCACTGGGCAACCACCTGTCTGTCCAGAAAAAGGTGGAGGCTCCGTCACCCACAACTGAGGTGGTGGCTGCCTCAAACAACTGACGTACCACGCGGGGCACTTGGATGTTGAACTCACTCCAGGGTTTGGAGTTGTCTGTCCTGCTAAGCCAAAGCCATCTAGCCCTGAGAGCGCGGTTCATATGCCGCAAGTTGGGAATTCCGAGACCACCCAGATGCTTGGGCATACAAACCCTCTCCCACACCACCAGGCAGTGACCTCCACGGGCGTCCTTGCGCCCAGCCCAGAGAAAGCTATGAATGACCTTCTCAATCGCCACCAGGGTCTCCACTGACAGGTCGAGTGACATCATAGCGAAAAAACGTTATTCACAACTTTCCGAGAAAAAAGTTACTCCTCCGCTCTAGTTCTAAACAAAATCAGATGTATCTAACACTAAAATATATACTTCCAATTCAATGACAATTAATATGGATCGGAGAGAGTATTCTAAATAGTGAAATTGGGACAGTTGGACCACGGTTTAACGCGGGAGAGCAACTTCAGACCTTGATTATTTACTCTACTATGATTGTGTTCTTGGCGACAGTCTCAAGGAAAGTGATGTTTCTTGTGTGAATGAAGCATGGAGGTGATGTTGTGGAATAGAAATCCAAACCATATTTCCGGATGGTGTCGTCTTGACGGTGAAGGTGATGTTGTGTGCAGTATATGTCTAACGTCTACTTGTCTTGGTGTTGTCTTCATGGCTGCCGTGTCCTACACTAGTGAGCAGGTGGTGTTTTGGTCTGATGGTTCTGCGGCTCTCGATTTGTGAATGATCGTCCAACATTTTGTGTTGGCGGCAATGATAGTGTCAGGTTTTTTTTGTTGAACGTTCTCGAGTTTTATCTTGCATGATCTTCTTCACCTAAGAGCATCGACACCGGTACTCGTCTTCTAAATTGTGTCCCTTTTGGGTTGTCGTACACTTGTTCGACCAAATCAGGGGTGATGCCCCCCTCCCTCCCCAAATAGCCGACCCATTTTCATTTTTGATCATTTACACAAATTGCAACATGCCAACAAAAAAATCCGACGAACCCGTTGTAGATAAAATTAAACGAAATATCGCAAGCGACATTTAAACTTAAATGAAATTTGACAAGCGATATTTAAATTAAACTAAACCCTAGATCTAGTGTCGCTTCCGGCTCCGACGTGGGGAACATGGATGCTTCTGGTTCACCGCCTACGTCGGTCCGCGTCGTCGGAAGTGTCGTCGGAGATGGCGGCTGCAGTCTTGAGGAACGTAGATGCCTCTCAAGGAACTTGCATGCCCCTTGAGAAACTTGCATGCCTCTGAGTCTCCGCCCTTGCTGGAGTATGGTGGGGTTTGATCTACGGGTGCCTCTCCTCCTCCAATATTGGTGCTGGTGATGGGGGGCTGGTTCCTGGATAGGTGCCGGTGCTTCGGGTGGCTGCTCGCCGTCGTTGTTGAACAACTCAGCGTCCGACATGAACCCCTCTTGAGGAAGCGACGACATGCCGGTAGGGAGGAAGAAGTTGCCGAGGCGCGCCTGGTAGTTCGCCTCCACCACGCCGTGCTAGTGCGGCGAAGAAATATAGTAGAAGGGGTTGATCCGCTACAACCAGGGCAAGTCCCTCCACTCCCCCATGATGTACTCTAGACGTGCATGCCCGCTGAGCTGCGGCGCCACGGTACCTTGACGATGTTCGTCACCCACCTGTATGACACAAGGATGGCGCAGGTAGTGCTACGCCTCCTGATGTAGTGCAACCCGCGTCCATCACCATGTCAAGTACTCCAATACATCACAAGTCACCATGGACATCAAAGGTGAACCCATTCCTCTACTTGAGCTCAATTCCTACCCTTTTGGATGGTATGCTACGTCATGCTTCGTCCCTCGATGATGCTAGGTTTACCACGACGAGTACACGTACACGGGAGGATGACCAAGGTGCACGGGGAATGAGGTCCGACAAGACGGTGGCATGGAAGAGGAGGAGAAAGCGTCAAGATGAAGAAGGCGAAGCAGGCAAAGACTGCCTGGCCGGTTTCCAAGCCGGCCTGGCCGGCCCACAAACCGGCTACCTTGCAGAGGCGGCCGGTTCCCAGCCCGGCCTGGCCGGCTCCCGGGCCGGCTACCCTGCAGAGGTGGCCGATTCCCAGCCCGATCTGGCCAGCTCCCAGGCCGGCTACCCTGCTGCCTGTGTGCATGACGGGCCCATGTGGCCTAGCTTGTATCTCCCACCTTTCCCCACCTAGTGGCTTAGACTATAAATAGGAGCTCCCCTTCTCCTAGAGAGGGTAAGACTTGATTGAGATAAGAGTAGAGTAGAACTCCATTACCTCAAGTGGTCTCCTTCCTCCCCCTTGTGGGGATGGTTCCTCCTCATGTGGAGAAGATCCCTCTTGCGGATTCAAGACCTCTACTTGTAGCTTGACTACTTGCCAATCTTTCATCCTCGGGTGACTTTATTAGTTTATTGGATCGGTTCGGTTGGCCGTTGGAGAAACAACCATCCAAGATCCCTTCTTGTATCTTCTTGCCAATCTCTCCCTTTGGGATTCTATTGGACCGGTTGGATCGACCGGTAAGGGAAACGGTTCTTGTATCGTGTTTGTGTTTGTGTATTCTTGGTGTTATTCTTCGTATTCTTCGTGTTCTTGAGTGAGTTCGTCCATTCCCGCCGTCAATCCGTGAAGATCGGGCCACCCTAGAGGACTTTTCCTCATCATATGGTATCAGAGCAAAGGTTGCCACGAATTTGACCTTGTTTCCCCCACAAATCCACCAAATTTTTCTTTGTTTTTGAGAAATTCGAAAAATTTCACCAAAAATAGCCTCACGAGCTTTTGGATAGATCTGTGAATCTTGTGCGTTTTAGTAGGTTTTGATCCATGGATCTATTGCTAAACTTGTTGATCTTACTTACTTTGCGTTCTCATGACCAAATTCCATTGATTTCCCCTCCGATTTGAGGTTTTTTGGGCCATTTTTCCGCCCAAAATCGCGGATTTTTGAGGGTCAACCCGCAGCAGGTTGCCCGGCATCCAGCCCGGCTAAGCCAGCTCAAAAACCGGCCCCCCAGCAGAGGCAACCGGCCTCCAGGCCGGCCACACAGAAAACTGCATTTTTCAAAAACTGTTTTGGCCATATTTTTCACTTCCGGACTCCGTTTTGAGTGATCTTTGGCTCGTTTCGAAGCTACGGACAAGGCCTACGTCATCAACACGGTTGATCCATCATCTACCACCACCAAAATTCGTGGGAAAGCACGAAGCTTCTACATCAAAGGGTGAAGATCGTCGACGAAAGGTATAACTTCTCCAATCTTTACACCTTGCCATTCCTTTGTGAGCCACACTATATCTTTGCAATTACCATGTCCTATTGAGGCTAGCTCTTGATGATTGCTTGGGCTTTGCACATTAGCACCGTGTAGTTTCCGAGCAACCTTGCATGCGCTAGTTGATATATATCTTGTGTTGGCATCTGATACGTGCATTTTATATCATCATTTATACAACCTTTAGTATCGTATTAGAATGTTATTTGCATGGTAATATCATTATTCTTACATGTTTTAGATGATTTATGGGACTTTCTTACAAAGTCCCTATTTTTGGTATTTAATTTCTGAGAGGCAGAAATCCTCCTTTTTCTTGTTTTTAATGTTTCAGAAGCTACAGGGATCCAAATAATAAAAGGAAAATTACACAGCCATTTTTTCGTCAGGAGCAAGGCAGAGGGAAGAAGACCGAAGAGAGGAGAGCCACGAGGCCCAAAAGGGGTTGGCCCACGCGGCCAAAACCCTAGGCCTCGTGGGACCCACCAAAATGAGCCTCGGGCACTTCCTCGCCCGGGGCTTTTTATGCACGCCTTCGTCCTCCCCGAAAAGTTATGCCCTAATTTTTCCAAGTCCATCCGAGGCCGTGGCGGCGGCAAAACTCCTGATTCCCTCCGAGGGGGAATCAGACTCTGCTGCTCCGGAGCTCCGGAGAAGGGGGAAATCACCGCCATCGTCATCACTTCTCCTCCTTGGCGTGGGAGGAGGCCTCTACACCATCACCACCACCAAGACCAGCACCATCTCCATCATCATCTCCGCGATCTACCTCGTTCCCCTCGTAGTTTGAGAGTTGCTATACCCTAGATACTTGTCTTGTGCTACTATTCATGTTTGTGATTGAGTACTTGTCATTATTTGGAGGTGAAGTTATATTTTCAGATTGCATTGTACCACTTATGCCACTGAATATCATCATGTTTGCACGTTGTGAGTAGTTCCCGTATGTTCCTGAGGGCATAGGATGAATTGGCAATGATTTATATATGACATGTGTTGGTATTTTGTCAAGTGTTTATCTTTTATTTGATTCTATGATGGTGTTGTGCGAACGTCGACTGCATAACACTTCACCTTTATGGGCTCATAGGAGAACACCGTAGTGTAATGAATTGAGGGAGACTTGGGAGGACACGTAAACCTTGACCGAGTCATGAAGTTGCATTATGAGGGTATTAGTATCGGGGACCTTAGAGTGTAATGCTATGGTGGGACTTTTGTCTTAATAATTCTTGTGCAGTCATTTACTTGGCCACATGATCCATCATAAGGGGTTTAGTTTATTTATTTAGCTTTACCTAACAATGGCTCCGTCCAAAGAAGATTAAAACTTGACAAGATATTCAACGTGTTGTTTAATAAATCTCTATGCCTAGTAATATCCATGCCGCCCTCGGGAACGTTTTCCACTTATAAGTTACACATCACTTGAGCTTGTCCTCTTGCACATAAGGGGATTGGGCTTTCTCTCTTGAGAGCTGTCACTTGCTACTATTTATTTTCAGCATTGCATCCATACAACCAAAAATACCAAAAACACTTGCATCTTTCATTGTTTTATTTATCAATCTTGCTAACCAATACCTTCAGCTCCTCGTGGGTTCGACAACCTTTTCTAATCGAAAGGTACTACAATTGATCCCCTATACTTGGGGACATCAAGATACTTTTCTGGCGCCGTTGCCGGGGAGCGTAGCGCTATTGGTAAGAAGTTTGGTAAGGAAACTTGAAAGCTGTTTTATCTCATTGTTACTATGGCATTTATGAATCGTGCCTCGCTGCATCTTGCTTTATATGAAAGTGCTTATGCCACTGCTCCTAAAGTGGTTGAAACTACTGTGTCGCGGTACCTAAAGTGGGATATAAAATTCCCGTAGGTCATGTTAAAAGAGTTATGAAAAATCCATTTACAGGTGATGGAACTAAGTCTGCACGTGAGCATATGGAATTAATTGAAGACATATGTGGTTTATTTAGACTTCCTGGTATTTCTGAAGATGAGGTAAAAAGGAAGTTATTATATTTGTCTTTATCTGGTAATGCTCGTGATTGGTATAAGTCTCTTGATGAAGAAGTTGTTATTGAATGGAATATCTTGAGGAAGGTTTTCTTTCTTAAATATTTTACTCCTAAAGAAGCTTATGAGAACCGCTGTTATATATTTAATTTCTGGCCACATCTGGGAGAGAGTATTACTCAAGCTTGGGGGAGATTAAAGGAACTCCTTCGCAAGAATCCTTGTCATGATCTTACAAGGAAACTTATATTGATAAATTTTTATGTGAGGCTACCATCGAGGCACAAGGAAATTCTGGATAATTCATCTGGTGGAAGTTTTACTAATAATACTGAACAAGAAGCATGGAATTTATTGGAGACTATTTCTGAAAATACTGGTAATTGGGATCTTGATAAAGGTAATGAGCCCTATTTTGATTATGGATATTCATGTGTAGAGAACTTCTCTACTTCTTTGTTATTTAAAAATCTGAGTGATACTTTTAATCTTGATCCTTATGTTATGATTGAGATAGCTAAAGGTTTTGCTAAGCATATTGTGTTCCTCAAAGTGGTTTTGAAGTTTATGTTGAACCTGTTAAACAATCTATTGTTGTTCCTAAAGTTATTAAACAGGTAGAACCAGTGTCATCTGTGACAATTGAGAGTATGTTGAACCACTTCCATATCCAAACCAAGTTAAGGAGAATTTACTTATTGCTGTTACTAACAAGAGTAAAAAGAGACGTTCTCAGCCTTATGAGCAGATGGAAGTCAACAGTCAAATTTCAATTATCAAACAATTAAATGAAGAAGACCCTGTTGATGTTTATTTATGTGAAGATGCTACTAAGGTCATCAAAGGTAATTCGGCTAAAGTTGGTAAACCTGTTATATCATGCTCTATTGGGACTTCAAGTTATCATGGTCTATGTGATATTGGAGCAAGTATTAGTGTCATTCCATATTCTCTTTATCTTGAAATCAAGCCTGATATTGATCCTATCGTTATGGAAGAGACAGGTATGACAATTCAACTTGCTAATAAAGATTATATTAGTCCATTTGGAATTGTTAGAGATGTTGAAGTATTGGTTGGCAAAATAAAATATCCTGCTGATTTTATTGTGCTTGGTTGTCCTCAAGATTCTTTTTGTCCTATCATTTTTGGTAGACCTTTCTTAAACACTGTTGGTGCTGAAATTGATTTGCCTAAAGAGAAAGTGTTTATTAAATGTGCTGGTGAGAAACTTGAGTTCAATTTTTCCAAATTTGCTGATAAACATGTTGTGAAAGAGCCAATTTCTGAAGTATAATTGAAACTCTTGCACATATAGCTGTAGCTTCAACAGATGTTGTAGAACGTTATATGCTTAATCAAGATGAACCATTTAATGATGAGGAAAAGATGCTTTAGAACAAATATTATGGCAACAACCACCACAATTACAATTGCATATCCCACCTGATAATTTAGGAGTGCTACCACCACCTAAAGGGGATCCTAGTTTCGAATTAAAACCTTTGCCTGAAAATCTTAAATATGCTTACTTGGATGAGAAGAGCATATATCCTGTCATTATTAGTGCTAACCTTTCAGCTGAAGAAGAAGGAAAATTACTTGATGTGCTTAAAGCTCACCGACCAGCCATTGGATACTCTCTTGATGATCTTAAAGGTATAAGCCCAGCTCTATGTATGCATAAAATTAATTTGGAGGAGGATGCAAAACCTGTTGTTGATTATCAACGCCGTCTCCATCCAAAAATGAAAGAAGTGGTAAGGAAAGAGGTAATAAGACTTATTGAAGCTGGTATTATTTATCCCATAGCTGATAGTAAGTGGGTTAGTCCTGTTCATTGTGTTCCTAAAAAGGGTGGAATGACTGTTGTTCCAAATGATGAGGATGAACTTGTGGCTCAACGTACTGTTGTTGGTTATAGGATGTGTATTGATTTCAGGAAGTTAAACAAAGCAACTCGTAAAGATCATTACCCATTGCCATTTATTGATCAAATGTTAGAAAGGTTATCTAAACACTCTCACTTTTGCTATTTAGATGGTTATTCAGGTTTTTCACAAATTCCTGTCCATAAGGATGATCAAGAAAAGACCACTTTTACTTGCCCATATGGTACATTTGCTTATAGGAGAATGCCATTCGGTTTGTGCAATGCTCCTGCTACTTTTCAAAGATGCATGAATGCTATATTTGCTGATTATATTGAAAAGATAATGGAAGTTTTTATGGATGATTTTTCTGTGTATGGTACTTCCTTCGATAATTGCTTGTTCAACCTTAACAAAGTTTTGCAGCGATGTGAAGACCAACATTTAGTTCTTAACTGGGAGAAGTGTCACTTCATGGTTACTGAAGGTATTGTTCTTGGGCATCGGATTTCTGGAAGAGGAATAGAAGTTGACCCAGCAAAGATAGAAGCTATTGAAAAGCTGCCATACCCAAGGGACATCAAAGGTATAAGAAGTTTCCTTGGGCATGCAGGTTTTTATCGTAGGTTTATTAAAGATTTTTCCAAAATATCAAAACCTCTAACCAATCTTTTGCAAAAGGATGTTCCTTTCTCTTTTAATGATGATTGTATTGAATCTTTTAATATTTTGAAGAAAGCTTTAATAAGTGCCCTATTATTCAACCTCCTGATTGGAATTTGCCTTTTGAAATTATGTGTGATGCTAGTGATTATGCAGTTGGGGCTGTTTTGGGCCAACGTGTAGATAAGAAGCTGAATATTATTTATTATGCTAGTAGAACACTTGATGCTGCTCAAAGGAATTATGCAACAACTGAAAAAGAATTTTTAGCAGTGCTGTTTGCTTGTGACAAGTTTAGACCTTATATTACTGATTCCAAAGTCACAATACATACTGATCATTCTGCTATTAAATATTTGATGAATAAGAAAGATGCTAAGCCTAGATTAATTAGATGGGTTCTTTTACTGCAAGAATTTGATTTACACATTGTTGATAGGAAAGGGGAAGATAATCAAGTAGCTGATCATCTTTCTAGAATGGAAAATATACCTGATGATCCTATTCCTATTAATGATAGTTTTGCTAATGAACAACTTGCAAATGTTAATGTTTCTAGTGCTAAAGTTGCATCTCCATGGTTTGCTAACTATGCAAATTTTATTGTTGGTAAAGTTTTACCACCACACTTCACTTTTCAACAAAGAAAGAAATTCTTTTATGATCTTAGACATTATTTTTGGGATGATCCTTTTCTTTATAAGAAAAGTGTGGATGGTATTATTAGACGTTGTGTACCTGAGCATGAACAACAGGCTATTATAAGAGATTGCCATGACAGTCCCTATGGAGGGCATCATGCAGGAGATCGTACAGGTGCAAAGGTATTACAATCTGGTTTTTATTGGCCTACTTTATTTAAGGATTGTGCTGAATATGTTAAATCTTGTGATAAATGTCAAAGAGTTGGAAATATTAGTAGGAGAAATGAAATGCCTATGAATTACTCTTTACCACTTGAACCATTTGATGTGTGGGGTTTTGACTTTATGGGACCTTTCCCAGCATCAAAGACAAAGCATACTCATATTTTGGTTGCAGTGGATTATGTTACAAAGTGGGTGGAAGCAATTCCAACCAAAAGTGCAGATCATGCCACAGCAATGAAGATGCTCAAGGACATCATTTTCCCCAGGTTTGGTGTTCCTAGGTTTTTAATTACTGATGGTGGTTCTCATTTCTTACATGGTGTTCTTAGGAAAACATTGGCAAAATATAATGTTAACCATAGAGTTGCATCTCCTTATCACCCTCAAACGAGTGGACAAGTTGAACTAAGTAATAGGGAAATTAAACTCATTTTGGAAAAGACAGTGAATAAGTCTAGTCTGACTGGCCACTTAAAATTAATGATGTGTTATGGGCTTATAGAACTGCTTTTAAGAATCCAATGGGAATGTCTCCTTATAAAATGGTTTATGGAAAAGCTTGTCATTTACCTGTGGAACTAGAACATAAAGCTAGATGGGCTATTAAACAATTGAACTTTGATTTTAAAACTGCGGGAGAGAAGAGAATTCTTGATTTGAACCTACTAGATGAATGGAGAAATGAAGCTTATGAAAGTGCCAAATTGTTTAAGAGAAAGTTAAGATTTGGCATGACAAGAAAATTAAAAGGAAAGAATTTAAAGTAGGTGATCAAGTTTTATTATTCAACTCTCGTTTCAAGTTTTCTGCAGGGAAGTTAGCTTCAAAATGGCAAGGACCATTAGTGATACAGGAGGTGTACCGTTCAGGAGCTATCCGTCTTCACGGTGACATGAAAGGTAAACCTCATGTAGTCAATGGACAACGCCTTAAACATTATATTGCAGGAAAGAGCTTCATTGGAAAGGTGGAGGAATTGAATTTACAAACACCGGAGGAGGTAATCGCAAGGAATTCTGCAGTTTCAGAAACCCAAAATCAATATTAGGTAACTTTTGTATTGGAAAGTTTCTCGGAATTGCATAAAATTTTACGGGTGTAATTTTTTATGGAAATTAGCATATAGGACAAGAAACTTGGAAGGAACGGAGCCCCGAGGAGGAAAAGAGGGGGTCCCATGCGGCTACAGTACCAGGCCGCGTGGGCCCACTCCTTTTGCCCCTCGAAGTCCCGTTTCGTCTCGTTTTCGTCTCCGACTCTTCGTCTTGACCAAAAACCCGTCAATATATACCCCTTTTCGTTGATCTAATCTCGCACCGAGAGTTCTCGAGCGCTCTTTGTTTTTGCTTTTTCTGTCTTTCAGATCTTAGCCATGTCTAGCTCCGAATCCAACCATGAAGGGGAGAGCCTCTCCAAGGGAGGAGTTGTGAACTACTACCTCAACTCTGTGATGGCGCCGCCGAAGACCTTGTCCTTTAAGAAGGGTGTGCTGCTCGTGGAAGAGGTGAAGGCTCCCAAGACCACTGGTACGGTGGAGGAAAGGCTGGATGATCTGGAGCAAAAGACCTTCAGGTATGGCACGGTTGTTGAATGCAGCCTTGATGCTCATCACTTCATGAACCTGGAGCTGGAGAAGAAGGTTGAAGCGTGCAGAGTGAGGATCGAAGATCTGGAAGGAAGATACAAGGATGTCATCGAGAAGATGACAGGATCCAAGGCTTTATGTGGGATGTAGAGAACCAGAACTGCGAGTATGAAGAACGTTTCAAGAAAATTGCAGAAGCTGCCACCCTCAGGTATAATAATCCACCTACATCCTTTCGTGATGGAAGGCCTTTCCCATGGAAGATGGCGGGGTGGAAGGAAGAATATGAGAAAGAAGAGGCCGCAGCAGAGGAAGCTCTAGCAAAACGTCAAGCTTGGGGGAGTTCAGCCTAGCCTTTATCTTTACTAGTTTATCATATCTATCTAGTCATGGTTTAGTTTACTTTTATCGTTTAGTTATCAATCTCTTTTAGGCTTGTGTGAGCTCATGGAGCATTATCATGTATCCCTATCTTATGGTCTATCAATGAATATTAGAGTATGGTATCATCCATGATTCTCTTGTTTTGGAGATTTATGGGTAACACTCATGCAAATGAGCGTGGCATATTTAGAGGTTTCAATCACATCTTGCCTTGAATTTAATTAACTTGAGTATGTTGGACAATTGTAGAATTATCTCATTATAAAATAAGTGAAGAGATGCACACTTTACTTTTATTGCACTTAATGAACATGAACCATTGTGATTAAAATTATGATGTTATGAGCTTGACAAATGTCTTTGGTGGAGAGTTAGCCCAAATGTGCTGTCACATGGCAAGCTTTCAACATTGCACTTATTTATATTAGTTGATGTCATGTACTTTTGTTTATGGATGCTTACCATGGGTGAAATAAATGTGGAAATGAAGTAGGTTTAAATGAGTTTGTATAATGGTTAGAGAGACGCCTGGGCCGCTAATCTAAGCCATGCATCATTCATGGTGGAAATTTACTTACATGCTATGATGAACCTTCTGTGATACACCTTACAATAAAAAGCTATCCAATGGTAAATAAAAAGGGTGTTGAGACTGTTCATTATGTTTGTTTATCTTGTCATTTTGATATGGGCTTGTTCCATATCATGGGACAAGAGGTACCCCAGTTGACGCTCTTGATAATACTATTTTACTTACAATGATATTTAAATTGAACTTACTTTGTTTTCCGAGTTGAGTAACACATGGAGTAGGTACTCGTATTCAAGGGGCATGAGACTTTCAACCTTTGCTTTGTCAAGCTCACTACTCATATTTGCTTTCACTTTAAACTTAATCATTCAAGATACTATGAGCAAAAGCATGTGAAAAAGAGTATGATCCAATTGTCCAACATACATGGTTATTTGCTTTCAAAAGTAAGGGGTGATTGCTAGAGCTTCTACTTATGTTGCCCTCATGTGTATGAGTTTTAGTTAATTAATCTTACATTGCAACTGAATATGATGATGATACAATGCTCGTATTAATTTATCAACCACAAGTCCATTGATGCATGTAATGATCCATGTCCTTGCTTACTCGGGGACGAGTAAGGTTTAAGCTTGGGGGAGTTGATACGTGCATTTTATATCATCATTTATACAACCTTTAGTATCGTATTAGAATGTTATTTGCATGGTAATATCATTATTCTTACATGTTTTAGATGATTTATGGGACTTTCTTACAAAGTCCCTATTTTTGGTATTTAATTTCTGGGAGGCAGAAAACCTCCTTTTTCTTGTTTTTAATGTTTCAGGAGCTAGAGGGATCCAAATAATAAAAGGAAAATTACACAGCCATTTTTTCGTCAGGAGCAAGGCAGAGGGAAGAAGACCGAAGAGAGGAGAGCCACGAGGCCCAAAAGGGGTGGGCCCACGCGGCCAAAACCCTAGGCCGCGTGGGACCCACCAAAATGAGCCTCGGGCACTTCCTCGCCTGGGGCTTTTTATGCACGCCTTCGTCCTCCCCGAAAAGTTACGCCCTAATTTTTCCAAGTCCATCCGAGGCCATGGCGGCGGCGAAACTCCTGATTCCCTCCGAGGGGGAATCAGACTCTGCTGCTCCGGAGCTCCGGAGAAGGGGGAAATCACCGCCATCATCATCACTTCTCCTCCTTGGCGTGGGAGGAGGCCTCTACATCATCACCACCACCAAGACCAGCACCATCTCCATCATCATCTCCGCGATCCACCTCGTTCCCCTCATAGTTTGAGAGTTGCTATACCCTAGATACTTGTCTTGTGCTACTATTCATGTTTGTGATTGAGTACTTGTCATTATTTGGAGGTGAAGTTATATTTTCAGATTGCGTTGTACCACTTATGCCACTGAATATCATCATGTTTGCACGTTGTGAGTAGTTCCCGTATGTTCCTGAGGGCATAGGATGAATTGGCAATGATTTATATATGACATGTGTTGGTATTTTGTCAAGTGTTTATCTTTTATTTGATTCTATGATGGTGTTGTGCGAACGTCGACTGCATAACACTTCACCTTTATGGGCTCATAGGAGAACACCGTAGTGTAATGAATTGAGGGTGGGAGGACACGTAAACCCTTGACCGAGTCATGAAGTTGCATTATGAGGGTATTAGTATCGGGGACCTTAGAGTGTAATGCTATGGTGGGACTTTTTGTCTTAATAATTCTTGTGCAGTCATTTACTTGGCCACATGATCCATCATAAGGGGTTTAGTTTATTTATTTAGCTTTACCTAACAATGGCTCCGTCCAAAGAAGATTAAAACTTGACAAGATATTCAACGTGCTGTTTAATAAATCTCTATGCCTAGTAATATCCATGCCGCCCTGGGAACGTTTTCCACTTATAAGTTACACATCACTTGAGCTTGTCCTCTTGCACATAAGGGGATTGGGCTTTCTCTCCTTGAGAGCTGTCACTTGCTACTATTTATTTTCAGCATTGCATCCATACAACCAAAAATACCAAAAACACTTGCATCCTTCATTGTTTTATTTATCAATCTTGCTAACCAATACCTTCAGCTCCTCGTGGGTTCGACAACCTTTTCTAATCGAAAGGTACTACAATTGATCCCCTATACTTGTGGGACATCAGCATCAAAGAAGTGGGTGTGAAAAAGAGTAAGAAGCAAAAAGTGCCAAAAGCCAAAAGAGAAAAGAAGCAAATAGAGCCAAATCAAAAGAAAGAAAAGGAGAAACCACCACTTGCCATATCTTGTAGGAAGCGCGCAAGCTCGATGAACATCTTGTAGGTGGTGCTTTTGGTGCAAATCTTGTAGCCCACCAAATAAATTGCAATCGAGCTGGTGCTCTCCTTGTACTTGTGCAACACGAGCTTGTAGTCTTCGCTAGGAACATCTTGGTTCTTTAGCTCACTTCTTGGTTGCATAAGTCCCATTTATCTCTCCGTGTGTGAGTTTCCTTTCTTTTGAGATTGACTTGCTTTGGCTTTGTGATCATCGTGGTTCTCTACTTGCTTTAACAATATCTTGGTTTCTGGTTGGTTCAATTTGCTTTCCACCTACCATATCTTCCTACCACTAAGCCGTGTGTGTTTTGGAGTTTGCTTTGGATACTTGAACACAAGCACTTTACTTTGCGATCATTTCCCTTTGGTTGTCCACGACGTCCAATACTATCTACAAAGGTGAGAGGTTGTGCTTTAGTTTCCATCCACTCCACATATATACACTTGTCTTGTGAGTTGACATGTCTAGGGAGAGCGAATCCAACTACGGAGGCGAAGATCATTACGAGTACATGATGAGTCATATGGACTATGATGCCTCAAACTTTGAGGACATGGGAGACTACTACACCGACAATGACCCCCATGACATGATAAAGCATCACCAAGACTTCCGCTACAACTACTCCGACTACAACTCCGACGACATGGTGGAGACCGTCTACGACTACTACTCTTGTAGCATGTGCGACGACTTTGACAACATGCAAGGGGAGAAGAACCCCATCACCACCATGTTCGAGAGCGGCACCAACAAGCGTCGTGGCACAACCTTCTATGGTTCAAGCTCAAGACGGTGCTCCGACAAGACCACCATGCACTCATCCTTTGGAGCTCCACGGTGCTCCTACAAGACCACCAAGCACTCATCCTTTGGAGCTCCATCTACTTCAAGAAGGCGCCATGAGACGGACATTGCACAATGTGCCAAGTGTCCCAAATCTCCATCAACTTCACAAATGCGCCATGACAAGGACATCGCCAAGAGAGCCAAGCTTCGACATTCTACATCGACAACAAGAAGGCGCCCCAAGAAGTGCATCGACAAGGCCAAGCCAAGTCAAGGCCCATCTACCTCATCAACGCACCACAAGAACGATGCCAAAATGAGGGATGACCAAGTGAACACGGTTGATGCACCCTTGGACGAGTTTGGCGACACCAATCGTGTGTTCCAAAATCTCAAGGACGCCATCGACAAGCTTGCCAAGCGTCTACATTCTTCATCACGCTCAAGAAGGCGCCAAAACAATGATGCCAAGAAGCCTCATGACTTGAACAAGCTTGAAGCCGAAATCGACACACTTGCCAAGCTTCGGGACATATCACCAAGCTCTAGTCGAAGCTCCAAGGAAAGGTTGCCAAGGCAACAAGCACGCCGACGTCAACATGAGGAGAAGCATCCAAATGACTTTCGACGACACCCCTCCACTCAAGAGCGTCAACATCGACATGAGGAGAAGTCAAGAACCTCTACATCCAAGATGGCGACGAGCACGCACTCTATGGTATCTTCTTCAAGTGCAACCACTACATGGGCGCCCTTCTCAAGCACTTCTCATGATATGGTATCTACACCAAGTGCCACAACCACAATGGCCCCTATATGGCAAGATGAAGACCTCACATGCGACAATTGCCAAGGCCAAGACCATGACCCACAGGAATGCCCCAATCTCTTGTGCCCAATATGCCATGGAAGAGGTCACATGATGTGGGAGTGCGAAGTTGGTGACCAAGATGGTGAGAAGATGGTCAAGCATGGGATTTTCCCTTCGACCACGGAGGCGAGCATGGATGATGCTATCATCTTTGACCACGAGTCAAGTGATGAAGCAGAGCATCGGATTTTCCCTTTCGCAAGGGAGTCGAGTGGTGATGCCTACTCTATGGCATTAACCTTTGGAGGTGAGATGGTTGAGAAGGTTGAGCATGGGAGTTTCCCTTCAACCTTGGAGGCGTTTGGAGTTGAGAACATTGAGCCTACCCTCATTGGCTTGAATGATGCGATGGTACCAATCCCATGTGAGCATGAGAGCCACTTAGCCCACTTGAGTGAGAGTGAGAGTGAGTTGAGTGCCTCCACCATATGTGAGTTTGAGTGCTTTCACTTTGAGGGAATGAGTGATACACCACTTGAGTTGAGAGAGGTAGTTGATAGGTCTTGTGAGGCCATTTCGATTTCTAACAACTTAACCTCTACCTCTAGTGTGTTTTCTCATTGTGTGCTAGGTTCCATGGATGATGAGACGCCACTCCTCGACTTGATGATGCCTCAAATGGAAAAGATGTACATGGAGGATGAGGATGATGCCACCCCATGTCTACTTCAAGATGGACAAGTCGGCTACATGGAAGCCCCTACTACTTCAACACCTACTTCACATGAGAGGGACAAAAAAGGTATGGGTGTTGATGTGACCATGATCCCACTAGTGGACATGATGACCTTTGATTGCTTGCATGATTTGGATGATTTTCTTGATGTCACATATGAGACATTCATATTCACTTGTGATACCTTGCTTCAAACCAATGTTGACCAAGTGGATTCCTCTATTTGTGATGATGTTGCCATACCCATGCTTTGCAATCGATGTTTGCACTATTCTCCCATTGTTGCTTGCAATAAGTTGAACAATTTTTCTTTCACATGTGTTGCTTGCAATAATGTTGAAATGCTTGATAATGAGATTGCCCCCATAGCTTTCTCACTTGTTGGAGACTTTTCGTTTGCTTTTATGGACATTGTTCCATCCTTCACTTTATATGGTAACCATCCACATATGTCATATTTCTCCATTGACTTTGTTGTGTTTGGTGAAGTGCAAATGGAGAGACGCGTCATGATGGATGATGTGTTCATTTACCGTGCACATACGTTCTTCATATGGTGTCTTGTGTGTGCCGGTAATCGCATGATAATGTCAACCTCAATTGAGCATGAGTTGACAACACGAGCTCTTGAGAGCATACATGTGAGTTGTGGTTTGAACCCAACTCTAATTCTTTGCCCATGTTTTGCGTCAAACAAGTTGAATACTTTCTCTTGCTTTTGGTTTGTTTGCAATCATGATGGTTCTTTTGGTTTTCCCTATGACAAGCGTGTTTCCCTAATATTTCACATGGATGATTTATGGGTTGCCACAAATATGATGAACATTTGTTCCTTCCAATGGCTTGTTGGCAACCATAATGACATTTTGTGCATGTCTTGTCATGAGTTTAATGGTTTCTACCAATTTGGAGTGGCAACAAATATGTTGAAAACTTGCTCTTTCATGTGCTTTGTTTGCCACCATGATGATATTGTGGATATTCTTCATTGTGTGTTTTTCATGAGTACTCCTCTTATTGCCTCAAGGATGATGACAAATTGTTCTTTCCAATGCCTTGTGTGCAATAATGATCATATGGTTCAAAATGAGATACCTAGATGGCCTTCTCATATTTTTATGGAGTTTCTGTGTTCCCACTTTTTGAAGATGTTCCATTGGATTGTTGGCACTTTGACCTTGCACTTGCACTACCTTTTTATACTCTTGTGTTGTGCTAACAGTGCTATGACAAAGAATGGACATGTCATTGTTGATATGCTCCTCTTTCTTGCACACACATGGTTTGCTTGGTCTCTAGTGTTTGTAGGTATGGTGAATTCCAATTCTTCGACAACACGTCGACCTCCTTCGCATGGTGATGACGAGCAAGAGTCGAGGACGACTCTTTTTGAAGCGGGGGGAGATGATGTAGTGCAACCCGCGTCCATCACCATGTCAAGTACTCCAATACATCACAAGTCACCATGGACATCAAAGGTGAACCCATTCCTCTACTTGAGCTCAATTCCTACCCTTTTGGATGGTCATGCTTCGTCCCTCGATGATGCTAGGTTTACCACGACGAGTATGCGTACACGGGAGGATGACCAAGGTGCACGGGGAATGAGGTCCGACAAGACGGTGGCATGGAAGAGGAGGAGAAAGCGTCAAGATGAAGAAGGCAAAGTAGGCAAAGACTGCCTGGCCGGTTTCCAGGCCGGCCTGGCCGACCCACAAACCGGCTACCCTGCAGAGGCGGCCGGTTCCCAGCCCGGCCTGGCCGGCTCCCTGGCCGGCTACCCTGCAGAGGTGGCTGGTTCCCAGCCCGGTCTAGCCGGCTCCTAGACCGGCTACCCTGCTGCCTGTGTGCATGACGGGCCCATGTGGCCTTGTATCTCCCACCTTTCCCCACCTAGTGGCTTAGACTATAAATAGGAGCTCCCCTTCTCCTAGAGAGGGTAAGACTAGATTGAGATAAGAGTAGAGTAGAACTCCATTACCTCAAGTGGTCTCCTTCCTCCCCCTTGTGGGGATGGTTCCTCCTCATGTGGAGAAGATCCCTCTTGCGGAGTCAATACCTCTACTTGTAGCTTGACTACTTGCCAATTTTTCATCCTCGGGTGACTTTATTGGATCGGTTCGGTTGGCCGTTGGAGAAACAACCATCCAAGATCCCTTCTTGTATCTTCTTGCCAATCTCTCCCTTTGGGATTCTATTAGACCGGTTGGACCGACCGGTAAGGGAAACGGTTCTTGTATCGTGTTTGTGTTTGTGTATTCTTGGTGTTATTCTTCGTGTTCTTCGTGTTCTTCATGTTCTTGAGTGAGTTCGTCCATTCCCGCCGTCAATCCGTGAAGATCGGGCCACCCTAGAGGACTTTTCCTCATCACCTCCTCTACCGTCATCAGAGCTGGAGGCGCATAGGACGACATAGGATATGCCCGCGCTCAGGATGAGGCCTCCTCACGCTGCATCTCGCGGCTCCACGCCTCAGACATCTACCATGCCTCGTGCAGGAGGCGGCGTAGCTCTAGTTGCTCGTGGCGTTGCTTGTCGCGGCCGTGGCGGTGACGCGGACTGTCCACGGGCACCTCATCACGGTGAAGGCAAAACCGGCATTCCGTCGGCTGCTCGCGGCTCATCTGGCCGCTCACCTTGAGGCTAGGTGTCGAAGGATAGTGATTTACGATCCCGACAATCTTACTTCCGGAGAACAGAAGCAAGTTTATTTGTTCGGTAGGCGGTGCAGGTCAACAGGTTTGAATCGTAGACAATGTAGATGAAGATCTCTCAAACTTTATTCATAAATTGGCTACAAAGCTAGTACAAAGGCAATCTCGACGAGTTATACAAGGTCTCGGCCGGAGATTATTCCTTTGGAAATGCTTTGGGGGTACCGGTGAAGATGTGACCGTTTTCATGTCCGGCACCCCATTATTCCTTTGGAAATGCTTTGGGGGTACTAGTGAAGATGCTTTAAGTAGGCAACAAAGTAGCGGTTCAACAACCGGAAATTCATATCGGCTCATACGTCTAGAAGCACCCACCGCTCAAAAAACATTTTTCAAAACGTCAAAAAAAAATCAGATATATTATGATATTTATGTTAGCACAAAAAGTTTCGCGAAGAAAAGAATTTTTTATGGGCAGGGCAAAAAAGAAATCAGGGTTTTTCAAAATGACTTTGTACGCGATATTTTTTTGTTTTTGTGTTTTCTGCACTGGTCACAAAAATGTCTTTTCTACGAATTTTTTTTTGCTAACATAAAATGTCATGATATATATCCAAAACTTTATTTGGAATTGTTTGACATTTTGAAAAATTCATAAACATGTTGTACATAACGGGTGCATCTGCATCCGTAACCCGAAACGCCACCTTCAACAACTTGCTTTGTTTGAGGTGTGTCTGAGGCTATGTGCATTCAATGGTCTTCTGTTCTCACCTATTGGGGTAGTGGTGTACTTTGATCTTTTTTTTTGAAGGGGTGTACTTTGATCTTTCAACTTAAGATGCAAAAGGTGATGCCAGAGATGGTGATTTTGAAGAATCTCGATATGACGTTTATTTCTAGCAGCTTATTAATAGTAAGTTTTGGTTTTAGTTTGTTCGATCTGATATAATTTTCTTAATAAATCTTTTCTCAAAATAATTAATTTTTTATGTCACTAAACACTAAAGTTTACTTTAGATTCTTACCTAAAAAGAAATGTGTACGGTTGACTTCACTCTGTTGTCATCTGCCCCTAGTGGTTTCCTGCGTGGTACTCCCTCCGTTCCCAAATATAAGATATTTTAGACTTTGTCTATATACACATGTACACAAATGTATCTAGACACATTTCACGTGTGTGTCATCATTGTTGCTTTTTGAATGTAATTTTTTACGAATTTGAATAGTTTCAGATATGAATATTTTAAATTTGAACAATTTATTAACATAAAAATTTGAAATTTGAACAATATTCGAATGTGAACACTTTCGAATTAGAACAATATTCAAGTCCAAACAATTTTAAATTTGAAAAAATTTCGAACTTGAACAAATTTCAAATCTAAACAATTTTGTGTGTGAACAATTTTCAAATTTGAATAATTTTTGGAGTGTGAACCATTTTAGAATTTGAACAATTTTCAAATCTAAACATTTTTAATTTAGAACACTTTTCAAATATAAACAATGTTTGAAACATTTTTCAAATCTGAACATTTAAAACATCGGAAAACTGAAATAAAAGAAAGGAAAATAAAACATACAAAAAAATAAATAAACAAGCAAAATAATAATAATTAATAACATAAAAGAAAAGGGGAAAAGGAAGACGGGCGGGCCCATTATCCAGCGCTCTTTAGGCGGCACTAGCGCGAAGCGCCGCTTGTGGGCGACGTACAGCATCTCCCCATTAAAAGGCTCTAGAACTAGTAGATCCGAACTGAACATGCCCATAAAATCAGCTCCCTAAAACGAAAAGTCCAAACCCAGGCCGAAGCGGCCCAACCCACTGCTCCACCAACACGGGTTTGCCTTCTGCGCGGGAACGGTTGCTCATTGGCGCCAACTTTCCCGCCACTCCCAGACTCCCAGCGCTCACCTCCCTATTATCACCAGCCTCTCCCCACAATTCCCCTTCCCGCCGCAACCCTAGCCACCACCACACGTCTGCTCCCTGCGAACCTTCTGGACCGGCGCGCATGGTGAGCAAGCGATCTCCATCCCTTTCTCGCCTCTCCAGGAGCCATGCTTCCGCCACCGACTCTGGATCTAACGTTTTTCGTCGGTTGATTTGCTTTGCCAGGATGACTCGGAGAACAACGCGCCGTCGACGCCGGGCTCCCCGGGGTTCAGCACCGACCGGCTGCCACCCAACACCACCACAAGCCGAGGTGCCACTGACCCGTCCTCCTACTCGGACGATGATGGCGAGGCAGAGGTCGACCCCAACGTTCTTCCCGACGACGATGGTGCTGCTGTCGTCGCCGACGAGGAGGAAGAGGACGGCGAAGACCTGTTCAACGATGACTACCTCAAGTAAGCTAGACATGTCCGAGCCAGAGATTTTTGGGATCTGATGATTTAACGCAGCGTTCAGAAGTTTCTAGTAGTAGACAGCTTTAGTTCGTTAGATCTGGTAAATTGGTTGCAGAGTAGATAACTCAGCAAGTTTTCGCCTTCAGGAATGTAGGGTTTCCGGCTTAGATTTACTCCTGGAATAGGCAGATTGTGACACATGGATATAAAGGAATAGTTAAATACTTCACTGAATTGTGCCGTTTGTGTCATCATTGTTGCTTTGTTAGCTCCTTGAACTTTATAATGTATTTTCTGCAGTGACACTGTTTGAGCAAGCACATCGTACTGCACTATTGTAGTGAAATGTCTTCTGACTTTCTTTCCCGAATCAACTAAATATTATAGCCCATTGTTCATGCTCGGTATTTTGACGTGTTACATTTTATTTACCAACTTTATACGCTGGTGTCTGATTTGTTCAGTCCTCTTTGACGAGTTCGTTGTTTGGAAAACATGTCTTGATCAGATGCTTGCTGTGATGCTGTCCAAATGCATACTATTCTTCAGTACTAAACAATTAGCAAATTAACTGTTTCGTTGCCGTCAGTTTTGCTAATATAGTCTCTATTTTTTGGACTGGTTGCTGTTTTAGGAATTGGGCAATTCACTTTCTACATTTCACTATTTGCTTTAAAATATTTTAGATAACTATAAATGGATTGCAATTTTAGCGTGTTCATGAAAATAAGCCATAGCTCAAACTACCACAAACATTTATGACATTGTAAAGTTCATGCTATTCCTCTTTGTTTGGGTTAATGATTTTTTTTCTCATTTTGCAGTGATTACCGAAGGATGGATGAGCAGGATCAGTATGAGTCGGTTGGCAGGGCCGGCTCTGGCCCTAGGCGACCCTGTGCGGCGCACAAGGGCCCATGTTTGAGGGGGGGGGGCATCTCTACGTACGTCTATGTATATTGGCTGCTATTGATCTAATTTTTTTAAGTACTTATACATTATTGGAGATGAA
The DNA here is from genome assembly GCA_947311845.1 of Poa pratensis. Lineage (NCBI taxonomy): Eukaryota > Viridiplantae > Streptophyta > Magnoliopsida > Poales > Poaceae > Poa > Poa pratensis. The sequence continues at coordinate 59,394,577 of CAMZMU010000048.1, read as the reverse complement.
CTCATTAAAATATGGTTCTTATTTGAGATAATCAAATTCTAGGAGGGAATATTATTTGTTATATTTTGCAACTTTTTTAGACTTTCTTGTCGGGGGGCTGCCCCCGGGTAGGGCAAAGATGTGGTGTAAAGAAGTGTGAAGGGCTGGCCGGATCAGTTTCGAGCCGGGTCACTTGGCCGGATCGATATCTAGCCGGGTCATGAAAGAGTCGGTTAGCTCTTAACCATGCTAGAGTACGGGAAGAAGCCAAACCGGGACAGAGGAAGGAGTACCGGCTAAGTTAGCCGGGTTGGTCAGGAAGGACCCGGATAAGAAGTGATCCGGATATTGCACAAGGGCCAAGTAATGTCAGTAAGGTCACGGGTCCTGCAGTTTCCACTGACCGGGACTCAGAGGACAGCAAGGTCAAGCCACGGGTTTTCCGGATCACAAGCCCCTAGGCGCTGACTCGGCCAATTCGGGAAAGGGGCAGAGGCTAGGCTCCTGTGGGCTACACTGCCTTAAGCTCAAAGAGGAAAGGATAGGCTGACGATGGGCTGGACTGAGTGACAGTGGCCAGTGTTTGTCTTGTTCCTCTTGTCCATGCCATTATCACCTGCGGCCAGGGGCAAAAAGGTAATTCGGTTAGGCTATATATGCAACACCACAGCCTCCAGGAAGGAGGACGGCCACAAGATCAACCACAAGGAGCCTCATTTCCCCCCAAGCTCCATCTTCTCCAGAGAGCTCCCACCATTGTTCTTCATACAGCTCAAGGAGCACTCTGTACTTGTAAACACTTGAGATATAAAGAGAGTAGGCTAGAGCTGCAGTAGGGGTGTTACCTTCACAAGAAGGGCCCCGAAGCAGGGTACATCGCGGTGTGCTTTTGTGTTCTTGGTTTTGCTTGTTCTTGCTTGTTCTTCATGCGCGCTTCTTGAGTGTGCACGCCCTCCCCGGAACCCCCAACGTCCTAGCGAGCCCACAACTAAGCCATACCCATGGCATCTGCCGTGACACCACCACGACAGTTGGCGCCCACCGTGGGGCCAGCAGTGGCGTTGGCTGGGGTTTCCTTCCGGACGGGTTCCGTCACTGGCTCCGGCGAGCGGGTCCTCTCCGGACTCGTTTGCAAGCTCGGCGAGTTCAACTTCATCAGCGACAACGCGGGGTGCTTCGCCAACAAGCCCTTCCCCGCGGACGGCTTCCTCATGACGCTCGGCAGCTTCGTCACCTACGTCACCACCGAGCCTGTCCGCGAGTACCCGGCGCAGGTGCTCGTGGCAGAGGACCCTCCCTCTTTCCGTGCAGCACCCGGACGGCGTAGCGCTCGCCCCGGGAGCAGCGTGGAGGTGATGGTGGCCGGATCAAGCGCTGCCGCAGGCAAAGGAGATGCCAGCAAGAGCGTGCCAGAGGAGCTGGCCACGCCAATCGATCCGGCTGACAAGCCAGCTCGGACGGCGAAGTTCCCAAAGGAGAAACCGGATCCGGTTGGCCCGCTTGGCATGTCAAGTAGGGAGGCTCCCTTAGAGGATGTCTTGGAAAAGCTAGCTCGGCCAGTGGCACCTGGAGCAAATGTAGAGCTCACTGTAGCTCAGCTAGAGGCAGAGCGCCTGAGATTGCAAAAAGAGGCTCGGCTAGTGGTAGAGTCTAGGCAAGCATTTGATAGAGACTTGAGAGAGTACAATGCTGCCAATGGTATCACTGATGGCTTTACTCCTGTGGTACATCGCTCACGCAAGAAAGCCGAGCTGCGTAACCGAGGCAAAGACCTCAATGACGAGTTAGCTAGAGCTGCAGGATCGAGCTCAAGTAGGGCTACTAGTCATAGATCCGGCACAGGCAAGCCGGTTTATAGCTCCCCGGCTAAGAATCTCAGGGCTGCAGCGGCAGCGCGAGCCGAGTTGAGTACATTAACCGGGGATGCTTGGCGCAAGCAAGCAGAAAGAGTCAATGAGTTAGTAGATGTGTGTAACAGGCAGAATGAGGCCTACCGGAAAGCTAATCCGGATGCTGGTGGTTCTCGGGTAGTAGTGTCGGTTAAGGCAGTTAGCCAGAGATCCAAGGGACAAGCATCATCCCCACATGTCGGAGTTGACCGGGCCCAGAGCGTGAACTCGGGTAAGAGCAAACAGCTGCAGACCTATGATGCTGAGTATGCCGGCAAGCAGTTAGCAGCTCAAGGAAGAGGTGGCCAGAACAGAAACGGTGGTGGTCAAAGCTATCCGGGAGCCGGAAGGGGCAATTCGGCTGGCCGAGGTCAACCACCTCGTCCTCCTGGGCAGCAAGTGATGGTGCAAGCGCAACAGCAAGGTGGTGGCCAGGCGGGCTACCGCTATGATGATGGCAATTCGGCTATGGCGCGAGCCGGATACCAGACGTATGATAATGCACTTGCATCCCGGCTAGGACCTCGGGCGTTAGATCCGGATGATCAGCGCCTCAAGTTGGATAGGATTTACCAGTCCGAGAAGTTGGAAGAGCAAGGTCCACCAGGTCCTCCATGTTTTGGGCCTCGAATCATGAATGAACCAAGCGTGCCGTTGTTTCAACTTGGCCGAAGCACGAAGCCGTATAATGGCAGCACTAAGCCACAGGATTGGCTGATAGACTATGTATCATCAGTGCACATTGCGGGGGGCAATCGCCGATGGGCGGTCCGGTATCTCCCGCATATGTTAGAAGGTCCAGCCCGGATTTGGCTGAATAACTTACCGCCGGGTAGTATCAACTGTTGGATGGACTTGGAGGAGGCGTTTTACAGCAATTTCTCCAGCACCTACAAGAGGCCAAACCGACCTCAACTCCTGGCTGCTTGCAAGCAGGAAGAGCGGGAAACAGACCGCGAATTCTTAACTCGGTGGAGTAACATTCGCAACTCTTGCGAAGGTGTCGTGGAGGAGCAGGCCATTTCTTGGTTCGCACAGGGTTGCCGACATGGCACCCCGCTTTGGCAGAAGCTCCAGAGGGATATGCCCAAGACCTTGGCAGAAACGATCCGGATAGCGGATACATATGCTCTTGGCGATCCGACGCAGCCAGCGTTAGATGCGGTGGGAACAAGCAGGAGGCAGCCGGTTAACAACCGAGTTGGACCATTGAGGCCCGGTGACCGACATGAATTCGGTTACAAAAGAAGAGATCCGGATTACAGATACGGTTCAGATCAGGTTGCTGCAGTGAATATGGACCATCCTGGAGCAGGAGATAGTCAGAGAGCAAAAATTGAGGGTCCAGCTTGGAGGCCGAATCAAGGTGCCTGGCCAAAGAAAGTGTGGGACGGACCGAGCCCACCTCTAACTTTTGAGGCAAGATTGGACGGACCTTGCTGTTATCACACAACAGACCCACGCAAGCCGGCCAATCATTCAACTCGGAATTGTAGCTGGCATCATCGCATCCAGGCGGAAGGTCAGAGAGGACCACCTCAGAGAGGTGCTCCTAGACCGAATTTCAGGCCGAATATGCCTTTAACCGGAGCCAATGCAACCCCGGTGAACGCAGGAGCTCCAAGGCCGGCAGCCACAAAGCCGGTTAACCTGGTAAATATGGGAAGCAACAACAATGGTGCTGGTCCGAGTCAGCAAGGCGGATACCCCGGGAATGAGTACAAGGAGGCTCATCAGAGTTATATGATTTTTGTGACCGAGCCATCTGACAAGAAAAGTCAGCTGAGAAGGGCGAAGGAAGTGAATGCGGTCACACCTGCAGTCCCAAAATACCTGAACTGGTCCGAGCAGGAGATCACTTGGAGCAGGGCTGATAACCCCAGGATTATGCCAAGTCCAGGAAGCTATGCACTAGTGGTGGATCCGACTCTCGTTGGACCCAAGATCAATGTGAAATTCACCCGAGTCCTAGTTGACAATGGTAGTGCAATAAACATCATGTATAGGGACACAATGGTCAAGTTGGGCTATTCGCCGAATCAGTTGCAGAGGAGCAGTTGCACATTTCATGGCATAGTACCCGGGGTGTCTTGTGCTCCCATGGGTAAGATCTGGGTAGATGTGCTGTTTGGCACCAAGGACAATCACAGACTCGAAAGTCTTGAATTCGAGGTGGTGGACTTGGAGAGCCCATACCATGCCTTGCTTGGCAGACCAGCGTTAGCCAAATTCATGATATCCACTCATGTTGCCTACCTCAAGATGAAAATGCCTGGTCCGAATGGAATCATCACCGTGGCAGGAGATTACAAGAAGGCCATGCAGTGTGCTACTGTCGGTTCCACATTAGCCGAATCTTTGGTGATCCAAGCTGAGAAGAACAAGATGCATGAAGTGGTGGCAATGGCGAAGTCAGCTCAGCTCGGCGTGCTGGCCATGACCAATCCGGATGCGGGTGCAACATTTGAGGTGCCCAAGGAGACGAAGAAGATCCCCATTGACCCGGAGAACCCGGAGCGCATGGCCATCATTGGTGCCGGGCTGGGTGAGAAATAGGAAAGCGCGCTCTGTCACTTCCTCCGTGAGAATCGGGATATCTTTGCATGGTCAGCTAAGGACCTGCCTGGTGTTCCGAGGGAGTTGGCAGAGCACTCTTTATTTGTCAGGCCGGATGTGAAACCGGTTAGGCAACCGACTCGGCGGCTTTCAGATGATCGAAGAAAGGTGGTGCTCGATGAGCTGGCTAAGCTGCTGGCAGCCGGATTCATTATGGAGGTGTTGCATCCGGACTGGATATCTAATCCGGTTCTAGTGGAGAAGAAGAAGGACGAACCAGCGGTGGTCAAGGTGTGGCGCATGTGCATTGACTTCACCAACCTAAACAAGGCGTGTCCAAAGGATCCATTTCCTTTGCCTCGGATTGATCAAGTGATCGATTCTACTGCTGGGTGTGAGTTGTTGTCTTTTATTGATGCGTACTCTGGTTTTCACCAGATACCACTGAACCCTAAAGATCAAATAAAGACTGCTTTTATTACCCCGTATGGGGCGTATTGCTATCGTGTCATGTGTTTCGGTTTGAGAAATGCCGGTGCAACTTACCAGAGGTGTATGCAGAAATGCTTGCACTCTCAAATGGGCAAAAATGTGCAAGTATATGTCGATGATATTGTTATCAAAACTAAAGAAAAACACACTCTACTCGAGGATCTAGAGGAAACGTTTGTGAACTTGAGAAAATATCGGTTAAAATTGAATCCGGATAAGTGCACCTTTGGTGTCCCGGCTGGAAAGTTGCTCGGTTTCCTTGTATCGAGCCGAGGTATTGAAGTAAATCCGGCTAAGATCCGAGCCATTGAAAGAATGAAATTGCCTAAATGTCTAAAAGATGTACAAAAGTTCACCGGGTGTTTAGCCTCGTTGAGCCGGTTTGTGAGTCGGTTAGGAGAAAAGGCCTTGCCCTTGTATCAGTTGATGAAAAAGAGTACCGGGTTCACATGGACCCCGCAGGCAGATTCGGCTTTCAATGAGTTAAAAAAGATGTTGTCCACTGCACCAATTTTGGCATCACCTTTGCCGAATGAGCCAATGTTACTTTACATTGCGGCCACTAACCGGGTCGTAAGTGTAGTGATAGTTGTAGAACGAGAAGAGGAGGGTAAATCTGTGCAGAGGCCGGTGTATTATTTAAGTGAGGTGATCTCAACCTCGAAGCAAAACTATCCTCATTACCAGAAGATGACGTATGGTGTGTACCTGGCGGTCAAGAAGTTGAAACATTACTTCCAGGAACACCCAATCACTGTTGTTTGCGAAGCTCCAATCTCGGAGATCATTGGGTGCAAAGATGCGACTGGCCGAGTTGCCAAATGGGCGATAGAGGTGTCCCCTTACACCCCGCATTATGAGAGAAGAGATGCCATCAAGTCTCAGGCTTTACCGGATTTCCTTTGTGACTGGGCCGAGATGCAATATGAGCCACCCAAGCCGGATTACAATTACTGGAAGATGCATTTCGATGGCTCCAAAACCAAAATCGGTTTGGGTGCTGGGATAGTACTCACATCACCGAAGCAAGATCAGTTGCAATATGTGTTGCAGATTCATTTCTCAGCATCAAATAATGTGGCCGAATATGAGGCACTGATCCATGGGCTTAATGTGGCTAGAGACATCGGCATTCGCCGGATAGAGTGTTTTGGTGATTCGGATTTGGTGGTGCAGCAATCTTCGGGAAATTGGGATGCCCTTGATGCCAATATGGCACTATATCGATTTCATGTCCAGAAAATCTCAGGATTTTTTGAAGGCTGTGAGTACAAACACATACCTCGGTTGGAGAATGAAGCTGCAGATATCTTGTCAAAACTCGGGTCGTCCAGGGACGCGGTTCCACCCGGAATATCATTGAATCATTTGAGGACCCCCTCGATCAAGCCTTCACCTGATTCCGAGTCAATTTTTATCCCAAAACAAGAATCCGAAGCTATTCCTATGAATGTTGATGTCGGGTGCATTTGGGAGGACCCGGGGACTGCTAACCGGATCTTAGGGAAGAGAGGAAGAGATGAAGATGGTGCTAACCGAATCTTAGGGAATGGACAGAGGCTGATAGAAGAAATAATGGCGGCCGAACCAATGGAGGTAGATGAGCAGTTATTCCCTTTGCATCCAGTACCGGAGTGGGCTGAAGAGATCATGAAGTTCATGTCGGAGGGGAGTTTGCCAAGTGATGAAACCGAAGCTAGGCGAGTGCAAAGGAGGTCCAAGGCTTACACCATCATCAACAAGGAGTTGTATAAAAGGAGTGCAACCGAGGTGCTGCAGCGTTGCGTGGAGCCAGCCGAGGGCAAGGAGATGCTCCTGGAGATACATCAAGGAGAATGTGGGCATCATTGCAGTACAAGAGCTCTGGTGGCTAAAGTGTTCAGGCATGGGTTTTACTGGCCCACTGCTCATGCAGATGCAGAGGACATAGTCCGGAAATGTGAAGGGTGCCAAAGGTTTGCCAAGCAGACACACCTACCCGCATCGGCGCTCAAGACAATTCCTATCACTTGGCCGTTTGCTGTATGGTGTTTGGACATGGTGGGAGAATTCAAGCCGGCTAGGGGTAACATGACACATATGCTGGTGATGGTGGATAAGTTTACCAAGTGGATAGAGGTGAAACCAATCCGGAAGGTGGATGGCCGTTCGGCCGTAACTTTCCTGAAAGAAATCATTTTGAGATACGGTTATCCTCATAGCATCATCTCGGATAACGGCACGAACTTTGCTGTGGGAGAATTTGCCCGATTCTGCATGGATAAAGGGATCCGGTTAGACATAGCCTCAGTGGCACACCCAGAATCCAATGGACAAGTGGAAAGATCAAATGCTCTGGTGTTAGCCGGTATCAAGGCTCGGCTCATTGAACCATTGCTGAAAACTCCAGGGTGCTGGATAGACGAGATACCATCAGTATTATGGGGTCTAAGGACCACGCCGAATCGGTCAACTGGCTATACGCCATTTTTCCTTGTATATGGGGCAGAAGCAGTGCTGCCCACTGACATAGAATATGATGCACCAAGGGTGACAATGTACACTGAGACCGAGGCAAAAGAGGCTCGGGAAGATGCAGTGGATCTGCTAGAGGAAGCAAGAGAATTGGCCTTGTCTCGGTCAGCAATATACCAGCAGGGCCTACGACGTTATCATAGTCGCAAAATAAGTCCTCGAGTGTTTCATGAAGGAGATCTAGTGCTAAGGCTGGTACAGCGCAGCAAAGGCCGACACAAGTTGTCACCTCCATGGGAGGGGCCATTCATTGTGAGCAGGGCCATGCACAATGACTCGTATTACCTTGTAGATGCACAGGAACCAAGGAAGGATGGCCTGGACAGACCCGGATCAGAAACCAAGCGACCCTGGAATGTAGCTCTGCTTCGACCCTTCTACTCTTGAAGGGCGCAATGTATGTATCGCAGTTTATTATGAATGAAATTCGGCTAACCGAGTCTGGACTCGGGGACTGCCTCGTTCTTATGCATGTGTTTTTCTTTACTGTTTTGTCCATACCGTTCATGTGTCGGATTGTTTTGAACCTTGTCCCAAACTTCAAGTAATGTATGCTGTGTTGTTGACCTCGTGACTCGACTGACAAACACCAAAATGGTAGTCAAGAGCAGAGGTGGGGAATATGGGAAACATGAAAATGGACTCGAGGACTCGGTCCAAAACCGATTCGGCACATGTCGTTTACTAACCCCTGTTATTTATTTTTTGTTTATGTTGAATGATTCTAAACCACAACTCGTATGTTTCAAGTATTGTATGCTATGATTCCTATCTTGTGACTCGACTGTCAAACACCTAAAAGGTAGACAAGAGCAAAGATTCGGCAAAAATAGTAAACAAGAAAACAGACTCGGGGACTCGGTTTAAAATGATCCAACATAAACCTCGTCCGGATAGCATTAAGCATGATAAAAGTAGTCTCGAAAGAACTTAAATTATCTATTACATCTGCTCCCGGCATACCGGGGATTTAACGTTTTTTCACTAAGTTACTTCAGACAGCGGTAGACTCGGTTGAAGCATTTTCGGTTACAGGGGCTTCGGTTGTAGGAGCCTCGGGCGCGCGATTCTCGGTTACTGGAGGTTCGGTTGCAGTGGATTCGACTGCCGCTTTCTCGGTTGAAGGGTTGGACTCGGTTGATGGCGGCACATCAGTTGAGGGAGGAGCATCACTTGCAGGAACGACCTTGGACGGAGAGCTTGATGGCTGAGCAGACTCGGAAGCATTAGGTTCAGTTGAGGTTTTGATGGCCTCGGCTGAAGTTTCTTCGGTGGTCTTGGCCGAGTCAGAAGCTGGCTCCTTGGTGGTTTTGGCCGAGTCGGAAGCTGGTATCTTGGCGGACTTGGCGCGAAGTTGTTCCGTTGAGTTGGCCGAATCACCTGATTCGCCCTCAGACGCGGCATATTCTTCAACGGAGGAGTCATCTGATTCCTCCTCTTCTTCAGTTTCTTCCCCGTCAGAGTAGACTGGGGCGTCCAGGTCAAGATGTTTGGTGTTGGCAAACTCGGCCATGAAATTGGCAGCTTCCTCGCGGATCTCGATCCGGCTAGGATCTGTAGCCCATGGAGAACCCTGGCGAAGGGAGCGCACTTTGACGAGATCAATCAGCTCGTACCAAGACATAATAAATTGCAAGGCTGCGTCAGCACCAGCTCGGGCGGACGAAGATCTCCACTTCTTTAACCGGATCTCCGCCTGATCCAGATCTCTGATCAGCTCCTCCGGACTTCGAACTTGCCGAGCTTCAGGGAACATGGCTCGGTGAGCTTTCAGACTTGCGTTGATTAGATCAACGTAGGCCTCCTTCAGAGGGGCAATCCGAGCTTTGAGGGCGGTAATATGATCTTCGATATCCCACGTCTCTGGAAGCGGAGCCCCGGTTAGCTTGGCTTTTTCGGCTCGGGCATCTCTCACAGCCTTGGCGGCTTGAAGCCGGACGCTGGTGAACTCTCCTATATACAGCAAGGCTAATACCAAGTTAAATGAGAAAGAACATGAAATTGGATGTCGGTTAACAGCCAAAGAAAAAGAAGAGATTCGGCAAACTTACGATCCATATCTTCATTCAGGCTAGCAAGTTCAGCCAGCCATTTTGCACTGCTCTCCTTGTGAGCAGCCAATTCGTCTTTCGCCGCTTTAACTTTGGCTTCAGATTCGGCAATGGTCGATTGGATTTTGTTGTCCGCTTCGGCCCGCTTCGCAAGCCCGGCTTTCAAAGTCTCTCGCTCCTTCACAGCCGTGTCTCTCTCCCTCCGCATTGCGTCGCGCTCTGCCTTCACCTTGTCCTTCACCTTTACGACCCGGTCAAGTTCCCGCTGGAGCCGAGTCACTTCTGATTTCTCCTCCGCTAAAGCACGCTTGTGCTCTTCTTCTTTATTATTCATCTCAAGGCAGAGCCCGTCGAAGGAAGTTTGGACCGCATGGTATTGCTTGGCAAGCTGCTTAAAGAGCTGGCTGCGAGTAGGCATGGTTTCCTGAAAGAGAAAAGATCAATGGCATTAAAAGAGTCTCGGGGACTGGCCCAGAACTAACCGAATCAATTTAAAAAAGAAACTCGGGGACTGGAGTCCCACAATTTTTTCGGCTAAGGCAAGTTTCCTGATCAAATTTTTAGAGATTCGAGCCGAATGACTTTCTTACTCAGGAGGAGTATCTGTCGTTCGACCCGAATCTCGGGGACTGGGAATAGTGTAGTTTGATCATGTCGAAATAAAGAAAAAGAAGATGCGGCGAAGTTACCTCAAAGATTCGTTTAGCCTCAAGGACCGAGGTTTCCACAGAGTGAAGAGACTGGAACATTCGGCTAGGGCCAGCCGGGTGTGGAGAGGTGGAAGTAGAGAAGCTTCTGTCGAGATCAGAATCATTCCAAGCTTTGATGAATTGATCTGCAGTCTCGAGCTTATCGCTGCTCGAAGTGCCGGGTTTCGTCAGGGCCTGGCCGAATCGAATTGCCGATGCGGTGGCGGGAGCTTTCTTGCTAACGACCACCTGCTTATCCGAGGTGGTGGGAGTTGTGCCAGAGGCAACTTGAGTCGGCTGGGGTGGAGGTGGCGCACCCGGGGTCTGTCTCTGCTGTTGCTGCTTTTGCTGCTTCTCGGAAGTTTGATGATGCTTTTGCTGCTTCTCGGAAGTTTGTTGTTGCTGTTGCTGCTTCTGCTTTTTCTTCTTCTGCTGCTCTTGATTCAGCAGGGCTTGAGCTGCCGGTGTAGGGCGAGGATCCGGCTTAGGCAAGGGCTGAGCCGAGGCCTTACCCCTTTCCTTCTCCAACTCATTCAGAGGGCGCGGCCAATTTGAATCTCGGGGAGGAGGGCTCTCAAGGTCAATAACCGACTCCGGATTAAGAGTCGGCGGGGGAGTCTGGACACGCGGGGGAGATGCGGCAACTCTCTCAGGAGATGGGTTCTCCATAGCTGTGTCCAGTGGAGGAATGGGAGAAGAGATGGATGAATGAGTTTGCTCGGTGGTGAGGACGTCACTGCATAAAGCAAAACAAACAGTTAACTCGGATAGATATGACTCGGTTAATAAAGGAGGAGAGCAAATGAAGTTAAGTTGGTATTACCCCTTGGTGGTGGGCATGGGCTTAAGCCGATTCGGCTTGGAGCCGGCTTTCTTCCTTCTCTTGGCTTGAGGGGCATCTGACTCGGACGCTTCAGCGCGTTTCCGAGATGTCCCTTCATCATCTTTGGCTGGAACACAAGGGGGTAACCATGAAATCGGAATGGCGTTGATGGGGGCTAGGATGCAGCAATCCTCATCTTCCTTGTCGGAAATGCTGTGGGTAATCAGTTGCTTACCCTTGCGGACTGGCCTGGCGCGGGGAATCGGTAGGTAATCATCCGTATCCGGATCCTCTTGGCCTTCGCGCAGCGGGCTGCGATCCTTAGCCCACACTTTGGTGGAAAGATCTCCGTCTTCAGTAACTTGGCGCTCGAACAGCTGCAATAAAGTCAAGGCAGATCCGGATTAGTCCAATGATATTTGGATAAGGTAGGGATTGATTCGGAAAGTAGTAAATTAACCTGAGGTGGAAGTGCTTCTCGGTGGAACGGCTTCACGCCCCACTTCCACTTGTCCGACATCTCGGTATAGGCAATGGCGTTTACCCGCCTCCTGATGGAAGTTTTGTCGAGGTCGTGTTTGCTGATCCGGGTAGGATCCAGCAGACCGCCCATATGGCAGATCTTGTGCTGGCGTTGTTGAAGAGGACTGACCCGGCGACAAATGAAGGTCCGGAGCAGATCATCCGAGACCAGACCCTTCTTCAGAAAACCCCCCAAAGTGTCATCCATGACTTGAAGCTCCGGGAGAGTGTCAGCCGGATCGTATCTGAAGTTCAATTCGGCTACTGGAGGCTGAATCCTGAACTCGGGCAGGTTAAGGGCATCGTGGCCCTCAGCGCTCTTCACGTAGAAAAAAGTCCTTTGCCACTTCTTGACGGTGTCTAGGCCGGTAACACGGGGAAAGTTGGATCCCGTCCTCGGCGTAATGCTAACCGAACCACAAGCAGTCATCAGCTTCGGCTTGCTGCCCGGGACGGTCTGTTTGCGGAGATGAAAATACTTGGCCCAAGCTTGTACAGTTGGCCACAAACCGAGATATCCCTCCATGAAGGAGGTGAAGGCGGATAAGGAGACAAAGGAATTAGCCGGAAGGTGGTGGGGCTGTAGGCCAAAGAAATCCAGAAAGGCCCGGAAGAAGTCACTGGCCGGAAGGCCGAATCCGCGCTCAAAGTGCGCTAGAAACACAACACGTTCACCAGGTTCGGTGACCGGTTCTAGTTCTTTCCCTGGTTTCCGGCATATAACTTGAGGTGTTATACGCCGGGTACTTCGCAGCCATTCCAGATCGTCCTTGGTCACATCAGAACCCTCCCATCGGCCGGGAGGAAGCTTCGCCATATCCGAATCAGACCTGCAAAAGATTGGTGGTAACCGAATTAGGAGATTCGGAGTCCATAATAAAAAACGAGTCGGATAATGGCGTAACCGAATCAGATGTGAAGTAATTCGGTCGAGGCTATCCCGGATAAAAGCTATCTGGCTACTGCAGAAAAGTAATTCGGCTACAAACATCTTCTGATGGAAATCTAGGGTTACCCAAGATCTACCGCAGCGGTAAAAAAGAAAGGAAATTAGGCGAAAAACGTGGTTGAACTGTTCAAGTGGTGGCAAACCAATCTAGCGCAATCTAGTGCAGAACCTGGGAAGGAGACCTAGGGAATGTACTAAGGCGTCGCAGTGGACATATACTCGAGCGAATCTACAAGAAACAAATGCAAGTTCCTAGCGGGGGACGAACCGTTCAAGGTCGCCATGACCGGTGAAAAAGAAAACTCACCGTGGCACTGTGAAGAAGAGGCTCGGTGCGGAGACGGCGATGCAGGGCGCGATGCACCGCTCCGGCGTTCTTCCGGCGGCTGCGTCGGAATCTCAGGCGCGGCGAGGTCACGAAGGCAATGTCGTAGCGGCGTCAGTGGCGCGGTGGAGTTCTCGAAGAAGGAAGTGTGGGGAAGAAGAAGAGGAACCCCTGCGCCCCAATTTATAGCCGCTGGATTGGTAACTGGCGCACTACCGCGCAATTTTCGGGACGTGGCGGTTCAGGGGTGCCCTGAGACTTTGTGGTCCTAGATGTGGCTGTGTATTTCAAGCACATGGTGGTTCACAGATTTGGAAGCGGCAATGCGGATCGGGTGTGCTGGTCAGTGAAGAAAACGAGGAGACGCGGTCGTTTGGTCAAGTACACTCGAATATCCGATGGATCCGGATAATGTGCTGACAATGACATGTCAAATCAGAGACCCGGATTACGCGGCTTTGCGCAGAGATTCCCTGCCAAGTGTCCCGGGAAATTCGGAGATGAGTTGATGTAATTCGGTTAATGATATTGGTTTTGAACCTGCTACGGCCCTTCAGCCGAGGCTGTAGGACCGCACCAGCTTCGGGGACTACTGTCGGGGGGCTGCCCCCGGGTAGGGCAAAGATGTGGTGTAAAGAAGTGTGAAGGGCTGGCCGGATCAGTTTCGAGCCGGGTCACTTGGCCGGATCGATATCTAGCCGGGTCATGAAAGAGTCGGTTAGCTCTTAACCATGCTAGAGTACGGGAAGAAGCCAAACCGGGACAGAGGAAGGAGTACCGGCTAAGTTAGCCGGGTTGGTCAGGAAGGACCCGGATAAGAAGTGATCCGGATATTGCACAAGGGCCAAGTAATGTCAGTAAGGTCACGGGTCCTGCAGTTTCCACTGACCGGGACTCAGAGGACAGCAAGGTCAAGCCACGGGTTTTCCGGATCACAAGCCCCTAGGCGCTGACTCGGCCAATTCGGGAAAGGGGCAGAGGCTAGGCTCCTGTGGGCTACACTGCCTTAAGCTCAAAGAGGAAAGGATAGGCTGACGATGGGCTGGACTGAGTGACAGTGGCCAGTGTTTGTCTTGTTCCTCTTGTCCATGCCATTATCACCTGCGGCCAGGGGCAAAAAGGTAATTCGGTTAGGCTATATATGCAACACCACAGCCTCCAGGAAGGAGGACGGCCACAAGATCAACCACAAGGAGCCTCATTTCCCCCCAAGCTCCATCTTCTCCAGAGAGCTCCCACCATTGTTCTTCATACAGCTCAAGAGCACTCTGTACTTGTAAACACTTGAGATATAAAGAGAGTAGGCTAGAGCTGCAGTAGGGGTGTTACCTTCACAAGAAGGGCCCCGAAGCAGGGTACATCGCGGTGTGCTTTTGTGTTCTTGGTTTTGCTTGTTCTTGCTTGTTCTTCATGCGCGCTTCTTGAGTGTGCACGCCCTCCCCGGAACCCCCAACGTCCTAGCGAGCCCACAACTAAGCCATACCCATGGCATCTGCCGTGACACCACCACGACATTTCTGTTGTAATATGACATTGCTTAATCGGTTATATCAATTATTTATAGACGTATCAGAATTAAAATGTGTAGTTGGATTAACATTTTACACCATAAGCTTACATCTATAGTGACCATAGGGGCCAATATTTCAAGCTTGTACAAGGGCCCCGTAAAATATAGAGCCGGACCTGCAGCCTACCAACTGGAGTAGAATGAACATCGAAAGGAAAAGGGTTGAGCTAGATACGCTGTGGCCTGCGTGCAACACTCTTTTTTTAACTGGTGGACATCTATTCACACGGTGCCCAGAACTGAAGAAAGTGTGGCCATTGGTTCTGCCTGATGAGCTACGGACACAACTGTACCAATGCAACTCGAGCCTGGAGTATGTTCATGAGGTACTGAAATTGCCGTATGACCAAAAGATGAGATTAGTGTGCTGCTTTGGTGCTGATGGACTGAATGAAACAAGGCGAACCATGGAGAGCGCAGACCATCGCCTGATGAGCTGTCTGTGGCGCATGGTGTGTCGCCATGTCGGGGGTGGTCAAAATTCTGAAAATTAAACCAACTGAGAAGCAACAAGCGCCGGCAGTCCACGATAAACGTCAACGGAGCTTTCCACGCGGATACCGGAAGAGGTGGCTGGGGCTGTATCGGCAGAGACCACGCAAGCAATACTGTTTTTGCAGGTGCTGGAGCGGTGGCTCATGCAGTTGAGGCTGCTGCTACTGAAGCCAAGCAATACTACAGGTCTGCCTGGCCATCTCCAGCCCGGCCCGACCGGCCGGCCCGGCCCGAAAATACAGGGCCTGGCCCGACGGGCCTGGGCCTCAGATTTCGGCCCGATGGACATGATGGGCCGGGCCTGGGCTTTGATTTTTGCTGCTTTCAGTAAGAAGCCCGGCCCGAGGCCCGAGGCCCGACGGGCTTTTGTAGTGATGGGCCGGGCTTGGGCCTGAAATCTAGGCCCGATGGTTGAGTCGGGCCGGGCCCGGGCCTGGGCTTTTTTAGGCCCGGCCCGAAGCCCGGCCCGGCCCGGCCCATGGCCAGATATAACTACAGGCGATCCATTTTGCTGAAGGTCCATCGGGCGAGCCATGTTCGTCACGGACTGCCATGTTCTACAAACAAAAGGCTGTCACCTCATCGGAGTATGATGCTTCACCTCTGGTGCCGTTTTCAGAGAAATCAAGTTCCGGCTCAGTCTGAACGTCATCGGCTCTCAGGTGTGGTTTATGTAAGTCGTTACTGACCAGCCTGCACATGTTTTAGCTGCGCGTGGTGCTGATGAACCTATAGGCTATAGGCACCTTTTGTTTGAGAGCTATCCTGATGATGTAATCCGGGCTGCAACCAAACATCAAATTAGCACTATGTGAACTCCAAAAATATCTTAACTGGCCAAGACATAGCAGGAGAATTATGTCCAGTGCATACAACTCATTCAACATTTCAGAATTATGATGTCAACACAGCACACATCTCTAAATGTCGCTAAAGGCAGTAGAGATTCAGATTACAAACAGTACACCAATCTCTTAATTCCAGTACAGCAAACAGAAGAAGTCATTTTGTCACTGACGCTGCAGTGCTCTTCATCCAGGAAGAGGTAGCTGTTCATCATACGGTAGTCTACTAAGGTCACGATAGTGTTTACGCTGCAACCGGATGCCTGATGATCCCTCGCCCTTCATCCAGGACAAAGCTGTTGTCACTGAAATGCGCACTGGAGAAGAATGGCCTCAGGTCGTAAATTTCATACTCTTGGGCCTGCAGTCGACAGAACCATCAGCTCAGGAACAGACAACGAACTAAAGAAGTGGTGTTGCTCAGGCAAGTAAGAATCATAGGCAATGGTGTTACTTGCTCTTACCTTGTTCTTTAGGTCATCCACTTTAACCTCAATGTGGGTGAGGCGTGTGGTTGATCCCGACACGATTTCTTCAAAGTGCAGCGCATCCTTAACCAGGGTGCGCAGAAGGAGCAGAAGCAATTCATTATAATCCTTCTTGTAAGTCATGTATTTTCGGAAATTCTGTGGAGACAACAGAAAGATGTTCAAATATTAAGACATTATGCAAAAAGGACAAGTGATTTTGACCATCAGCCTATAAAGCAAGGAAACTTAATACTAACAAAACTGCACTAGCTAGCCTACTGTGCAGACTAACATAATACTTTAAGCAGTGTCTAGAAACCAGCAACAGTTCAAGTTCATCTATTCAGAAGTTACCTTCTGAAGTGCTTTCTGGACACCAAATTTCTGGGTTGAAATAAACGAGTCAAGCAGCACACGGATGGCCATGTCGACATCTTCCTGAGACACATAGCTTCTCAAATGCATCTTTGCATGTGCCTCAGACATTCGAATGATTGATTCGATATGCCTTACTGCAATGGGGACTCCTTGACCATGCTGTCAAATACAGTTGCAAACTATACTGCTTACTGGTTTTCAAGGATATCAATTTTCAAAAAAATTTAGCATAAAAAGTATTGTACAAGAGAAAAACAAGTGTTTGGCTTACAGATGATTCACGTCGAAGTTCAGCATAGACATGGCTGATCTTGTCCAGGTCGGCGTCATGTATTTTGGGGAATACATTTAACTTAGCATATGTAATATACTTCTTCAACATGTCTTGAGAAAGGATCTGACAATAAAGGATTTTGTTAAGACATAGGGATTAGAGTAGAAGATTAGCTTTTTATGGTGAAAGTACAAAGATAAATACATCTGGGTCAGCTTGTCTGGCAACAGTAAATGGATCATCTTCCTCATCAACTGGAACTCTATCTTCAAGATTAGCACCCTTGGGTTGAGATCGGGCATGGCTATCTACGACAAACCTTGCAAGCATTTCATCCGTAAATGGATCAACGATATCCTGCATTGAGATAAGTAATCAATATTGACAGACAACTAAGCACTGGAAATATATTACACAAAGATCTACAAACCTTGACAACACAGAGGACGTCAAAACGTGAAATAATCGGATCTGTCAGTTCAACGTTTTGAGTGAATGTCTTCGAAGAATCATACCTGCAAAGTAAGCATGCTAAGATTTGAAATGTTTCTCAACAAGCATGCCAGATCTAGCATGCAAGTTATTCAAGTTACCTTCCTCCAACTGGGTTCGCTGCAGCAATAACACTGCACCGAGCTTGAAGGGATGTGACAATTCCAGCCTTTGATATGCTGATACTTTGTTGCTCCATGGCTTCATGAATACTCACCCTGGAAAATAAGGGAGATGTTAATTTTTATTACAATTTATTACAATGTTACAACATGAAAAGGCTATTTCATACCTATCTTGATCATTCATCTTATCAAATTCATCAATGAGGCATATGCCTCTATCAGCTAGAACCAGTGCACCTCCCTCAAGTGTCCACTCCCGTGTTACTGGATCCTTGTGAACTGCTGCAGTTAGTCCAACAGCAGAAGCTCCTTTTCCAGTTGTGTATACAGCTCGGTGTCCTGTTTTCTCAACATACCTACAGAACAGCAGTTAGTGGAGGATTATCCTATAAGGAACCAACGAAAAAATTGTTAATGTTGTTCTTACTTGAGAAACTGAGATTTTGCAGTGCCTGGATCACCTAAGAGGAGAACATTAATATCACCTCTTAGGCGATGCTTTCCCTTCACATTCTTTTCTTGCCCCCCAAACATAGCTAGTGCAATGGCAGTCTTGATATCTTCATGACCGTAAATCGATGGTGCAATTGATTTGACAATCTATAAACCCGAAGTTCTGGTGTTAAATAAGGCTGGATATATACTATGTCTACCACAAGAGACTGAAGGATTCAGTGACAAACCCTTTCACTGATGCGTGGATCCTTTGACAACTTCTCAATCTCTGCCTTGTCCTCATCTGTTAATTTGTATGCAGAGAACAGATCCTGCTTCTTTGCCACATAGTTTGCCTCCACTACTGTGGCAAAAACTGGGAAACCATTCTTTGTATTTAAAGACAAGTCAAAATTGTTTGTGTATATCCCTGTAACCTCCTGAAAATGGATAAGCAGTAAAAAAAAAGTGTTATTTCTACTTGTAAGTTGTAACATAAAAATAGATAAAAGGAGTGTGGTGTGCAATTACAATTTCCTCTCCTGGACGAGCACAGTCAATCAGATCATTCAGAAGTATTACTTCCTTGTATCTGGGAAGCCTGCCAGCAGGAACAATTCCTGGGCTTTCCTGGAGAGTGAGTTTCTGGTAGTTCCTGTATATAGTCTTTAAGGGAAAGTAGTTCAATCAAATGGACCAAAAAGCATACCCATGCAGAAAGACCATTATATCATGCACCACTCAACATGAAAAGAAACATTGATATTTTACTGTTTAAAGCCACTTACTTGCTCAATATTGACGGTAAATGGTCCTTTGGATTGACATTCAGGGCAAGATCCAACCCTCACTTCAGTGTACGAGTTTTGGAAGAAAGGACCCAGGATAGTTCCACATTTGCTGCAATCATACTTGACCTGCTGCAGCTGAGGGAACACACCTGATCGTCGAGTAACAACACCCCCAATCCGAATCATTGTGTTGAGATGAATCTGCCTGAACAACAACGAGTAGGACATAAGGACATGATTTAATTTGAGTTCCAAGGGATATGGTAAGGAGAAATACCTGATATTGCGTATTTGATCATAGACAGGAAGGTTGGTTATTCGCACATATATTTTTTGATGGATGTTTCTATAATTCTTGTGGAGATCAAAAACAACATTTTTGCCAACTTCCTCCATAACTTCTAGCACTGATTGAGGTGCATCAGCCAACCAGATGGCAATGTTCGGGTGTATATAAATAAATTGCTTGTAGTCTATCTCTAGACTGCACTTATTAGCTGCAAAATATGCAAGTAAAGGTTATAAGCACACAATTATTATAAACTAGGGCAGACCTAATTCAAACTCTCCTTGATGGTTCTTAGGGAGTTAGACAAGAAACAGTACCTAAAACCATCTCATTAATTAGCCGGACGTACTCAAACTCTCCTTGATCATTCTTAGGGTTTACATAAGTAAGAAGAAATTCTTTAAATTTCTTTGCAATGAACCGCCTGACTTCATCTCTAGTGACCCACTCTCTGAGTGTTCCTTGAACACGATACATGTTCATCTCATCTTCTTCATCAAATTCATCCTGCAGAGAATATAATCACTTGTAAACTGGACAACTATCTATGGCCTAAAAGCCATGAACTGCTTCACTCAATTAAAATGCATACTCCTAAAATTTAATTAAAACATCGAGAATAGGAATAAATTAATTGCAGATGCTAAACAACAGCATAAGTTAATTTTCTTTCAAATGTAAATACCTCATATCCATCATCATCAGTCTGATCAGTCATAGGCACATCACCACCAGAATACATTCCTGGTTGAGATCTTCCAGGTGAACTAGGTGTGGCACCATCACCATCATCATCACTTCTTGGTGTTCTTGGCCCACTTGGCGGTCTAAAATTTGCCCTGTGCCTTTTAGGACGCCTGAAGTTCATATCCTCATCTGTATCTGTGATATCAAAGAAATGAAGTTATGATAACAGGAATCTAAGCATTTGCTTTTTTATGTTATGCATCAAGGATATACACTGCTAAGGAAAACTCATAACCGTCCATAGGAGGATAATACAACTAAAATTCTCAAGCAACCAACCGGTGCAATTCTAATCAACCTGCGTTCAGTACGATGAAATCACCAACAACACATTTAATAGTAAGAAATATGCGGAATATACCTAGTATGATTAGTCATCCTAATCTTTGAAGATTGTTACAGGCTTACAGCAATTGATGAATGGAAACAGTGAGATAACACATGGTTTTAGAGTATGATACTAGATGTTAAAAATTTAAGAAAAAACAGCGTTGCTATCTGGCCCTGCCATGTCATTTTTTTATCAAATTTGAATCAACATAAAAATATATTCTCATTCCAAAAGAACAACAAAGAGAACATTTCACCACAACTAACAATGAGAAAAATCAACGTATCTCAAATGCCAAGGGAAATCAAACAACATGACTACAGGTACAGAGGCAACAATGTAAGGTTTGTCCTCATACTCAATGGAAAATAAGGACTTTGTGTGATGCCATTACCCTGATCATGAAGCATACGAGGCAATTTCCGATCAGCTGTTGCACCAGTTCTCACATCCCTTGCATGAAGTTCCGCTTCGGCAGCCCTTCGATCAGCCATGATCTCATCCAGGTTCCTCTCATCCTCTATCGAGTCATCTAACCCAACCGACTCATACTGATCCTGCTCATCCATCCTTCGGTAATCACTGCAAAATGAGAAAAAAATCATTAACCCAAACAAAGAGGAATAGCATGAACTTTACAATGTCATAAATGTTTGTGGTAGTTTGAGCTATGGCTTATTTTCATGAACACGCTAAAATTGCAATCCATTTATAGTTATCTAAAATATTTTAAAGCAAATAGTGAAATGTAGAAAGTGAATTGCCCAATTCCTAAAACAGCAACCAGTCCAAAAAATAGAGACTATATTAGCAAAACTGACGGCAACGAAACAGTTAATTTGCTAATTGTTTAGTACTGAAGAATAGTATGCATTTGGACAGCATCACAGCAAGCATCTGATCAAGACATGTTTTCCAAACAACGAACTCGTCAAAGAGGACTGAACAAATCAGACACCAGCGTATAAAGTTGGTAAATAAAATGTAACACGTCAAAATACCGAGCATGAACAATGGGCTATAATATTTAGTTGATTCGGGAAAGAAAGTCAGAAGACATTTCACTACAATAGTGCAGTACGATGTGCTTGCTCAAACAGTGTCACTGCAGAAAATACATTATAAAGTTCAAGGAGCTAACAAAGCAACAATGATGACACAAACGGCACAATTCAGTGAAGTATTTAACTATTCCTTTATATCCATGTGTCACAATCTGCCTATTCCAGGAGTAAATCTAAGCCGGAAACCCTACATTCCTGAAGGCGAAAACTTGCTGAGTTATCTACTCTGCAACCAATTTACCAGATCTAACGAACTAAAGCTGTCTACTACTAGAAACTTCTGAACGCTGCGTTAAATCATCAGATCCCAAAAATCTCTGGCTCGGACATGTCTAGCTTACTTGAGGTAGTCATCGTTGAACAGGTCTTCGCCGTCCTCTTCCTCCTCGTCGGCGACGACAGCAGCACCATCGTCGTCGGGAAGAACGTTGGGGTCGACCTCTGCCTCGCCATCATCGTCCGAGTAGGAGGACGGGTCAGTGGCACCTCGGCTTGTGGTGGTGTTGGGTGGCAGCCGGTCGGTGCTGAACCCCGGGGAGCCCGGCGTCGACGGCGCGTTGTTCTCCGAGTCATCCTGGCAAAGCAAATCAACCGACGAAAAACGTTAGATCCAGAGTCGGTGGCGGAAGCATGGCTCCTGGAGAGGCGAGAAAGGGATGGAGATCGCTTGCTCACCATGCGCGCCGGTCCAGAAGGTTCGCAGGGAGCAGACGTGTGGTGGTGGCTAGGGTTGCGGCGGGAAGGGGAATTGTGGGGAGAGGCTGGTGATAATAGGGAGGTGAGCGCTGGGAGTCTGGGAGTGGCGGGAAAGTGTTTTGGTGGGTCTGCCTCGGGCATCCTCACTTATTGCTCTAGCTGCAGAAAAATGTTTAGCCAGGTAAAGTAAGGTAACATGTTAGAAGCCGAAAGAAAAGAGAAAACTGAGTGAAAAATGAATAAACTGTATCTATGGTACCACTGTAAAGATGTAAAGCTTGTGGCTTTCATCCAAAACATGCACGAAAAATCCCTCACCCGGATATAAACCATAAGATAAGATCTGGTTCCTACTGCCAAGAGTGCTAGACTGCTACCACAGCAGGACACTCGTACATGTGGTAGCACAACAAAAGGACAATGCAAGCAAAAACCAATGACATCTGACGAATAGAGAGAGATGAGCGTAAACAACAATTTGACAATTAAGTTACACAAAACCCCCAAAATCACAACCGCACGGGGAGTACGGGGCGTCCACACCAAATTCCATCAGTCAGAGCGAGGAACAGCAGGTATAGCGCAGAGCTAGTACGGGCACAAACCCTAAAGACGCCACCTTTGGGGTGCCAGATCGAACCTAATCTGGGCGAGCGAAATCGAGAGCTCACAGCTCCTCCCGCTCCCGAACCCCCTCCCAAGCTAACCGAATCACACTCTTAAGCTCAAACCTACCGCGTGCAGAGCAGACAAAGAAGCGCTTCATCCCCCACAAAACCCTAACTCGAGACAGATTTCCACAAACCCTAGCAAGCCCCGAAGACAGCACGCTGCGCACCGAACCTGGCAGGGCAGTCCTGCGTGCATCACCAGTGATCCCGAGCAAGCAAGCAGAGGAATTCGCGCTTGTTGGTGGCGTTTTACCTGGAAGCGAGCGGTGATTCGTGGGGGGAGAGTGGAGTCGCGTCGCCACCCCACCAGGGCCTTCCTTCCTCCCTGACTGAGGAGGGCGAGACGAGAGGAGAAATATTCCTTCCGAGTCTATTTGTCCTTTCCTTTTTTAAGAAAAGAAAAATGGTTGCGCCGGACGGGCGGACCCCAGCCCGGAATCCAATCCGCTTTTATTTTCCTTTCTCGCCCGATCCTGACACGTTGCCTGGCTCCAGCGTACCTCAGCAATTTTCAGCAGGATCGCGCCGTCTTCTGTTTCGGTTCGAAATTCTCCCGCCCGTTTGGTGGCATTTTCTTTTGGGCCACGATTCAGTTCTTTTTTTAGGGTAACTCGCCTTCTTTCCAGGTGATGATAGGGTGGGTGACTATCCTTAGTCACTCGGTTCATTCCAAAAACTTGGTTTGGTCAAAGGACATTGTATATGCGGCTGGTCCTCAGGATGGGATTTGGTTAACCGTTTTTGTTCTGGATACTAACCTATTGAACCGTTTCATGTAAATGGTAAAATGGGTTAATCATTAGGTTAATAAGGTTAGAAATGGTTAACCATTGGTTATTTAGGTTCAAACCATTTTTAACATCATAAAATAGATGGCAAATACGCAAAGCGCTGAAACTGGAGGCATGTGGGCACAAAAGAAAATAGTATAGTACATAGATGCACACAAACTGGAGGCATGTACGCACAAACTGGAGGCATGACATCAAGTAGTTGTGAGCTGCTTGCTGAAATAGCGCTAGCAGAGAAAAACCTGTTGGTGAAAGGAAATATTGAACCAGTGGAAAGAGTGGTTTGTACTAGAACACTGAACTATCTTACTCCTAGAGCATAAAATTCAGATTAACGGACAAGGCAATCACTAGTACTAGTTCCTAATCGACTCTAAACATGGCAATCATCACGCAGTACCTCAGGCGGTCGTCAGCGTCAGGAAGGACCGCCGGAGAAGTGCGTGTAGCTTCACCCTAGAAGGCCGCGACCACCGGTGCGGTTCAAGGTCAGCTTTTCTTGCAACATCAGCTGGCGGACGAGCTCGGGGAGGCGCTGGCCGCGCTGGGAGGCAGGAGGGCGGTGGAGATCTCGACGCAGTGCGGGACGAGCAAATTGGCGGCGGAGAGCGCGCTGCTGGCGGCGTCGTCTCTGTGGGCGCGAATGGCGGCGACGATGTGGAGGTTGACCAGCTCCTTGCTGGCGGCCATTTACAAATATGATTTTTTTCAAAGTCTTAGCCTTTTAAAAATGAATAACTTCCAAAATCTCAACGATTTTCAAATATAAACTATTAAAAATGTCATTTTTCCGAAGGACCATTTCTAAATAATGAAAAAAATGAAGATCGAAGAAACATGAAAATAAAATTAAAAAGAAAAAGAAAAAACTAGATTAGAAAAAAGAATCAGAAAAAACAAAACAAATAAAAAAAGGGTCGGCCCATGCGGCTGACTCTTGCGGCCCTGTCCGTGTTTCGAACCGCTTAGAGCGAGATATAGTGCTCGCTGTAAAAAGCGTTCGCACTATATATCGCCTTTTGCGAATCGTATCAAACTCACTCGTGTGTTTTTCTTCTTCTTTTAAAAACAAATCAGAATCGACTCGTGCTTCCTCCTTTTCCTTTTTTAAGTTTATCTGTTTTTTCCTCTTTCACTTATTTCCTTTTTTCGGTTTCAGTTTTTCTTTTCGCTTATTTTGAGAAATGCTGCTTTCTGATAATGGTTCAATATTTTAAATTGGTTCATATTTTTAAAAAATGGTTTTAAAAATATCCATTTTTTCAATGGTCCAGATTTGATTTTTTAAAATGTCTAGATTTTAAAAATGTTCATTTTTTAAAATAATTTAGTTTTTTATAAAATGTTCAGATGTGATTTTTTTTAATTTTTTAAAGATGTTCAATTTTTTTGAAAATGTTAAATTTTTAGTATTTAGAAAAATTTAAAAGTATTCAGATTTAAATATGTTCAATTCTAAAAATAATTTATGAAAACTTTTCCCTAAAATAGATAAAAAGGTTCATGCTAAAATGCAAATAAATAGATAAATCTAGAGAGCGTGTGCTCGTTGCTGGGCATCTCCGTGCGCTGCGCGGTTGACGCGCGGATCATTAGCTGGGCCATGCCCATGTAGAGTCCCACCCGAGTGAGGTGATGCTCGCGCTCTCTTTCATAAAGGGCAATTCATATGTATCTCGTGTTAGCGGTGCGAAATGGTTGCGGCGATTGAAGCATTTGGATGATGGGCCGGCCCATTTCACCCAAATTACTTTTTTCTCCTTGTTTCTTCTTATTTGTTTCTTTTCTGTTTTCTGTTTTCTTTTTCCCTTTTTCTTTTATCTTGTATTTTCACCTCTTGTGATTTTGAAAAATGTTGTACAATTTTTTGAATGTAATTTTTTTCGAATTTGAATAGTTTCAGATATGAATATTTTAAATTTGAACAATTTATTAACATAAAAATTTGAAATTTGAACAATATTCGAATGTGAACACTTTCGAATTAGAACAATATTCAAGTCCAAACAATTTTAAATTTGAAAAAATTTCGAACTTGAACAAATTTCAAATCTAAACAATTTTGTGTGTGAACAATTTTCAAATTTGAATAATTTTGGAGTGTGAACCATTTTAGAATTTGAACAATTTTCAAATCTAAACATTTTTAATTTAGAACACTTTTCAAATATAAACAATGTTTGAAACATTTTTCAAATCTGAACATTTAAAACATCGGAAAACTGAAATAAAAGAAAGGAAAATAAAACATACAAAAAAATAAATAAACAAGCAAAATAATAATAATTAATAACATAAAAGAAAAGGGGAAAAGGAAGACGGGCGGGCCCATTATCCAGCGCTCTTTAGGCGGCACTAGCGCGAAGCGCCGCTTGTGGGCGACGTACAGCATCTCCCCATTAAAAGGCTCTAGAACTAGTAGATCCGAACTGAACATGCCCATAAAATCAGCTCCCTAAAACGAAAAGTCCAAACCCAGGCCGAAGCGGCCCAACCCACTGCTCCACCAACACGGGTTTGCCTTCTGCGCGGGAACGGTTGCTCATTGGCGCCAACTTTCCCGCCACTCCCAGACTCCCAGCGCTCACCTCCCTATTATCACCAGCCTCTCCCCACAATTCCCCTTCCCGCCGCAACCCTAGCCACCACCACACGTCTGCTCCCTGCGAACCTTCTGGACCGGCGCGCATGGTGAGCAAGCGATCTCCATCCCTTTCTCGCCTCTCCAGGAGCCATGCTTCCGCCACCGACTCTGGATCTAACGTTTTTCGTCGGTTGATTTGCTTTGCCAGGATGACTCGGAGAACAACGCGCCGTCGACGCCGGGCTCCCCGGGGTTCAGCACCGACCGGCTGCCACCCAACACCACCACAAGCCGAGGTGCCACTGACCCGTCCTCCTACTCGGACGATGATGGCGAGGCAGAGGTCGACCCCAACGTTCTTCCCGACGACGATGGTGCTGCTGTCGTCGCCGACGAGGAGGAAGAGGACGGCGAAGACCTGTTCAACGATGACTACCTCAAGTAAGCTAGACATGTCCGAGCCAGAGATTTTTGGGATCTGATGATTTAACGCAGCGTTCAGAAGTTTCTAGTAGTAGACAGCTTTAGTTCGTTAGATCTGGTAAATTGGTTGCAGAGTAGATAACTCAGCAAGTTTTCGCCTTCAGGAATGTAGGGTTTCCGGCTTAGATTTACTCCTGGAATAGGCAGATTGTGACACATGGATATAAAGGAATAGTTAAATACTTCACTGAATTGTGCCGTTTGTGTCATCATTGTTGCTTTTTGAATGTAATTTTTTTCGAATTTGAATAGTTTCAGATATGAATATTTTAAATTTGAACAATTTATTAACATAAAAATTTGAAATTTGAACAATATTCGAATGTGAACACTTTCGAATTAGAACAATATTCAAGTCCAAACAATTTTAAATTTGAAAAAATTTCGAACTTGAACAAATTTCAAATCTAAACAATTTTGTGTGTGAACAATTTTCAAATTTGAATAATTTTGGAGTGTGAACCATTTTAGAATTTGAACAATTTTCAAATCTAAACATTTTTAATTTAGAACACTTTTCAAATATAAACAATGTTTGAAACATTTTTCAAATCTGAACATTTAAAACATCGGAAAACTGAAATAAAAGAAAGGAAAATAAAACATACAAAAAAATAAATAAACAAGCAAAATAATAATAATTAATAACATAAAAGAAAAGGGGAAAAGGAAGACGGGCGGGCCCATTATCCAGCGCTCTTTAGGCGGCACTAGCGCGAAGCGCCGCTTGTGGGCGACGTACAGCATCTCCCCATTAAAAGGCTCTAGAACTAGTAGATCCGAACTGAACATGCCCATAAAATCAGCTCCCTAAAACGAAAAGTCCAAACCCAGGCCGAAGCGGCCCAACCCACTGCTCCACCAACACGGGTTTGCCTTCTGCGCGGGAACGGTTGCTCATTGGCGCCAACTTTCCCGCCACTCCCAGACTCCCAGCGCTCACCTCCCTATTATCACCAGCCTCTCCCCACAATTCCCCTTCCCGCCGCAACCCTAGCCACCACCACACGTCTGCTCCCTGCGAACCTTCTGGACCGGCGCGCATGGTGAGCAAGCGATCTCCATCCCTTTCTCGCCTCTCCAGGAGCCATGCTTCCGCCACCGACTCTGGATCTAACGTTTTTCGTCGGTTGATTTGCTTTGCCAGGATGACTCGGAGAACAACGCGCCGTCGACGCCGGGCTCCCCGGGGTTCAGCACCGACCGGCTGCCACCCAACACCACCACAAGCCGAGGTGCCACTGACCCGTCCTCCTACTTGGACGATGATGGCGAGGCAGAGGTCGACCCCAACGTTCTTCCCGACGACGATGGTGCTGCTGTCGTCGCCGACGAGGAGGAAGAGGACGGCGAAGACCTGTTCAACGATGACTACCTCAAGTAAGCTAGACATGTCCGAGCCAGAGATTTTTGGGATCTGATGATTTAACGCAGCGTTCAGAAGTTTCTAGTAGTAGACAGCTTTAGTTCGTTAGATCTGGTAAATTGGTTGCAGAGTAGATAACTCAGCAAGTTTTCGCCTTCAGGAATGTAGGGTTTCCGGCTTAGATTTACTCCTGGAATAGGCAGATTGTGACACATGGATATAAAGGAATAGTTAAATACTTCACTGAATTGTGCCGTTTGTGTCATCATTGTTGCTTTTTGAATGTAATTTTTTTCGAATTTGAATAGTTTCAGATATGAATATTTTAAATTTGAACAATTTATTAACATAAAAATTTGAAATTTGAACAATATTCGAATGTGAACACTTTCGAATTAGAACAATATTCAAGTCCAAACAATTTTAAATTTGAAAAAATTTCGAACTTGAACAAATTTCAAATCTAAACAATTTTGTGTGTGAACAATTTTCAAATTTGAATAATTTTGGAGTGTGAACCATTTTAGAATTTGAACAATTTTCAAATCTAAACATTTTTAATTTAGAACACTTTTCAAATATAAACAATGTTTGAAACATTTTTCAAATCTGAACATTTAAAACATCGGAAAACTGAAATAAAAGAAAGGAAAATAAAACATACAAAAAAATAAATAAACAAGCAAAATAATAATAATTAATAACATAAAAGAAAAGGGGAAAAGGAAGACGGGCGGGCCCATTATCCAGCGCTCTTTAGGCGGCACTAGCGCGAAGCGCCGCTTGTGGGCGACGTACAGCATCTCCCCATTAAAAGGCTCTAGAACTAGTAGATCCGAACTGAACATGCCCATAAAATCAGCTCCCTAAAACGAAAAGTCCAAACCCAGGCCGAAGCGGCCCAACCCACTGCTCCACCAACACGGGTTTGCCTTCTGCGCGGGAACGGTTGCTCATTGGCGCCAACTTTCCCGCCACTCCCAGACTCCCAGCGCTCACCTCCCTATTATCACCAGCCTCTCCCCACAATTCCCCTTCCCGCCGCAACCCTAGCCACCACCACACGTCTGCTCCCTGCGAACCTTCTGGACCGGCGCGCATGGTGAGCAAGCGATCTCCATCCCTTTCTCGCCTCTCCAGGAGCCATGCTTCCGCCACCGACTCTGGATCTAACGTTTTTCGTCGGTTGATTTGCTTTGCCAGGATGACTCGGAGAACAACGCGCCGTCGACGCCGGGCTCCCCGGGGTTCAGCACCGACCGGCTGCCACCCAACACCACCACAAGCCGAGGTGCCACTGACCCGTCCTCCTACTCGGACGATGATGGCGAGGCAGAGGTCGACCCCAACGTTCTTCCCGACGACGATGGTGCTGCTGTCGTCGCCGACGAGGAGGAAGAGGACGGCGAAGACCTGTTCAACGATGACTACCTCAAGTAAGCTAGACATGTCCGAGCCAGAGATTTTTGGGATCTGATGATTTAACGCAGCGTTCAGAAGTTTCTAGTAGTAGACAGCTTTAGTTCGTTAGATCTGGTAAATTGGTTGCAGAGTAGATAACTCAGCAAGTTTTCGCCTTCAGGAATGTAGGGTTTCCGGCTTAGATTTACTCCTGGAATAGGCAGATTGTGACACATGGATATAAAGGAATAGTTAAATACTTCACTGAATTGTGCCGTTTGTGTCATCATTGTTGCTTTGTTAGCTCCTTGAACTTTATAATGTATTTTCTGCAGTGACACTGTTTGAGCAAGCACATCGTACTGCACTATTGTAGTGAAATGTCTTCTGACTTTCTTTCCCGAATCAACTAAATATTATAGCCCATTGTTCATGCTCGGTATTTTGACGTGTTACATTTTATTTACCAACTTTATACGCTGGTGTCTGATTTGTTCAGTCCTCTTTGACGAGTTCGTTGTTTGGAAAACATGTCTTGATCAGATGCTTGCTGTGATGCTGTCCAAATGCATACTATTCTTCAGTACTAAACAATTAGCAAATTAACTGTTTCGTTGCCGTCAGTTTTGCTAATATAGTCTCTATTTTTTGGACTGGTTGCTGTTTTAGGAATTGGGCAATTCACTTTCTACATTTCACTATTTGCTTTAAAATATTTTAGATAACTATAAATGGATTGCAATTTTAGCGTGTTCATGAAAATAAGCCATAGCTCAAACTACCACAAACATTTATGACATTGTAAAGTTCATGCTATTCCTCTTTGTTTGGGTTAATGATTTTTTTCTCATTTTGCAGTGATTACCGAAGGATGGATGAGCAGGATCAGTATGAGTCGGTTGGCAGGGCCGGCTCTGGCCCTAGGCGACCCTGTGCGGCGCACAAGGGCCCATGTTTGAGGGGGGGCCATCTCTACGTACGTCTATGTATATTGGCTGCTATTGATCTAATTTTTTTAAGTACTTATACATTATTGGAGATGAACTCATTAAAATATGGTTCTTATTTGAGATAATCAAATTCTAGGAGGGAATATTATTTGTTATATTTTGCAACTTTTTTAGACTTTCTTGTCGGGGGGCTGCCCCCGGGTAGGGCAAAGATGTGGTGTAAAGAAGTGTGAAGGGCTGGCCGGATCAGTTTCGAGCCGGGTCACTTGGCCGGATCGATATCTAGCCGGGTCATGAAAGAGTCGGTTAGCTCTTAACCATGCTAGAGTACGGGAAGAAGCCAAACCGGGACAGAGGAAGGAGTACCGGCTAAGTTAGCCGGGTTGGTCAGGAAGGACCCGGATAAGAAGTGATCCGGATATTGCACAAGGGCCAAGTAATGTCAGTAAGGTCACGGGTCCTGCAGTTTCCACTGACCGGGACTCAGAGGACAGCAAGGTCAAGCCACGGGTTTTCCGGATCACAAGCCCCTAGGCGCTGACTCGGCCAATTCGGGAAAGGGGCAGAGGCTAGGCTCCTGTGGGCTACACTGCCTTAAGCTCAAAGAGGAAAGGATAGGCTGACGATGGGCTGGACTGAGTGACAGTGGCCAGTGTTTGTCTTGTTCCTCTTGTCCATGCCATTATCACCTGCGGCCAGGGGCAAAAAGGTAATTCGGTTAGGCTATATATGCAACACCACAGCCTCCAGGAAGGAGGACGGCCACAAGATCAACCACAAGGAGCCTCATTTCCCCCCAAGCTCCATCTTCTCCAGAGAGCTCCCACCATTGTTCTTCATACAGCTCAAGAAGCACTCTGTACTTGTAAACACTTGAGATATAAAGAGAGTAGGCTAGAGCTGCAGTAGGGGTGTTACCTTCACAAGAAGGGCCCCGAAGCAGGGTACATCGCGGTGTGCTTTTGTGTTCTTGGTTTTGCTTGTTCTTGCTTGTTCTTCATGCGCGCTTCTTGAGTGTGCACGCCCTCCCCGGAACCCCCAACGTCCTAGCGAGCCCACAACTAAGCCATACCCATGGCATCTGCCGTGACACCACCACGACATTTCTGTTGTAATATGACATTGCTTAATCGGTTATATCAATTATTTATAGACGTATCAGAATTAAAATGTGTAGTTGGATTAACATTTTACACCATAAGCTTACATCTATAGTGACCATAGGGGCCAATATTTCAAGCTTGTACAAGGGCCCCGTAAAATATAGAGCCGGACCTGCAGCCTACCAACTGGAGTAGAATGAACATCGAAAGGAAAAGGGTTGAGCTAGATACGCTGTGGCCTGCGTGCAACACTCTTTTTTTAACTGGTGGACATCTATTCACACGGTGCCCAGAACTGAAGAAAGTGTGGCCATTGGTTCTGCCTGATGAGCTACGGACACAACTGTACCAATGCAACTCGAGCCTGGAGTATGTTCATGAGGTACTGAAATTGCCGTATGACCAAAAGATGAGATTAGTGTGCTGCTTTGGTGCTGATGGACTGAATGAAACAAGGCGAACCATGGAGAGCGCAGACCATCGCCTGATGAGCTGTCTGTGGCGCATGGTGTGTCGCCATGTCGGGGGTGGTCAAAATTCTGAAAATTAAACCAACTGAGAAGCAACAAGCGCCGGCAGTCCACGATAAACGTCAACGGAGCTTTCCACGCGGATACCGGAAGAGGTGGCTGGGGCTGTATCGGCAGAGACCACGCAAGCAATACTGTTTTTGCAGGTGCTGGAGCGGTGGCTCATGCAGTTGAGGCTGCTGCTACTGAAGCCAAGCAATACTACAGGTCTGCCTGGCCATCTCCAGCCCGGCCCGGCCCGAAAATACAGGGCCTGGGCCCGACGGGCCTGGCCCATGGGACGGGCCTGGGCCTCAGATTTCGGCCCGATGGACATGATGGGCCGGGCCTGGGCTTTGATTTTTGCTGCTTTCAGTAAGAAGCCCGGCCCGAGGCCCGAGGCCCGACGGGCTTTTGTAGTGATGGGCCGGGCTTGGGCCTGAAATCTAGGCCCGATGGTTGAG
Source organism: Poa pratensis (assembly GCA_947311845.1). Lineage (NCBI taxonomy): Eukaryota > Viridiplantae > Streptophyta > Magnoliopsida > Poales > Poaceae > Poa > Poa pratensis. The sequence continues at coordinate 59,362,464 of CAMZMU010000048.1, read as the reverse complement.
TCGGGCCGGGCCCGGGCCTGGGCTTTTTTAGGCCCGGCCCGAAGCCCGGCCCGGCCCATGGCCAGATATAACTACAGGCGATCCATTTTGCTGAAGGTCCATCGGGCGAGCCATGTTCGTCACGGACTGCCATGTTCTACAAACAAAAGGCTGTCACCTCATCGGAGTATGATGCTTCACCTCTGGTGCCGTTTTCAGAGAAATCAAGTTCCGGCTCAGTCTGAACGTCATCGGCTCTCAGGTGTGGTTTATGTAAGTCGTTACTGACCAGCCTGCACATGTTTTAGCTGCGCGTGGTGCTGATGAACCTATAGGCTATAGGCACCTTTTGTTTGAGAGCTATCCTGATGATGTAATCCGGGCTGCAACCAAACATCAAATTAGCACTATGTGAACTCCAAAAATATCTTAACTGGCCAAGACATAGCAGGAGAATTATGTCCAGTGCATACAACTCATTCAACATTTCAGAATTATGATGTCAACACAGCACACATCTCTAAATGTCGCTAAAGGCAGTAGAGATTCAGATTACAAACAGTACACCAATCTCTTAATTCCAGTACAGCAAACAGAAGAAGTCATTTTGTCACTGACGCTGCAGTGCTCTTCATCCAGGAAGAGGTAGCTGTTCATCATACGGTAGTCTACTAAGGTCACGATAGTGTTTACGCTGCAACCGGATGCCTGATGATCCCTCGCCCTTCATCCAGGACAAAGCTGTTGTCACTGAAATGCGCACTGGAGAAGAATGGCCTCAGGTCGTAAATTTCATACTCTTGGGCCTGCAGTCGACAGAACCATCAGCTCAGGAACAGACAACGAACTAAAGAAGTGGTGTTGCTCAGGCAAGTAAGAATCATAGGCAATGGTGTTACTTGCTCTTACCTTGTTCTTTAGGTCATCCACTTTAACCTCAATGTGGGTGAGGCGTGTGGTTGATCCCGACACGATTTCTTCAAAGTGCAGCGCATCCTTAACCAGGGTGCGCAGAAGGAGCAGAAGCAATTCATTATAATCCTTCTTGTAAGTCATGTATTTTCGGAAATTCTGTGGAGACAACAGAAAGATGTTCAAATATTAAGACATTATGCAAAAAGGACAAGTGATTTTGACCATCAGCCTATAAAGCAAGGAAACTTAATACTAACAAAACTGCACTAGCTAGCCTACTGTGCAGACTAACATAATACTTTAAGCAGTGTCTAGAAACCAGCAACAGTTCAAGTTCATCTATTCAGAAGTTACCTTCTGAAGTGCTTTCTGGACACCAAATTTCTGGGTTGAAATAAACGAGTCAAGCAGCACACGGATGGCCATGTCGACATCTTCCTGAGACACATAGCTTCTCAAATGCATCTTTGCATGTGCCTCAGACATTCGAATGATTGATTCGATATGCCTTACTGCAATGGGGACTCCTTGACCATGCTGTCAAATACAGTTGCAAACTATACTGCTTACTGGTTTTCAAGGATATCAATTTTCAAAAAAATTAGCATAAAAAGTATTGTACAAGAGAAAAACAAGTGTTTGGCTTACAGATGATTCACGTCGAAGTTCAGCATAGACATGGCTGATCTTGTCCAGGTCGGCGTCATGTATTTTGGGGAATACATTTAACTTAGCATATGTAATATACTTCTTCAACATGTCTTGAGAAAGGATCTGACAATAAAGGATTTTGTTAAGACATAGGGATTAGAGTAGAAGATTAGCTTTTTATGGTGAAAGTACAAAGATAAATACATCTGGGTCAGCTTGTCTGGCAACAGTAAATGGATCATCTTCCTCATCAACTGGAACTCTATCTTCAAGATTAGCACCCTTGGGTTGAGATCGGGCATGGCTATCTACGACAAACCTTGCAAGCATTTCATCCGTAAATGGATCAACGATATCCTGCATTGAGATAAGTAATCAATATTGACAGACAACTAAGCACTGGAAATATATTACACAAAGATCTACAAACCTTGACAACACAGAGGACGTCAAAACGTGAAATAATCGGATCTGTCAGTTCAACGTTTTGAGTGAATGTCTTCGAAGAATCATACCTGCAAAGTAAGCATGCTAAGATTTGAAATGTTTCTCAACAAGCATGCCAGATCTAGCATGCAAGTTATTCAAGTTACCTTCCTCCAACTGGGTTCGCTGCAGCAATAACACTGCACCGAGCTTGAAGGGATGTGACAATTCCAGCCTTTGATATGCTGATACTTTGTTGCTCCATGGCTTCATGAATACTCACCCTGGAAAATAAGGGAGATGTTAATTTTTATTACAATTTATTACAATGTTACAACATGAAAAGGCTATTTCATACCTATCTTGATCATTCATCTTATCAAATTCATCAATGAGGCATATGCCTCTATCAGCTAGAACCAGTGCACCTCCCTCAAGTGTCCACTCCCGTGTTACTGGATCCTTGTGAACTGCTGCAGTTAGTCCAACAGCAGAAGCTCCTTTTCCAGTTGTGTATACAGCTCGGTGTCCTGTTTTCTCAACATACCTACAGAACAGCAGTTAGTGGAGGATTATCCTATAAGGAACCAACGAAAAAATTGTTAATGTTGTTCTTACTTGAGAAACTGAGATTTTGCAGTGCCTGGATCACCTAAGAGGAGAACATTAATATCACCTCTTAGGCGATGCTTTCCCTTCACATTCTTTTCTTGCCCCCCAAACATAGCTAGTGCAATGGCAGTCTTGATATCTTCATGACCGTAAATCGATGGTGCAATTGATTTGACAATCTATAAACCCGAAGTTCTGGTGTTAAATAAGGCTGGATATATACTATGTCTACCACAAGAGACTGAAGGATTCAGTGACAAACCCTTTCACTGATGCGTGGATCCTTTGACAACTTCTCAATCTCTGCCTTGTCCTCATCTGTTAATTTGTATGCAGAGAACAGATCCTGCTTCTTTGCCACATAGTTTGCCTCCACTACTGTGGCAAAAACTGGGAAACCATTCTTTGTATTTAAAGACAAGTCAAAATTGTTTGTGTATATCCCTGTAACCTCCTGAAAATGGATAAGCAGTAAAAAAAAAGTGTTATTTCTACTTGTAAGTTGTAACATAAAAATAGATAAAAGGAGTGTGGTGTGCAATTACAATTTCCTCTCCTGGACGAGCACAGTCAATCAGATCATTCAGAAGTATTACTTCCTTGTATCTGGGAAGCCTGCCAGCAGGAACAATTCCTGGGCTTTCCTGGAGAGTGAGTTTCTGGTAGTTCCTGTATATAGTCTTTAAGGGAAAGTAGTTCAATCAAATGGACCAAAAAGCATACCCATGCAGAAAGACCATTATATCATGCACCACTCAACATGAAAAGAAACATTGATATTTTACTGTTTAAAGCCACTTACTTGCTCAATATTGACGGTAAATGGTCCTTTGGATTGACATTCAGGGCAAGATCCAACCCTCACTTCAGTGTACGAGTTTTGGAAGAAAGGACCCAGGATAGTTCCACATTTGCTGCAATCATACTTGACCTGCTGCAGCTGAGGGAACACACCTGATCGTCGAGTAACAACACCCCCAATCCGAATCATTGTGTTGAGATGAATCTGCCTGAACAACAACGAGTAGGACATAAGGACATGATTTAATTTGAGTTCCAAGGGATATGGTAAGGAGAAATACCTGATATTGCGTATTTGATCATAGACAGGAAGGTTGGTTATTCGCACATATATTTTTTGATGGATGTTTCTATAATTCTTGTGGAGATCAAAAACAACATTTTTGCCAACTTCCTCCATAACTTCTAGCACTGATTGAGGTGCATCAGCCAACCAGATGGCAATGTTCGGGTGTATATAAATAAATTGCTTGTAGTCTATCTCTAGACTGCACTTATTAGCTGCAAAATATGCAAGTAAAGGTTATAAGCACACAATTATTATAAACTAGGGCAGACCTAATTCAAACTCTCCTTGATGGTTCTTAGGGAGTTAGACAAGAAACAGTACCTAAAACCATCTCATTAATTAGCCGGACGTACTCAAACTCTCCTTGATCATTCTTAGGGTTTACATAAGTAAGAAGAAATTCTTTAAATTTCTTTGCAATGAACCGCCTGACTTCATCTCTAGTGACCCACTCTCTGAGTGTTCCTTGAACACGATACATGTTCATCTCATCTTCTTCATCAAATTCATCCTGCAGAGAATATAATCACTTGTAAACTGGACAACTATCTATGGCCTAAAAGCCATGAACTGCTTCACTCAATTAAAATGCATACTCCTAAAATTTAATTAAAACATCGAGAATAGGAATAAATTAATTGCAGATGCTAAACAACAGCATAAGTTAATTTTCTTTCAAATGTAAATACCTCATATCCATCATCATCAGTCTGATCAGTCATAGGCACATCACCACCAGAATACATTCCTGGTTGAGATCTTCCAGGTGAACTAGGTGTGGCACCATCACCATCATCATCACTTCTTGGTGTTCTTGGCCCACTTGGCGGTCTAAAATTTGCCCTGTGCCTTTTAGGACGCCTGAAGTTCATATCCTCATCTGTATCTGTGATATCAAAGAAATGAAGTTATGATAACAGGAATCTAAGCATTTGCTTTTTTATGTTATGCATCAAGGATATACACTGCTAAGGAAAACTCATAACCGTCCATAGGAGGATAATACAACTAAAATTCTCAAGCAACCAACCGGTGCAATTCTAATCAACCTGCGTTCAGTACGATGAAATCACCAACAACACATTTAATAGTAAGAAATATGCGGAATATACCTAGTATGATTAGTCATCCTAATCTTTGAAGATTGTTACAGGCTTACAGCAATTGATGAATGGAAACAGTGAGATAACACATGGTTTTAGAGTATGATACTAGATGTTAAAAATTTAAGAAAAAACAGCGTTGCTATCTGGCCCTGCCATGTCATTTTTTTATCAAATTTGAATCAACATAAAAATATATTCTCATTCCAAAAGAACAACAAAGAGAACATTTCACCACAACTAACAATGAGAAAAATCAACGTATCTCAAATGCCAAGGGAAATCAAACAACATGACTACAGGTACAGAGGCAACAATGTAAGGTTTGTCCTCATACTCAATGGAAAATAAGGACTTTGTGTGATGCCATTACCCTGATCATGAAGCATACGAGGCAATTTCCGATCAGCTGTTGCACCAGTTCTCACATCCCTTGCATGAAGTTCCGCTTCGGCAGCCCTTCGATCAGCCATGATCTCATCCAGGTTCCTCTCATCCTCTATCGAGTCATCTAACCCAACCGACTCATACTGATCCTGCTCATCCATCCTTCGGTAATCACTGCAAAATGAGAAAAAAATCATTAACCCAAACAAAGAGGAATAGCATGAACTTTACAATGTCATAAATGTTTGTGGTAGTTTGAGCTATGGCTTATTTTCATGAACACGCTAAAATTGCAATCCATTTATAGTTATCTAAAATATTTTAAAGCAAATAGTGAAATGTAGAAAGTGAATTGCCCAATTCCTAAAACAGCAACCAGTCCAAAAAATAGAGACTATATTAGCAAAACTGACGGCAACGAAACAGTTAATTTGCTAATTGTTTAGTACTGAAGAATAGTATGCATTTGGACAGCATCACAGCAAGCATCTGATCAAGACATGTTTTCCAAACAACGAACTCGTCAAAGAGGACTGAACAAATCAGACACCAGCGTATAAAGTTGGTAAATAAAATGTAACACGTCAAAATACCGAGCATGAACAATGGGCTATAATATTTAGTTGATTCGGGAAAGAAAGTCAGAAGACATTTCACTACAATAGTGCAGTACGATGTGCTTGCTCAAACAGTGTCACTGCAGAAAATACATTATAAAGTTCAAGGAGCTAACAAAGCAACAATGATGACACAAACGGCACAATTCAGTGAAGTATTTAACTATTCCTTTATATCCATGTGTCACAATCTGCCTATTCCAGGAGTAAATCTAAGCCGGAAACCCTACATTCCTGAAGGCGAAAACTTGCTGAGTTATCTACTCTGCAACCAATTTACCAGATCTAACGAACTAAAGCTGTCTACTACTAGAAACTTCTGAACGCTGCGTTAAATCATCAGATCCCAAAAATCTCTGGCTCGGACATGTCTAGCTTACTTGAGGTAGTCATCGTTGAACAGGTCTTCGCCGTCCTCTTCCTCCTCGTCGGCGACGACAGCAGCACCATCGTCGTCGGGAAGAACGTTGGGGTCGACCTCTGCCTCGCCATCATCGTCCGAGTAGGAGGACGGGTCAGTGGCACCTCGGCTTGTGGTGGTGTTGGGTGGCAGCCGGTCGGTGCTGAACCCCGGGGAGCCCGGCGTCGACGGCGCGTTGTTCTCCGAGTCATCCTGGCAAAGCAAATCAACCGACGAAAAACGTTAGATCCAGAGTCGGTGGCGGAAGCATGGCTCCTGGAGAGGCGAGAAAGGGATGGAGATCGCTTGCTCACCATGCGCGCCGGTCCAGAAGGTTCGCAGGGAGCAGACGTGTGGTGGTGGCTAGGGTTGCGGCGGGAAGGGGAATTGTGGGGAGAGGCTGGTGATAATAGGGAGGTGAGCGCTGGGAGTCTGGGAGTGGCGGGAAAGTGTTTTGGTGGGTCTGCCTCGGGCATCCTCACTTATTGCTCTAGCTGCAGAAAAATGTTTAGCCAGGTAAAGTAAGGTAACATGTTAGAAGCCGAAAGAAAAGAGAAAACTGAGTGAAAAATGAATAAACTGTATCCTATGGTACCACTGTAAAGATGTAAAGCTTGTGGCTTTCATCCAAAACATGCACGAAAAATCCCTCACCCGGATATAAACCATAAGATAAGATCTGGTTCCTACTGCCAAGAGTGCTAGACTGCTACCACAGCAGGACACTCGTACATGTGGTAGCACAACAAAAGGACAATGCAAGCAAAAACCAATGACATCTGACGAATAGAGAGAGATGAGCGTAAACAACAATTTGACAATTAAGTTACACAAAACCCCCAAAATCACAACCGCACGGGGAGTACGGGGCGTCCACACCAAATTCCATCAGTCAGAGCGAGGAACAGCAGGTATAGCGCAGAGCTAGTACGGGCACAAACCCTAAAGACGCCACCTTTGGGGTGCCAGATCGAACCTAATCTGGGCGAGCGAAATCGAGAGCTCACAGCTCCTCCCGCTCCCGAACCCCCTCCCAAGCTAACCGAATCACACTCTTAAGCTCAAACCTACCGCGTGCAGAGCAGACAAAGAAGCGCTTCATCCCCCACAAAACCCTAACTCGAGACAGATTTCCACAAACCCTAGCAAGCCCCGAAGACAGCACGCTGCGCACCGAACCTGGCAGGGCAGTCCTGCGTGCATCACCAGTGATCCCGAGCAAGCAAGCAGAGGAATTCGCGCTTGTTGGTGGCGTTTTACCTGGAAGCGAGCGGTGATTCGTGGGGGGAGAGTGGAGTCGCGTCGCCACCCCACCAGGGCCTTCCTTCCTCCCTGACTGAGGAGGGCGAGACGAGAGGAGAAATATTCCTTCCGAGTCTATTTGTCCTTTCCTTTTTTAAGAAAAGAAAAATGGTTGCGCCGGACGGGCGGACCCCAGCCCGGAATCCAATCCGCTTTTATTTTCCTTTCTCGCCCGATCCTGACACGTTGCCTGGCTCCAGCGTACCTCAGCAATTTTCAGCAGGATCGCGCCGTCTTCTGTTTCGGTTCGAAATTCTCCCGCCCGTTTGGTGGCATTTTCTTTTGGGCCACGATTCAGTTCTTTTTTTAGGGTAACTCGCCTTCTTTCCAGGTGATGATAGGGTGGGTGACTATCCTTAGTCACTCGGTTCATTCCAAAAACTTGGTTTGGTCAAAGGACATTGTATATGCGGCTGGTCCTCAGGATGGGATTTGGTTAACCGTTTTTGTTCTGGATACTAACCTATTGAACCGTTTCATGTAAATGGTAAAATGGGTTAATCATTAGGTTAATAAGGTTAGAAATGGTTAACCATTGGTTATTTAGGTTCAAACCATTTTTAACATCATAAAATAGATGGCAAATACGCAAAGCGCTGAAACTGGAGGCATGTGGGCACAAAAGAAAATAGTATAGTACATAGATGCACACAAACTGGAGGCATGTACGCACAAACTGGAGGCATGACATCAAGTAGTTGTGAGCTGCTTGCTGAAATAGCGCTAGCAGAGAAAAACCTGTTGGTGAAAGGAAATATTGAACCAGTGGAAAGAGTGGTTTGTACTAGAACACTGAACTATCTTACTCCTAGAGCATAAAATTCAGATTAACGGACAAGGCAATCACTAGTACTAGTTCCTAATCGACTCTAAACATGGCAATCATCACGCAGTACCTCAGGCGGTCGTCAGCGTCAGGAAGGACCGCCGGAGAAGTGCGTGTAGCTTCACCCTAGAAGGCCGCGACCACCGGTGCGGTTCAAGGTCAGCTTTTCTTGCAACATCAGCTGGCGGACGAGCTCGGGGAGGCGCTGGCCGCGCTGGGAGGCAGGAGGGCGGTGGAGATCTCGACGCAGTGCGGGACGAGCAAATTGGCGGCGGAGAGCGCGCTGCTGGCGGCGTCGTCTCTGTGGGCGCGAATGGCGGCGACGATGTGGAGGTTGACCAGCTCCTTGCTGGCGGCCATTTACAAATATGATTTTTTTCAAAGTCTTAGCCTTTTAAAAATGAATAACTTCCAAAATCTCAACGATTTTCAAATATAAACTATTAAAAATGTCATTTTTCCGAAGGACCATTTCTAAATAATGAAAAAAATGAAGATCGAAGAAACATGAAAATAAAATTAAAAAGAAAAAGAAAAAACTAGATTAGAAAAAAGAATCAGAAAAAACAAAACAAATAAAAAAAGGGTCGGCCCATGCGGCTGACTCTTGCGGCCCTGTCCGTGTTTCGAACCGCTTAGAGCGAGATATAGTGCTCGCTGTAAAAAGCGTTCGCACTATATATCGCCTTTTGCGAATCGTATCAAACTCACTCGTGTGTTTTTCTTCTTCTTTTAAAAACAAATCAGAATCGACTCGTGCTTCCTCCTTTTCCTTTTTTAAGTTTATCTGTTTTTTCCTCTTTCACTTATTTCCTTTTTTCGGTTTCAGTTTTTCTTTTCGCTTATTTTGAGAAATGCTGCTTTCTGATAATGGTTCAATATTTTAAATTGGTTCATATTTTTAAAAAATGGTTTTAAAAATATCCATTTTTTCAATGGTCCAGATTTGATTTTTTAAAATGTCTAGATTTTAAAAATGTTCATTTTTTAAAATAATTTAGTTTTTTATAAAATGTTCAGATGTGATTTTTTTTAATTTTTTAAAGATGTTCAATTTTTTTGAAAATGTTAAATTTTTAGTATTTAGAAAAATTTAAAAGTATTCAGATTTAAATATGTTCAATTCTAAAAATAATTTATGAAAACTTTTCCCTAAAATAGATAAAAAGGTTCATGCTAAAATGCAAATAAATAGATAAATCTAGAGAGCGTGTGCTCGTTGCTGGGCATCTCCGTGCGCTGCGCGGTTGACGCGCGGATCATTAGCTGGGCCATGCCCATGTAGAGTCCCACCCGAGTGAGGTGATGCTCGCGCTCTCTTTCATAAAGGGCAATTCATATGTATCTCGTGTTAGCGGTGCGAAATGGTTGCGGCGATTGAAGCATTTGGATGATGGGCCGGCCCATTTCACCCAAATTACTTTTTTCTCCTTGTTTCTTCTTATTTGTTTCTTTTCTGTTTTCTGTTTTCTTTTTCCCTTTTTCTTTTATCTTGTATTTTCACCTCTTGTGATTTTGAAAAATGTTGTACAATTTTTTGAATGTAATTTTTTTCGAATTTGAATAGTTTCAGATATGAATATTTTAAATTTGAACAATTTATTAACATAAAAATTTGAAATTTGAACAATATTCGAATGTGAACACTTTCGAATTAGAACAATATTCAAGTCCAAACAATTTTAAATTTGAAAAAATTTCGAACTTGAACAAATTTCAAATCTAAACAATTTTGTGTGTGAACAATTTTCAAATTTGAATAATTTTGGAGTGTGAACCATTTTAGAATTTGAACAATTTTCAAATCTAAACATTTTTAATTTAGAACACTTTTCAAATATAAACAATGTTTGAAACATTTTTCAAATCTGAACATTTAAAACATCGGAAAACTGAAATAAAAGAAAGGAAAATAAAACATACAAAAAAATAAATAAACAAGCAAAATAATAATAATTAATAACATAAAAGAAAAGGGGAAAAGGAAGACGGGCGGGCCCATTATCCAGCGCTCTTTAGGCGGCACTAGCGCGAAGCGCCGCTTGTGGGCGACGTACAGCATCTCCCCATTAAAAGGCTCTAGAACTAGTAGATCCGAACTGAACATGCCCATAAAATCAGCTCCCTAAAACGAAAAGTCCAAACCCAGGCCGAAGCGGCCCAACCCACTGCTCCACCAACACGGGTTTGCCTTCTGCGCGGGAACGGTTGCTCATTGGCGCCAACTTTCCCGCCACTCCCAGACTCCCAGCGCTCACCTCCCTATTATCACCAGCCTCTCCCCACAATTCCCCTTCCCGCCGCAACCCTAGCCACCACCACACGTCTGCTCCCTGCGAACCTTCTGGACCGGCGCGCATGGTGAGCAAGCGATCTCCATCCCTTTCTCGCCTCTCCAGGAGCCATGCTTCCGCCACCGACTCTGGATCTAACGTTTTTCGTCGGTTGATTTGCTTTGCCAGGATGACTCGGAGAACAACGCGCCGTCGACGCCGGGCTCCCCGGGGTTCAGCACCGACCGGCTGCCACCCAACACCACCACAAGCCGAGGTGCCACTGACCCGTCCTCCTACTCGGACGATGATGGCGAGGCAGAGGTCGACCCCAACGTTCTTCCCGACGACGATGGTGCTGCTGTCGTCGCCGACGAGGAGGAAGAGGACGGCGAAGACCTGTTCAACGATGACTACCTCAAGTAAGCTAGACATGTCCGAGCCAGAGATTTTTGGGATCTGATGATTTAACGCAGCGTTCAGAAGTTTCTAGTAGTAGACAGCTTTAGTTCGTTAGATCTGGTAAATTGGTTGCAGAGTAGATAACTCAGCAAGTTTTCGCCTTCAGGAATGTAGGGTTTCCGGCTTAGATTTACTCCTGGAATAGGCAGATTGTGACACATGGATATAAAGGAATAGTTAAATACTTCACTGAATTGTGCCGTTTGTGTCATCATTGTTGCTTTTTGAATGTAATTTTTTTCGAATTTGAATAGTTTCAGATATGAATATTTTAAATTTGAACAATTTATTAACATAAAAATTTGAAATTTGAACAATATTCGAATGTGAACACTTTCGAATTAGAACAATATTCAAGTCCAAACAATTTTAAATTTGAAAAAATTTCGAACTTGAACAAATTTCAAATCTAAACAATTTTGTGTGTGAACAATTTTCAAATTTGAATAATTTTGGAGTGTGAACCATTTTAGAATTTGAACAATTTTCAAATCTAAACATTTTTAATTTAGAACACTTTTCAAATATAAACAATGTTTGAAACATTTTTCAAATCTGAACATTTAAAACATCGGAAAACTGAAATAAAAGAAAGGAAAATAAAACATACAAAAAAATAAATAAACAAGCAAAATAATAATAATTAATAACATAAAAGAAAAGGGGAAAAGGAAGACGGGCGGGCCCATTATCCAGCGCTCTTTAGGCGGCACTAGCGCGAAGCGCCGCTTGTGGGCGACGTACAGCATCTCCCCATTAAAAGGCTCTAGAACTAGTAGATCCGAACTGAACATGCCCATAAAATCAGCTCCCTAAAACGAAAAGTCCAAACCCAGGCCGAAGCGGCCCAACCCACTGCTCCACCAACACGGGTTTGCCTTCTGCGCGGGAACGGTTGCTCATTGGCGCCAACTTTCCCGCCACTCCCAGACTCCCAGCGCTCACCTCCCTATTATCACCAGCCTCTCCCCACAATTCCCCTTCCCGCCGCAACCCTAGCCACCACCACACGTCTGCTCCCTGCGAACCTTCTGGACCGGCGCGCATGGTGAGCAAGCGATCTCCATCCCTTTCTCGCCTCTCCAGGAGCCATGCTTCCGCCACCGACTCTGGATCTAACGTTTTTCGTCGGTTGATTTGCTTTGCCAGGATGACTCGGAGAACAACGCGCCGTCGACGCCGGGCTCCCCGGGGTTCAGCACCGACCGGCTGCCACCCAACACCACCACAAGCCGAGGTGCCACTGACCCGTCCTCCTACTTGGACGATGATGGCGAGGCAGAGGTCGACCCCAACGTTCTTCCCGACGACGATGGTGCTGCTGTCGTCGCCGACGAGGAGGAAGAGGACGGCGAAGACCTGTTCAACGATGACTACCTCAAGTAAGCTAGACATGTCCGAGCCAGAGATTTTTGGGATCTGATGATTTAACGCAGCGTTCAGAAGTTTCTAGTAGTAGACAGCTTTAGTTCGTTAGATCTGGTAAATTGGTTGCAGAGTAGATAACTCAGCAAGTTTTCGCCTTCAGGAATGTAGGGTTTCCGGCTTAGATTTACTCCTGGAATAGGCAGATTGTGACACATGGATATAAAGGAATAGTTAAATACTTCACTGAATTGTGCCGTTTGTGTCATCATTGTTGCTTTTTGAATGTAATTTTTTTCGAATTTGAATAGTTTCAGATATGAATATTTTAAATTTGAACAATTTATTAACATAAAAATTTGAAATTTGAACAATATTCGAATGTGAACACTTTCGAATTAGAACAATATTCAAGTCCAAACAATTTTAAATTTGAAAAAATTTCGAACTTGAACAAATTTCAAATCTAAACAATTTTGTGTGTGAACAATTTTCAAATTTGAATAATTTTGGAGTGTGAACCATTTTAGAATTTGAACAATTTTCAAATCTAAACATTTTTAATTTAGAACACTTTTCAAATATAAACAATGTTTGAAACATTTTTCAAATCTGAACATTTAAAACATCGGAAAACTGAAATAAAAGAAAGGAAAATAAAACATACAAAAAAATAAATAAACAAGCAAAATAATAATAATTAATAACATAAAAGAAAAGGGGAAAAGGAAGACGGGCGGGCCCATTATCCAGCGCTCTTTAGGCGGCACTAGCGCGAAGCGCCGCTTGTGGGCGACGTACAGCATCTCCCCATTAAAAGGCTCTAGAACTAGTAGATCCGAACTGAACATGCCCATAAAATCAGCTCCCTAAAACGAAAAGTCCAAACCCAGGCCGAAGCGGCCCAACCCACTGCTCCACCAACACGGGTTTGCCTTCTGCGCGGGAACGGTTGCTCATTGGCGCCAACTTTCCCGCCACTCCCAGACTCCCAGCGCTCACCTCCCTATTATCACCAGCCTCTCCCCACAATTCCCCTTCCCGCCGCAACCCTAGCCACCACCACACGTCTGCTCCCTGCGAACCTTCTGGACCGGCGCGCATGGTGAGCAAGCGATCTCCATCCCTTTCTCGCCTCTCCAGGAGCCATGCTTCCGCCACCGACTCTGGATCTAACGTTTTTCGTCGGTTGATTTGCTTTGCCAGGATGACTCGGAGAACAACGCGCCGTCGACGCCGGGCTCCCCGGGGTTCAGCACCGACCGGCTGCCACCCAACACCACCACAAGCCGAGGTGCCACTGACCCGTCCTCCTACTCGGACGATGATGGCGAGGCAGAGGTCGACCCCAACGTTCTTCCCGACGACGATGGTGCTGCTGTCGTCGCCGACGAGGAGGAAGAGGACGGCGAAGACCTGTTCAACGATGACTACCTCAAGTAAGCTAGACATGTCCGAGCCAGAGATTTTTGGGATCTGATGATTTAACGCAGCGTTCAGAAGTTTCTAGTAGTAGACAGCTTTAGTTCGTTAGATCTGGTAAATTGGTTGCAGAGTAGATAACTCAGCAAGTTTTCGCCTTCAGGAATGTAGGGTTTCCGGCTTAGATTTACTCCTGGAATAGGCAGATTGTGACACATGGATATAAAGGAATAGTTAAATACTTCACTGAATTGTGCCGTTTGTGTCATCATTGTTGCTTTGTTAGCTCCTTGAACTTTATAATGTATTTTCTGCAGTGACACTGTTTGAGCAAGCACATCGTACTGCACTATTGTAGTGAAATGTCTTCTGACTTTCTTTCCCGAATCAACTAAATATTATAGCCCATTGTTCATGCTCGGTATTTTGACGTGTTACATTTTATTTACCAACTTTATACGCTGGTGTCTGATTTGTTCAGTCCTCTTTGACGAGTTCGTTGTTTGGAAAACATGTCTTGATCAGATGCTTGCTGTGATGCTGTCCAAATGCATACTATTCTTCAGTACTAAACAATTAGCAAATTAACTGTTTCGTTGCCGTCAGTTTTGCTAATATAGTCTCTATTTTTTGGACTGGTTGCTGTTTTAGGAATTGGGCAATTCACTTTCTACATTTCACTATTTGCTTTAAAATATTTTAGATAACTATAAATGGATTGCAATTTTAGCGTGTTCATGAAAATAAGCCATAGCTCAAACTACCACAAACATTTATGACATTGTAAAGTTCATGCTATTCCTCTTTGTTTGGGTTAATGATTTTTTTCTCATTTTGCAGTGATTACCGAAGGATGGATGAGCAGGATCAGTATGAGTCGGTTGGCAGGGCCGGCTCTGGCCCTAGGCGACCCTGTGCGGCGCACAAGGGCCCATGTTTGAGGGGGGGGCCATCTCTACGTACGTCTATGTATATTGGCTGCTATTGATCTAATTTTTTTAAGTACTTATACATTATTGGAGATGAACTCATTAAAATATGGTTCTTATTTGAGATAATCAAATTCTAGGAGGGAATATTATTTGTTATATTTTGCAACTTTTTTAGACTTTCTTGTCGGGGGGCTGCCCCCGGGTAGGGCAAAGATGTGGTGTAAAGAAGTGTGAAGGGCTGGCCGGATCAGTTTCGAGCCGGGTCACTTGGCCGGATCGATATCTAGCCGGGTCATGAAAGAGTCGGTTAGCTCTTAACCATGCTAGAGTACGGGAAGAAGCCAAACCGGGACAGAGGAAGGAGTACCGGCTAAGTTAGCCGGGTTGGTCAGGAAGGACCCGGATAAGAAGTGATCCGGATATTGCACAAGGGCCAAGTAATGTCAGTAAGGTCACGGGTCCTGCAGTTTCCACTGACCGGGACTCAGAGGACAGCAAGGTCAAGCCACGGGTTTTCCGGATCACAAGCCCCTAGGCGCTGACTCGGCCAATTCGGGAAAGGGGCAGAGGCTAGGCTCCTGTGGGCTACACTGCCTTAAGCTCAAAGAGGAAAGGATAGGCTGACGATGGGCTGGACTGAGTGACAGTGGCCAGTGTTTGTCTTGTTCCTCTTGTCCATGCCATTATCACCTGCGGCCAGGGGCAAAAAGGTAATTCGGTTAGGCTATATATGCAACACCACAGCCTCCAGGAAGGAGGACGGCCACAAGATCAACCACAAGGAGCCTCATTTCCCCCCAAGCTCCATCTTCTCCAGAGAGCTCCCACCATTGTTCTTCATACAGCTCAAGGAGCACTCTGTACTTGTAAACACTTGAGATATAAAGAGAGTAGGCTAGAGCTGCAGTAGGGGTGTTACCTTCACAAGAAGGGCCCCGAAGCAGGGTACATCGCGGTGTGCTTTTGTGTTCTTGGTTTTGCTTGTTCTTGCTTGTTCTTCATGCGCGCTTCTTGAGTGTGCACGCCCTCCCCGGAACCCCCAACGTCCTAGCGAGCCCACAACTAAGCCATACCCATGGCATCTGCCGTGACACCACCACGACAGTTGGCGCCCACCGGGGGCCAGCAGTGGCGTTGGCTGGGGTTTCCTTCCGGACGGGTTCGTCACTGGCTCCGGCGAGCGGGTCCTCTCCGGACTCGTTTGCAAGCTCGGCGAGTTCAACTTCATCAGCGACAACGCGGGGTGCTTCGCCAACAAGCCCTTCCCCGCGGACGGCTTCCTCATGACGCTCGGCAGCTTCGTCACCTACGTCACCACCGAGCCTGTCCGCGAGTACCCGGCGCAGGTGCTCGTGGCAGAGGACCCCCCTCTTTCCATGCAGCACCCGGACGGCGTAGCGCTCGCCCCGGGAGCAGCGTGGAGGTGATGGTGGCCGGATCAAGCGCTGCCGCAGGCAAAGGAGATGCCAGCAAGAGCGTGCCAGAGGAGCTGGCCACGCCAATCGATCCGGCTGACAAGCCAGCTCGGACGGCGAAGTTCCCAAAGGAGAAACCGGATCCGGTTGGCCGCTTGGCATGTCAAGTAGGGAGGCTCCCTTAGAGGATGTCTTGGAAAAGCTAGCTCGGCCAGTGGCACCTGGAGCAAATGTAGAGCTCATTGTAGCTCAGCTAGAGGCAGAGCGCCTGAGATTGCAAAAAGAGGCTCGGCTAGTGGTAGAGTCTAGGCAAGCATTTGATAGAGACTTGAGAGAGTACAATGCTGCCAATGGTATCACTGATGGCTTTACTCCTGTGGTACATCGCTCACGCAAGAAAGCCGAGCTGCGTAACCGAGGCAAAGACCTCAATGACGAGTTAGCTAGAGCTGCAGGATCGAGCTCAAGTAGGGCTACTAGTCATAGATCCGGCACAGGCAAGCCGGTTTATAGCTCCCCGGCTAAGAATCTCAGGGCTGCAGCGGCAGCGCGAGCCGAGTTGAGTACATTAACCGGGGATGCTTGGCGCAAGCAAGCAGAAAGAGTCAATGAGTTAGTAGATGTGTGTAACAGGCAGAATGAGGCCTACCGGAAAGCTAATCCGGATGCTGGTGGTTCTCGGTAGTAGTGTCGGTTAAGGCAGTTAGCCAGAGATCCAAGGGACAAGCATCATCCCCACATGTCGGAGTTGACCGGGCCCAGAGCGTGAACTCGGGTAAGAGCAAACAGCTGCAGACCTATGATGCTGAGTATGCCGGCAAGCAGTTAGCAGCTCAAGGAAGAGGTGGCCAGAACAGAAACGGTGGTGGTCAAAGCTATCCGGGAGCCGGAAGGGGCAATTCGGCTGGCCGAGGTCAACCACCTCGTCCTCCTGGGCAGCAAGTGATGGTGCAAGCGCAACAGCAAGGTGTGTGACCAGACGTATGATAATGCACTTGCATCCCGGCTAGGACCTCGGGCGTTAGATCCGGATGATCAGCGCCTCAAGTTGGATAGGATTTACCAGTCCGAGAAGTTGGAAGAGCAAGGTCCACCAGGTCCTCCATGTTTTGGGCCTCGAATCATGAATGAACCAAGCGTGCCGTTGTTTCAACTTGGCCGAAGCACGAAGCCGTATAATGGCAGCACTAAGCCACAGGATTGGCTGATAGACTATGTATCATCAGTGCACATTGCGGGGGGCAATCGCCGATGGGCGGTCCGGTATCTCCCGCATATGTTAGAAGGTCCAGCCCGGATTTGGCTGAATAACTTACCGCTGGGTAGTATCAACTGTTGGATGGACTTGGAGGAGGCGTTTTACAGCAATTTCTCCAGCACCTACAAGAGGCCAAACCGACCTCAACTCCTGGCTGCTTGCAAGCAGGAAGAGCGGGAAACAGACCGCGAATTCTTAACTCGGTGGAGTAACATTCGCAACTCTTGCGAAGGTGTCGTGGAGGAGCAGGCCATTTCTTGGTTCGCACAGGGTTGCCGACATGGCACCCCGCTTTGGCAGAAGCTCCAGAGGGATATGCCCAAGACCTTGGCAGAAACGATCCGGATAGCGATACATATTCTTGGCGATCCGACGCAGCCAGCGTTAGATGCGGTGGGAACAAGCAGGAGGCAGCCGGTTAACAACCGAGTTGGACCATTGAGGCCCGGTGACCGACATGAATTCGGTTACAAAAGAAGAGATCCGGATTACAGATACGGTTCAGATCAGTTGCTGCAGTGAATATGGACCATCCTGGAGCAAGAGATAGTCAGAGAGCAAAAATTGAGGTCCAGCTTGGAGGCCGAATCAGGGTGCCTGGCCAAAGAAAGTGTGGGACGGACCGAGCCCACCTCTAACTTTTGAGGCAAGATTGGACGGACCTTGCTGTTATCACACAACAGACCCACGCAAGCCGGCCAATCATTCAACTCGGAATTGTAGCTGGCATCATCGCATCCAGGCGGAAGGTCAGAGAGGACCACCTCAGAGAGGTGCTCCTAGACCGAATTTCAGGCCGAATATGCCTTTAACCGGAGCCAATGCAACCCCGGTGAACGCAGGAGCTCCAAGGCCGGCAGCCACAAAGCCGGTTAACCTGGTAAATATGGGAAGCAACAACAATGGTGCTGGTCCGAGTCAGCAAGGCGGATACCCCGGGAATGAGTACAAGGGCTCATCAGAGTTATATGATTTTGTGACCGAGCCATCTGACAAGAAAAGTCAGCTGAGAAGGGCGAAGGAAGTGAATGCGGTCACACCTGCAGTCCCAAAATACCTGAACTGGTCCGAGCAGGAGATCACTTGGAGCAGGGCTGATAACCCCAGGATTATGCCAAGTCCAGGAAGCTATGCACTAGTGGTGGATCCGACTCTCGTTGGACCCAAGATCAATGTGAAATTCACCCGAGTCCTAGTTGACAATGGTAGTGCAATAAACATCATGTACAGGGACACAATGGTCAAGTTGGGCTATTCGCCGAATCAGTTGCAGAGGAGCAGTTGCACATTTCATGGCATAGTACCCGGGGTGTCTTGTGCTCCCATGGGTAAGATCTGGGTAGATGTGCTGTTTGGCACCAAGGACAATCACAGACTCGAAAGTCTTGAATTCGAGGTGGTGGACTTGGAGAGCCCATACCATGCCTTGCTTGGCAGACCAGCGTTAGCCAAATTCATGATATCCACTCATGTTGCCTACCTCAAGAGAAAATGCCTGGTCCGAATGGAATCATCACCGTGGCAGGAGATTACAAGAAGGCCATGCAGTGTGCTACTGTCGGTTCCACATTAGCCGAATCTTTGGTGATCCAAGCTGAGAAGAACAAGATGCATGAAGTGGTGGCAATGGCGAAGTCAACTCAGCTCGGCGTGCTGGCCATGACCAATCCGGATGCGGTGCAACATTTGAGGTGCCCAAGGAGACGAAGAAGATCCCCATTGACCCGGAGAACCCGGAGCGCATGGCCATCATTGGTGCCGGGCTGGGTGAGAAATAGGAAAGCGCGCTCTGTCACTTCCTCCGTGAGAATCGGGATATCTTTGCATGGTCAGCTAAGGACCTGCCTGGTGTTCTGAGGGAGTTGCAGAGCACTCTTTATTTGTCAGGCCGGATGTGAAACCGGTTAGGCAACCGACTCGCGGCTTTCAGATGATCGAAGAAAGGTGGTGCTCGATGAGCTGGCTAAGCTGCTGGCAGCCGGATTCATTATGGAGGTGTTGCATCCGGACTGGATATCTAATCCGGTTCTAGTGGAGAAGAAGAAGGACGAACCAGCGGTGGTCAAGGTGTGGCGCATGTGCATTGACTTCACCAACCTAAACAAGGCGTGTCCAAAGGATCCATTTCCTTTGCCTCGGATTGATCAAGTGATCGATTCTACTGCTGGGTGTGAGTTGTTGTCTTTTATTGATGCGTACTCTGGTTTTCACCAATACCACTGAACCCTAAAGATCAAATAAAGACTGCTTTTATTACCCCGTATGGGGCGTATTGCTATCGTGTCATGTGTTTCGGTTTGAGAAATGCCGTGCAACTTACCAGAGGTGTATGCAGAAATGCTTGCACTCTCAAATGG